>JAIUCT010000032.1:265174-364451 GCA_021307375.1 Tetraneura akinire
TAATAATAATAATAATAATAATAATAATAATAATAATAATAATAATACCGGTGACGTTACACTTTCGACTTTACCTGAGTATCTCGTCTTGCACTATATTATAACGGTGAAAGCTGTCAAGTCGAAATCTCCCCGGACCGACAAGAAAGAACATGATTATTCTCGTTTTCACGTGATGTTGGTTAAAACTCGGGTACAATGTATAAGAACGTTATAATATTAAAGTTGTAAACTTGTCGGGAAACTTTACAGAAGTATTCGAGTGGTGTACGTTTTCTCTATACCGATGCGATATTACGGACGATATCATTCATTGCGATTTTCTAACAGGATCGATTAGTATAGATTTATTTAATTTTTTTTTCTTAATAGGAGTGCACTGAGATCTTTATAACATTACGAATTGCCAATTGGAATGAAATAAATAAATTACTACTTCAGAAATATTCTAATATTCACCATAATTAAACTCAATTAAACAAAAAAAAACCTGATCTTTTTCTGATCACTTAATTGTTACCTACCATAAATTATTAACCACATTTATATTATTATTTTTGTTAACGTTTCTATACGAGACTGAATTTTTTGTCGAGAAGATATTTATAATTTTAATATACCTATACTCGTATTACAGACAAATTGGATGCTTTGGTACCTCAGCTAAAAATATTTAGTACTCTCATTAATATTATTGTAGGTAGTATACTCGTAAATACGAGTGCACAATATGTATAAATTCGTATTAAATGCTTAAAATTAAAATTCAAAAATCATGTTTCTATCGCCGATTCGAAGTTTATATGTGTAATACGGACTTAAACTCTTAGAAAATTTCGATTTCAATATCAAGTTCATGCATGTTATTATGGATTGTACGTTAATGGCATTCCATTACCGTTCGATCACTGGCATACCAGACTATCTGACTGTAGTCTTTTGATAAAAATTAAATGTGTTTTTTTTTCTTCAATTTTCCTGATTATTTCATTTGTTGCCAATTAAAATTGTTTACGTTACAGGTTCTCTTCGGGAGACCTTTCGGCGGAAGCGGACGATGCCGACCCGTCAATGGCACCCGGCGATCGACCGCCGGCGTCTGCGGTGCCAGGCGGCGCGCAATCGCAACAGCGCGCCCAGCAACGGCAGTACGCGTCCAAACCGTCGCGATCGCAAGCCGCCACGCCCGGGTCCGAAGCGGCGGATATGCGACTGGAATTCCAGCAACAACAGCCGGGCAACCGGACAATAAGTGCACCGACCAGCCCGGCCAAGACGAGAGACTCCATCCTTCAACGTGTCCAATCACTGACGGACGCGGCTAAGGAGAAGGCCAATTCGATTAGCAACGATATCAAATGTGAGTTCCCCCTCCACGCGAAAAACAACGAGTGATCGATAAACGAACGTATTTTAAAATTTTATATTTTTTACAAATTTGATTTTAAATATTAAAAAGTTTTAAAAAATTCATAGTATTTTTTTTTCGTTTTTTGGATTTTACAGTTCAAATACGAATGCATTTTAACGGATATTTAAACTCATTTATCAGCCCATTTAAAACATTTAACTGTTTGAATGAAAATTATTATCGTGGTTAAATAATTACCTACTTTGTACATAACCGAATTGAATATTTATAATTTTTAAATAAATTCGTTTCGTAAAAGCGTTTTATAGGAAATAGAATTTAATAATGAAATATAAAAGTAAAATGCTCGTATTTTCGTTTGAAATTTGTATCGGTACCATTTTCCAAACGTTCTTTGATATAATTTCTCAGCCTATTTTGAATATTTGTCATTGTATATCTAATACGTTTTAAAATTGGTTTTCACAATAAATTTAATTGTTTTTCTATGTTATCACCTTATCACTTTATCGGTTACTCTTTGTGTGTGTATAAGTGAAAGTGACGAAAATTCCCGGACCATTCGAATATGAAATCGTTCGCCTACGGTGTTGATAAACTGTGCTTTTGTATTTATTTGATGATACTACGAAATACGAATACATTATTTTGTTTCAACACAATAAAGAAACGATCGAATTTATTTTGTTTCGAATTCGTCTTATTGTAAACATTATATCTTTTAAAAAGTATTCTAACTCTAATTACTCGTATAATATAAATTAATCATACAATATTTTTTACTTAACTTGTCGAATTAGAAAATTGTACCATGTTTTATATATTTCCTTGAAATATAAAAATTATTATAATAATTTTTTTTTATTAATATTTTAAAATTAGAAATATAATTACCGTTTTTATCTTTTTTACTGAAAAATAATTTTAATAAATTATTATAAAATTACTATAAGTAGAAAACAAAGAATAGATAAATCACAAATTCGTATACTTGATGCATATTGTGCATTTTACCATATACTGGATTCGAGTATAAAACGAAATGAATATTTTCAAGACTATAATATGTGGAAGATAAACATAATAATTTATCGAAATCTGGAGGAGAAATATCATTTAGGGGAGATTGCACATTATGCCCATAAACCATAATGTCTTTTATTTTGAATATGAATGTGATCATCAATTTTATAAAGTAAACGAGCATCCCAGACAATTGGCATTTGCACTATAAAATGCAGACAAATATACAATAGATCTCAATTCTGGAATTGTATCAAAAATGTGGATTGACATCGTTATAATGGGGATGTGAGTTTAAATTAAATAGAATCAAAGACAAAATAAATATTTATCCTGCAAAAAAAATTTGTATTTGTGTTTACACTAATTAGGAACCAACCTGGAAATAATAATATGAACAATTGTACCTATATATTATATTATTAATCGTAAGAAAATAAAATTTGTAATATACTTTATTTATGCATATTTATTTAATAATTACATAAACATGCACACAATAAAATTATTACATTTTTAATTAAATTATCTGATAGAAAAATGTGTCTTTTTATTTTTACCAAAATTAATAATTTAAATTGTTATAAATATGATAAATGATTTATTATTTATTTAAAACACCATTATTACACCATTAACCGTTATACCATAAATTATTGACTTTAATCAGTTCAACTAATGAATACATAAATCATAATTCATAATATTTCAATGAATAATATAATTGTATATTTGTATAACTTTTTATATTTTAAAATTATTTAAAACGTTTGCAAATGTAAATGGATATAATTGAAACGTTATTTTTAACAATACAAAATAAGGTACTTAATTTTTTTAATCTCATATAGATAAATTTATCAAATGTATTTAAAATGAAGGTTTTAGGAAGTGAGAAATAAAAATAACTCTGTGTGTGTGTATATATACATAAAACAAACAGTATTATATTATTTCATTATAAAATTGATAAAAAGTATTGTAGGTTATAAATACATTTGAAATAAACCAAAAGCTAATTACAATCTAAAATATAAATCATGTATAACATGTATTAAGAAACCGTAATATATTTATGTTTTGTAATTATTACCAATATATTAATTTATACGTGATTATTACGTATTTAAGTACATAATTTGTATAAAATGTACAAGATTGGTGTGTATAAAATTCTTTGTTTATGTACTTCTGTTAATTCGAATGTTAAATTTTGATTTGTTTTGATAGATGCGGCAGCTACAAGAAGGCAGCAGAGAGTGAATAAAGATCGTTTATTAACATTGCTTGTTGTGGACGACGAGAATTTCGAATGGTAATGGTAACTTTTTTCTATTATTTGAATATTGTTTATTTTATCATGTATACACGCGTAGGTCTAGATACTTCCGGGGAAAGCGATTCTTTGGTGATTTTGAAATACACGTGGAACAGGCGGACATCAAAGACTTAACTGTAACAGCGAATTCGGAGAAGGGATGCACCGTAAGCATGACGGTTCTCTCACCATCGGGTTCTCGGGTGATCCGGTCTTTCAAACCGGATTTTTTCCTGTGCCGACAGAGCGTCAGGGATGGCAGCAAGGATTATAGAAATGTTTTATTGGGATTGAACATCGGAGGCGTGCCAAGCATAAATTCGTTAAATTCGTTATACAACTTCCAGGTAAATAATAATTTTTTAAATATAATGTTACCTCTTTAGTGAAGTAATCGAAACGTGATCTAACCGAATTACAAATAAAATAAAAAAAAAGAAAACATATATGTATTACCCAACTTGACTTTTGTACGTGCTTTCTGTTTTTATAAATTTTTACAGACAAAATTATTTAGGAAGAATGAATTTTTGTGTTTGTACTTGACTTCATATTGCTAATATGTTGAGTTTCGGAACTTTAAAAACTTATGTTTACATGTTTATATTGGCGTCAAAACTAATAGATATACAATTTATTTACTCTTCACAAATAATGTTTCACACGAAATAACTGATTACGTTTTCAGGATAAACCGTGGGTGTACGGTCAATTGGTGCAACTACAAAAGAAATTGGGCAAAGAAAACTTTCCACTTATTGAACAGACGTTTTACCCGAGTTCCGGTGAGATGGTAAGACAATAGTATACATATTATATGCGTGATAATCAATAATACTCAATGACGTGTAACACCCCGTTTCAGTCTGTGGCCACTCAACTACCAGTGGTCCTTAAAATCGGGCACGCTCACGGTGGTGTGGGAAAAATAAAAATTGACAACAACTCGGATTTCCAAGAAATGACGTCAATCGTATCTGTTGCTTCGACGTATTGTACCACCGAATCATTTGTCGACAGCAAATACGATCTACATTTGACCAAAATTGGATCTCATTATAGAGCTCTAATGTGAGTAGTACCCTCTATGCCCGTTCGCAACAATGCTGGTTTATTGATTTATAATTATATGTTTTATTTCAGGCGTAAAAGCATTTCGGGTAATTGGAAATCGTGCGTGGGCTCGGCAATGTTAGAAGAAACCGAAGTTTTAGAAAGATATAAATATTGGTTGGACTCCGTAGCCGAAATTTTCGGTGGTTTAGACCTTTTGGCACTTGAAGTAGTCGTTTCAAAAGACGGAATCGAGCAAATAATTGGCGTCAACGACTCGGCATTATCTTTGCTAGGAAATCAACAAGAGGAGGATAGAAAACACATCTTCGACCTGGTCATGGAACGATTAGAAGTAATTGAACCATTTTATTATTATTTTTATTATTATCAATCATAAGAACAATTCCGACGTAGGTATTTTTAACTCAGGTTAAAATTTTAGTTATTTTCAACAAAATAATCGCCGACGATATAATTTATAGACATAAAATATAATATTTTCATTATTTCAATAGAATTTTGTATCATTGCTTTATTGTAGTATATATTTTAATACTGTTGACTGTACGAAACTTTCGTGTCTAACAATTTTAATTAAAATACTTTTTATTACGTACTCATTTTTCAACAACTATACTGTCATCCTCAGAGCACACTTTGAGTGCTTGGTGAGCGCTGAGAATTAAGGATGTATTAATTTTGTGATCTAGGTTTTAATAAATAATTATAAAATAGTTACAAATGCTCTAGTTTATTTTAAAATGCATATAATATTTAATGAAAATTTTCCTTATTGAAAATTAGACACAAGTTTTGGCAAACATGGGTCCTCAGACAATGGGCCAGACAGCGGACGATGAACCGCCGGTGATTCCAGCTAGACGAGATTCATTAAGTAGATGAATTTGATATACCTATTAATAATTAATAAATATAATTCAAAATACGAAATTTTAAATAATAAATATTTAAATTTTCGTGTAGTTTCGGAAAGCAGCGTGACCAGCCATCAGTCCAGTCAACAGCCGAAGGCGAGTTTGAGTCGCCAAGGATCCATCATTGCAGGACCCGCACTGGGTCAACAGCAAAATAAAGCGCCGTTGGACGACTCAGAAGATACCATGAAGAACTTGAGGAAAACGTTTGCAGGAATTTTCGGCGAAATGTAAAATTTCGACCTGCCAAAACGCGACGCAAATGAAGAGACCAAAAAATTATATTGAATAATAATAGAATAATGTCGTTAATAATATTTGTATAATTTCAGTTTGCACGTACATATTATTATATTATATTATCGTTTAACGCTTTTTAATAATTATAATTAATATAAATAATTAATGATGTAATTCAACGACGTTAACTAGAATATAGTTAGTTGCCCGCACTTAAAATATAATAATATTGATACGTTAAAACGAGGCGCAGTGTACGACAAATGTTCGTATGTTATGGTTTAAATCGCATTTGAGATAATTTATACTTATTTATTACATAGTTATACTTAGACATGTTCTGTTAAGTTTATTGTTTTGATTATTACCAAGTGGCTTTTTTTTTATTATATAATTAATTGTTTTTAGAAAATTATTTTTACCCTGGCTTTACGTACATTTTCACGGTCCTCCGACCAGGTTAATGGCTATCAATTAAAATATATTATAATATTATATTATAAATTCACGTTTCTTTAATATTAATCTATAATAATATAATATTACCGAGCTAATAATAAAACTATTACATTTGATTTTGTAATTTCTAAAACGGTTAGGTTATCACGGTTTAACTGAATTTTGTGTGATCAATTGAAGCAATACGATATATTATTATATTATATAAATATTAAAAAAAAAATAAATAAATAAATTATAGAATAGTATAAATTATAATTTAATAATATATAATGTATGAATTATATAACATTTTTGTAGCCTTTAAATTCTATACTCAATATATTTAAATTCTATTATTTTAGACATAATAATAATAATATAACTCCTGTACGCAAATTAATACACCTACTCATCATAGTTCACGTTGAAATATGTTTAACATTTTATTAATAAATAAGGTATTATTGACACCAAAACATAAACGATGGATATTTATAATCATATTTTAATGTATTATCAAACAGATATTTATTCGATACTTAATTATTATTCTAATACAGAAACGTTTGATATGAATAATTTTCCAACAATATATTGTTATTATTACGGTATTGACATTTTATAATAATTATTATACGTATAATTAATAAATATGTAACAAGTAGACTCATTTTTTATATAATATATATATATATATATAAATATATATAAATAGATATTTAATACAATAATATTTTTACTATAATAATGTTACGTACACTTTATATTATTGGGTAATTATTATCATAATAATAATTATTAATAATAATTGTTATGCTAATTGAACTAGATTTTTTATGAGTCTTAATTCATTTATCCCCGATAAGATAATGGAAAATATTAATATCTAGTTGAAAATGTATGTTTTCATATTTACTTTTCACTCTGTTTATCGTACACTTTTTTTTTTTTTTATCAAAATGTCACGTTAAAAATATTGTTGACCTAAATGTGTCTAATTATAATATTATGTTAAGAGTAAAAATCATTGATAAACATAAATAGACAGTCGACTGAAATAATATGCGATTTGGACGCAAACGAATTAAAGGCAAATAATATCGGTTTATTTTTAACAGTTTAGATAAAAAAAATTGCATATGATTATTATATTTCATGATCATATGATTCCAATAATATGATACTCGATTTCGTGTTTTTATTTATTACGTACCCCGCAGGTACTTGAACCGAGTCAGATAAAATACATTAAAATATGAACTTAAAATATGTATTTTCCAAAATTGTCCAATTTGTTTACTTTCGTTAACTATCTATATTATGTTTAATCAATGATAGCATTCAAAACCAATTCGTTAGAACAAATATTTGAACCAACAAATTGTTTTTTTTTAAATAATATTATATAATTAATTTTTATTTCATTTTATCTAATATTTATATATATCGTTATTGTGTAATTATTAAAAATAAAAAATTTAATACAATTTTAGTCTTTTGTGTTTTAAAATATTATTCTAATGTAGCTTAATTTAAACGCTTTTGAACGATGTGGCTAATTAAACAATATTAGTAATAAGAATTTTTGGACCTTCTTAATATGAGTCTCACAAATATTCAGACTTATACATAATGTATTATTGTATGAGTGTTGTATATATTCAACAACTGCGTAAACTATCTTAATATTGTAATCGTAAGTTTTCATGCATTTATCATACGTTTTGGTTTTAGCGCCTAATTTTAAATTAATTTTGACCCAGGTCATAACTAAAATTTTATTCATCATAGTCAATTACATTATGTACGGGAACAATTTCAAATTTCTTTCTAAAATGTTTATAAAAGGTAAAATCACCTTTTGTTTAGTTAATACGACGGAACGACTACGCTAGTATTTTGTTGGAAAATTTTTTTTTTTTTTTAATTTTTTCGTTTCTCGACTTATAAATAACAATAATATATTCCATTACTACAACATGTGAACTAGTACTTTGAACAAAAATTTTTTTTTTTTAATTTCTTCGTTTCTCGACTTATAAACAATATATTCCATTACTACATCATGTGTACTAGTAGGTACTTTAAACGAAAAAAAATGTTTTCAATTATTTCGTTTTTCAAATTATAAACAATATATTCGACTATTACAACGTTTTTACTCTTGTAATTTGAACTAATTGAAAATTAATAAAAATTTGAAAATTTGAAAAAATTGAAAATTGATAAAAATTTCAAAAAATTTCAAAATTTTAAAAAAATTGATAATTGATAAAAATATAAAAAAAATTGAAAATTTGCATAACAATATAGTTTATTTTAATCTAAATATTAATATTCGTTTTATTATAATTTATTGTGTTTTCGTTGATGTAATATTTAATATTCTTACTTTATTACGATTGATTTATAAATGTGTAAAATCTATAATAATAAATTTTACTGTCGCATACAGTTTCTGACTTATAAAACGGGATGATAATAATGATTTTTATTATTTACTCCGCAAATTCGAATATTGGTTTCTATATTAATATTTGAATATTTATGATGGATTTGATTTAAATGTACTTATTATTTTAAATAAAAATGTCATACCATTAAATTTTTAAAAACTGTAAAATCAATGAAACTCATATTGATGCCTTACATAATAATATGTAATATAGTCACTATAATATAAAGCGTTAATAAAAAATATAAAAAACCAATGAGTTTTTTGTTCGTTCTATTTTTGTTTATTTTATTATTTCATTTAAAATTGAATAAATAATAATATTGTTAAATGATTTATATTTTATTTTTATGGTTCTAGGCTTCGGAGACAACAAAAGACAGAAAGCTCTTAACACAAAAAACTGCTTTTTTTTTCAACGAACCAAGATGATAAAGATGAATTCGCACGAAGATGTATAGTTGAACGCCATTGCTGATAATAATATAATATTGAAAACTACTTTTGAAAAAGAGTCATTTGATCCCGTGTAAATTCCTACAACACGCGTAGAATTAATATTTAATACTGCTCTCTTAAATATTATTTAAAATTTAAATATTTTACCTAATACAAATATTTAAATTATGAATTTATTTATTTATAATCATTGCTAATATAACATGTAATATAACATATGCTATTGTATGAACTTAGTAAATAGTGGATAATGTTTTAAATATATAAAATGTTAAAGCAATTAAAAAGTTAAAACCATATAAGAATATAATTTATATTTTCATTTGGTTAGTAAGCAAATTAATATTTTCCTGTGTTCTTATATTTATAATTTATAAAATTATAAACATACTTACACACAAATTCTCTTCATAAGTTAGTTAGGTAGTTTATTACAACAATTAGTAACTGATTTATGCTTTTAAGAGCATAATATTACTCGTATGTTATTAATAATATTAATTGTTAATCTATAATATTTATAATTTAAATGTTTTCGGTATTCAGGAGTATTGGTATGAAAAGTAATTGCTTTATTTGTGGCAAATCTGAAGATAGTTTCAAACAAAACTATCATGATAATGCTTCGAAGTTAGTACAATGGTTCAATGCGAGTCCTAAACAATAGGTATGGATAGTGGATACATATCTTGTATTTAGCTTTAGATACCGACTAAAGGGAAAACTCATTAAGATTCCAATTAACTATCAATATTAAAATTATTTTAATATACCTGAATATTTGAATATATTGACGATTTACCACTTAACCAGATAGTGTACATAATATTTATATTCAGTATTAACTGGTTTTATCCTTAGTAATTTTTAAATTTGTTATCATTAACTATAGTTATAAAAATCTATTATTTAAAAATTTAAAACATATATTTTCCATATAACGATTTTAACAAGCTCATATCAAAACTTAAAATTATTTGTGAAAGTGGTAAATTAATTATTAATATCATTAAATTGCATATTTTTATTTAAAATTAATAATCATAATAATTTGTATTATTGTATAGTATGCATAACAATATTAATGTTAACAATAATTATAGTGGAACTCAACTACTAAAGTATATGACATAATTTATTAATATTAATTGTATTTATACTTTTTTAAATAAACATACATTTTATAAATTAAAAGAAATATGCAAACCTATTAGCTAAAGTGAAGAGATACTCTCCATCGCCCTTAATTTGAATACTAATTATTAAATAATTATGAATTTTTTTTAAAGGTCGCCTATTATATTACCTATTAATAATGTGTTATTCATTTACATTTTTTTTTTTTTTTTTTTTTTTTACAATCAAAACTTAATAATTGTTACTTATAATATGTTATATGTTTAGAAATTTCCAATTATAAATAGTATATTTTTAATTATTCATATTACCTACCTATATTCTATATAAATTACATTGTGTAATAAATTAATAATTACCTGTATTAATTATTTTCATTTATATTTTTGGTAACCTTTAATAATTCTTTAATACGTGACATAATATACGAATATATATTATGACAATATGGTTAATAAATCTTTAAAAAAAAATATATATATATTTCATGACTTTTGGTACACACCCTATAAAAATATTTATAAATAGGTAGGTATATAAGTTTAAATCCTTTATAAATATATTTTAGTATTTTACTCTGAGAAATATGTTTTTTATTTAAACTTACAAAATTAAAATGTATATTTATATATATATATATATATATATATATATATATATATATAATATGTATAATGTAGTTAATATTTTAAAGTATTCAGAATATTGTTTTAGATTATTAATTTCTTTAAATATTCAAATATACATTTTAGAGAATAATATAAGTGATTAAAATTCCTATGTATATTTTTGTATATATTTTAATTATATTTTTATAACTCCGATCTAGTAACGAGAAACTTAAACACAAAACAACACATTTTAAATTATAAATAAATCAATAAATAATGTAACTATTAACTATTCTATCTTAAATAACAGTTTAATTAAGTAATAGGCAAAGTTAAACAACAATAAATTTAATTTAATTTAATTATATAATTGACAGGATAATATATAGTACGTATTTCTAAAATAATATAATTTTTATATTTCAATAGAAAGTTATAATTTAACATAAAATGATTAATTTGCATTAAGCCTACACATATAAATTATAAATACTTAGATGTTACATTAAAAAATTAGAAACTTAATAAAATACCAACTACATCTAATTTACTATCAAATCTTATTGTGATATTGTAGAAATATGAGCATTAATTCTGCTATAGAAGTGTATACAGACATAAAAAAAAAAGAACTAATACTGCTGTGGAAAGGAATACAGGTCTATAAAGTATAGTGTTGAATTGATTTAAAATTTGAATGCAATGATAAACCATCACATTCGAGAAAACGATTCTGAGCGAAGTTCAGTCAGATAATGTATAGATATTGATTAAAATTTGTCATTTTTTTAAGAAATATTTGAAATGCGAAATTTTATCACACATTATAGTGACCACATAAGTACACATTTAGTACATAAATGAACACACCTATACAATTTTCAAATCTCTAAGTTCAATATAAATACTCATAAAATCCCTTTTCACCTAAATGTCCATATCTGACAAACTTTGCTCAAAATAATTTTTTTGAAGGCAATGGTTTATCATTCCATTCAAATTCTAATTAAAATTAAACACTATGATTTGTATACCTTTATTCCTGAGACAAGAGTTTCAGCTCTTCTTTTTTATACTTTACACAGCTATATAAAAAAAAAAAAAATCGTAAATGTAATAATTCACAATTAATTGGAACTGAGTTAAGTAAAATGTATTTAAACCTATAAAAAAAAATTGAATCTTGAGATTTCCCTAAAATTTTGGAAATACTTATTAAGATATATCAGTAGGTATGCTTCAATTAAATTTTCAAAAATTTTCCAAATTTTTTGGCTTTTCTTACTTTCTATTGAAAAAGTATTGAAAAATAATAAGAAGAATATTCGTAAGGATTCTAAGATTTTCATTTGCACTAAAAATATCAAGTTTAAACAGCTAGAAAAAAAAATTTGTACTTGGAATTTTTCTAATATTTTGATATTATGTAAAGTATTATGTAAGTATACTTTAGTAAAATTTTCAGACCTTAATACTCAAAATTGCTAATTTTATCAAAAATTACATACATAAAAACAAGAATTTTACGAAATATTAAAAGTCTTAAATTTTGTAGAAAAATTAACGTAACGGGTCCAAAATTTTAACACATATAATATTTAGTACCTATGTTAACAACCAATAAAATTTCAAACTTCAAAATTGCCCGATTTATTGTGAATTATTGTCGTTGTAATTTCAGATTTTGTGAAAAATGCCGTTTTTTCGTAGTCGAATAGGGTCAAATTTGAGAAATTCAAAAAATGACGTAATTAAAGTACCAACTACATCCACTTTTCAACCGGAAACATATAATATTCGTGAAAATCGAAGCATTACTTCGGGTAGTAAAAGTGTCTTCAGACATAAAAACAAAACAAAAAAGACACACTACATTGTAAAACAATAAATTCTTCGCTTCGCTCAGAATCTAAAAGTAAAATACGATGTATTTTTCTTTAGTTTGTTCGCGCATCAAAATAATTTAAATATTATCGTTGTCTCTCATCATTTCTCCGACCCGTCAAAAATTTTGAAAAGAATCAACTTTTCTGCTATACATATTATTTATAAATATAGGTATATAAATATATTTTTTAGTATGAATACCTTTTATCAGTGGTTCCAAATGAGTTTATGTAGACCTAGCACTATTTATTCTCTATGCACCGACTTCGCGAATTAGGTAGCTGGTTGCTTGCTCAACACAATCTACAATTGTGTTCACCGACGACTACGACAACATATCATAGAGTATGATGCAATATTGCATTAAATTATAATATTATTATAATATTTTTCTAATAATGATAGATATTCAAAAATAGGTTCCTCGCAGTTCTCAATTTCATAAAGTTAATCATTATATCACTAAACATACTCGTATAATAATATTAAGGGAATTGGTGGTGGTCCGTTTTTAAGGAGTTTTGTATAGGCATTTTATACGCGCGTATGTATGAGCTGTGTAAGTGTGTGTGTGTAGTAAATGAATATTAGGATGTGCGTGTCTCACCCGTACCGTTACTTACGTATTAATAGTTCTCACACGCGCATGCACAAGTCAACGTTTTTGATGACATTTATTTTATTTCGTGCCTTTAAAGACCAAAAGATAAAAAGCCTGACAAAATTACTCATACTTAGAATACTTTGATTTAAATTATGAAAACACATTATAATTATTATTTATATTCTCTACTACAAAACGTTGGAAATATTATTCTCATTTTAAGTATTGTTTTTACTAGGCAGATATTTAAATATTTCATAATTTTAAAGATTTGCATTGTTAATTTTTTACAAGTTTATAGCAAAAAGTCAAAATTTAATATTCAACGTTTAGTAGTGAAATACTATAATATAAATTTAAAATTTTTTTCAGAATTAAATTACGAATTTTTAAAATTTTGTCAGGCTTTATGGTCTAAATCGAAAAAAAAAACAGACCCCCACAAATCCTCTTAATATAATATTAATTTTTCAATAAAATAATAAAAAAAAAAAAATATTAAGGGATAGAATATTTAATAAACATTATGTTTGAATTTATGTTGTAGTGGAAATTTTCGTTAACAATTCTTTCGGAAATTTAAATTTTATGCGATTTAGTGACGAAATATAACATATTAAATACTGTGTTCAGTCAATTCCGCAGTACGGTCACCAAAGAAATCTCAACAAAAAGTAACCAAACGATGATAACTTAATTAAATCGAAATTATAATATGAGCTATTGTTAAGGGGGCGGACTCTCGTGTATAATATACTATGTTATAGTGTCATATTGGGTTGAGTTAAGTACATGCAATAGTTTTTTGATTTACAAAAAAATTATTGCTATTGTAATAAAATCCTAGTTATTTATGAACACGATTGTAGATTGTGTTGAGCAAACAATTAATTTTATAACAAAAAATACATTTTTATTATTATAAGTTAAATTGCTGTGATAATTTATTATGATAACCTAATTCTAATATTAGTGTAATGAATTGTTAATAAAAAAAATCGCGTATTGTAAGTACAGTGATTGAAATAAGTTTAATGAATATTGCCCTCATCTTAACCTTAGCTATGGTGGTTTAGTCTATGTTATATTGAGAATTGGTTAACACAATTGTAGATTGTGTTGAGCAAGCAACCATCCAACTAACCCATTAGTGTAAGGTATGTAGTGCGGAAAGTGTATAATAACACATATGAAATACAATTACTACTCTTTTCATCGATGACTAACATAACATAGGATAATTAAAAAAAGTCGAAATTAAAGGGATTGAAGAATCAATTATAGAAGAGGAGAAGGGATAGAAGTAGCAAAACTTGAGAATTATAAACTAATAACTAATAGTACAAATTAAACGGATATTACCGTTACAATTTGCTTGAAGAATTATTTCTCGCCCTGGTAGACTAGGTTATTATACTACAATATATAAGTATAATTTATTGTGCAGAGCTAATGTGAATTGAATTCATCTTCCTAGTTCCTTGCTCTAGCTCAAAGCATATGAGCTAGGATAGGAAGTTGAATTCAACACAAATAAGCTTAACTCAATTCAAGAATAGATCTCCCCGAGTTTTGTAGGTAGTTAGTCTTAATATGCTACTGTCTATATATAGTGAAGTAAAGTGACATTTCGCATATTTTATTCGTGGCTTCCTCAACACAAAAGGGATGGTAACGTGCCATGATTGAATAGGTTGATTAGGTTATTACGACAATTGCTTTATTGTATTCTGACAATTACGAATAAAATATTACAATAAATTTAACTTTACGTTTGTAAATGTATAAATGTAAAATAATTAGCAGAGCCCAACTTAAGGAATATGGGCCCGGGGCAATATAATTTTTGGGGCCTTTAATATTTGTTAAATGTAATTTGAAAAATACAATGAACATTAAAATAACATAATTGCATTAATGAACAAAAGTTTTATTAACAGAACAAAAATTAATTTTTAATAATTGTATAATATTTAAAAATAATTATTAACTATCTAATAATACAAATGAAAAATATTAATTAATTAATGTTTACTAAATTAAATGATTCAAAATTTAAGTCAATGGTTTCTTTCGAGATTTTAGTTCACTAAACTTCTGAATTAGATCTGAAAAATCCAATCTGTTTGTTAGCTCCATTTCAGCAAATAGACGAACGAGTGAGTTTAATTTTTCTTGGTGGAGGGACGTTCTTCTGTCGTTTTCAATTAGATCTAATTTTGAATTTGTTCTCTCTGCTTCACAATTCGAAATTGGCAAAGTTAAATAAATTCGTAGAGAAATATACACATTTGGAAAGACTTCTTTTAAATTATTTTCATGTACATATGAGTAAATATTTTGAGGAGATATTATTGGTAAATTTAACTGCATAACATAATTTGAAAAGTGCACAATCTCTTGTTTTATAATAGTTGTATCAATAACATCTTTAAATGTGCTAATGAATATGTCGGCAGAAGTCTCTGATAATAATTCTGAACCAAATTTCGTAATAAACCCAAAAATATTACAAACATTATCATATGCCTTTAATCTTTTATCAAGTTCAGTAACTAAACGTGACTAATTTGTTTTGTAAATATCTAACGATAACAATAATAACTTAAAATTTCACAGTGCCACTTCAATATTTAATTATCAAAAGAGGCCCCAAATAATATTGGGGCCCGGGGCTGGAGCCCCCCTAGCCCCCCTCTAAGTTGGGCTCTGATAATTAGTGATTAACTTAATATTTTATGCTAGCCTTTGGTTGATGTCATTATAAGCTCCGCCCCCAGTCCGTTTCTACGTCGTCATAGTCGTCGATGAACACAATTGTAAATTGTGTTGAGCAAGCAACCAGCTACCTAATGCGCGAAGAGAGAATACGTATTTTTAATTGTCGTCATTGACCTCTGTGAATACAATTGTAGATTGTGTTGACCAAGCACCCAGCCACCATGACCACAAGTGCGAGGTATTAGGTGGTAAAGATAAAATATCAAGCATAAAGTTATCTGATATGATGTAACATGGGTGTAAATTGTTACTGTATATTTAACTATCAAAATAATATAACACAGCAACTTAACATTTATAAGAATAAAAAAGGTATTTCATATTATAAAACAAATTGCTTGCTCTACACAAGCTACAATTATTTATATAACGACTAACAGCATATTGCAATAATTGCAATTTATTTTATCATTATAACAATTGCAGGCACTAAGCTTCGTCCAATACGACAATAAGTTATAATATTATATTATGAGATTCCATATTTTTTCAATTGCCCATAAACGTCACTTGCTCTTATGTTACCATTATTCGGTTACTGTTTGCTCAATTTCAGTGTTCGTACGAATTTGAATAAAAACATTGAACGTAAATAACAAAATATTATAGTAAACCGTAAATTTAATAAAGACAACTATTTTATAAGAATATTAATATGGGAAAAATCCATATAAATTGGTAATTTTAATATTATTATTTATTTTTTTTTTTTTTCTAGAAAAATATATCCGATATTTTTATGATAACAATATGAATTACTATACTTTAAAATTTCAATTTTGATTTCAACTCGATCGTGTAATATATATCCAGTTATGATATTTATTGTTTTCCTAGTAACTCTTTGGTTTAGGTACCTACCTATTGTTTTACTCTATTGTTGCAACTGCAGCAGCATTTGTTTGTTTTGTTTCGTTGAAGTTTTACCCACATTAATATTTATGGTTTTTTTTTTTATTTTTATAGTCATTTCTTCTGAAATTATAATTTTTAATTTAGGTTATGGCGTTGTGCTCAAAAAGTTTTTACGTAATTTTTCGTGTACGATGTCGATGTGTAATATTATAATGTTACCATTATCGTTTGTCGGCAATACCGCGTTCTACAGAATTACTTCAGAGTTTCGTTGCGAGTAACATATTTTTATTTATAATAACTTCATACTGAAACAGTGGAACATAATATTATTTAACAATAACTGAATAACAACGAAGACGAATGAAATATTAGTTTCGTATCAATCTTAAAAACAAACTTTCGTCCGATATCGTATGAGTACACGTACATAAATGAATAATAAATTCGCATTTCCGTTTTAATGAAATGTGAATAATGCATTGCGTCATATACGTATAACGAGGAATTGTAAAAATGAAAAAATAAATACAATATAACGTCCTGTTTCTTATTACCTACTATAATACTATGTAAATCCAATAACTTAAAATTAAAATGTAACAGATAAAAATAATAATAATAATTTGATTTAAAAATACTAAATATTACTAAGTACTAAATTTAGTACGTTAAGTTTTTTGAACCTAGTTTGAAAAAAAAATTTAATATAAATGAAAAATATGTATTATATAATGTATAGGTAATATATAAAAAGCAAATAAATTGATAAAAGTCGGTGACGCTATAATATTGAAGCCATTTTGTATGGATAAAAAGTCGAAAATACAATGTTCGTTTTCTTTTGAATTCCGTCTTCATTTTCCACATGTACCTACATTATTTGTTAACGATAGAAATGATTAGGTATAAGATATGTTTTTATTTTTTCTCTGTGAGCTTTTACAAAAAAATATATTAATAAAACCTTCGCTGTTATATTAACGGATATTTGGCAATGATTAAATCTAAATCAATGACATTCAATATTGTTATATTTTAATTTTTCGAACTTTTACCCTTGTATGTACACATTATAACTGGTATAAACCGTATTCTTAATGCCCTATAATGCAATTCGCAATCATAAATATAACTGTCAGGGTCGTATGCTCGTAAGAAGGCCACTGCGGGGAGAATAATTATTAATTCCGTCACGATAGCTTTGAAACCATGTCACTAGGTATGTCAATATGGTTTTATATTAATTATAAGTACCTATATTATAAACGCATAATTCATAATTTAGAGGACGGCGAAGGAAGAAAATTTTATATTAACGAGAAATGTGATGATTGCCATTCATCAATCACTATTGTAATATATATATATACTTGTATATTATTTTTTACTCGTCGTCTGGACGTTTTAATATAAAATATATTTATATAACGATATTGGGTATACGTTTTAACTCAAAATGTTTTTCGATACCGCACAACTGGACGTGTAAAACTGTAAACTATATAAATACAAACTATACAAAAATATTATAAAAATTAATACATTGATGAATAATTATAACAATCTCACCCTAAGAGTATATTCCGTATTAATTATTATTATTGTACGACGCAGAATTCAAGGTTACAAATTGTTATACGCGGAAGCTTTCAGTCAATACAACTGCGTACCTAACCTACGTGATTCTCGAAAACGTGACACGTGACACAAACGATATATTCAATATTATGTGTGTATTTATGCACGTAAAATAACATAAATGCATATAATTATATATTGTATAATATTTTAATTTTTAATCGTCACAATGTTTTGATTCATACGTCATAATTTGATCTTGTATGGAAAACAACTTCGCAATACCCGTATAACTAATTGAATTTTACTAACGGCCTCATGAAATTTAATATTCCATTCACAGGTTGTATCATATTGTACCTATATTTTAGTCCTTGTAATTATTGTGAAAAATTCATATTTTTTATCAAAAGAATAAAAATAAAGGTTATTTTTTTTTTTTTGTTCAACCTCCTTGTGTAATTTGAAGATTTCCTTTTTTTAGGAATTTTCTTTTTAATTTTTTTATTTTAATTATCATAATTATTAAATACCTATTTTATTATCACGGCATGCAAAATATTTGTTTCATCAACATATTTAATTCGTTATTATTGCACTCGTATCAGTTACCGGTTCCCAGTATTATTTGATTAATTTTCCATCTCGAATTCGCGGCGTATTTTGTTATTGATAATAATATAAATTTTACATTCTACGATATATTATATTATTATAGATTAAATAACTAGGTACAAAATATAACGTCAGAAATATTATTTATCCAACAAATGAAAAATATCCCAAAAATCATACTATCTAAATAATAAAATTATAAAGTGATCTCATAAAAATTATCCTACAAATATACTCTATAACTTCCAATCTTCAAATTTCTCATAAAAAAAAAGTTTTTTTTTTTACAAGATGATTGAATTTTAAAATAAAAAAATAACGGTAATACATTATACTCGGTAGTTCATTATTTACTTAAACTTAAAGACGGCGTTGAAATATCTTATATTCCTAATTAGGTTATATACGTATTACCAATATATGTATACTTATTTAGATACTTTCAAAAATACTAATAATATCTTCTGACGTTTGAATATTATAATAAAGAAAAGATCTGATTATGCTGTTGAAGGGATACATGTCTAGTCTAAAGAGAACAGTCTTGAATTTGGATTAAAATGTGAAAAATATTGAAATTGATATCTCCAAAATTTCAGTTTTCGTCAAAAATACCGTTAATTTTTGTTCGTTTCTTTTATCACATAAAGGCTCAATTTTGAAAACAAATAAAATAACTACTTCTTTTTTCTACCGGATTCATATACTATTATTTGTGAAAATCGGAACGCTATTTCGGGTCGAAAAAGTTCTTACATTTACCTACATAAAAAAAAAACACACATCATTGTAAAATCAATACATTCTTCGCATGTTAAGGTGAACATTTGTTATTTGACTTCGAAATTTACATTAGGGATAAATGTTTTAAATTTGTTGGGTTTCATGAATAAAAAAAGTTCATCACGCCACTGTGTATATGATACAAGAATGGAGGGATCAAAGACGTAAACAATTTTAATAGGTACCTACCGAAATACACGCAATGGACGTAATTAAAATATTAAATGTAAAATTTTTTTATTTCATTATCCCAATTGACTCGAAAGTATTCGACGATATTATGTGCATTCGTATAATTCGATTTGGTGTAATAATTTTTGTTATTATTTCTTTAAAAAATATACAAAATGCCACACGTGTACTTTTAAATTAAAACAAAACGCTATTAGATCTTAGATGTCATATTAGTTATTAATACAGAATTGTGTTACGAGTATAAAATATTTGTTCAAGTAATTACCTACCGTCATAAATACAAGAAATAAAACAATATACAACAGGACGATCAACATTTTATACAAATTAATTTAATCGTCGAATTGAGAAAAATTTATAATATTAATCAAACATAATCAGTTTCGACGGGATTATTATACAGGATTAAAGAAACTGTAGGCAAATATCAAGCGAGAATTTGTATGTGTTGTTCATTGAGTTGTTTTATAGTTTTATTTTATATTTGATGACTGTTGTGATCAATACGACCGGTTAATAATTCGCACAGGTCTAATCACATACATTATCCAATAAAATCAAAGACTATTTAATATATTTATTCAAAAAAATTATCTTAAAGTCCTCAGAAGATCATAGTTTGAAAACGATAAAGAAACGTTATATATAAATACGTACTATAGTAAGTTATTTTACTGTAAAATTGAATTCCTCGAAAAACATAAAATTCTCTCTGCATAACTACGTTGTATTACAAGTGTATTTTACACGACGAGTTTGTGTGTGTTTTTAATGAATTCCTATATCATTACATTATATTATTATTCTAGAATATAATATATTGTCTGAAAAAATACGTGTTTTTATATTTTGTTTCATAAATTATCGATATTGCACTTGAATCACGTGGACGTACATAATACGTACATTAACGTACAGTTACACTATACAATAAAAGCATATACTTTAAGTATAATATTGCATAAATGAATTCATATTGGTAGTTATCAATTATGTAATTTAAAGCTACAGAAAATGATATTTTTTTCCGACACAAAATATATAAAATATAATAACGTAATTTTATATGTACCTATATATTAAATTCATGGTATATTATGTACTATATACCCCATTACGATAAAGAAAATTTATTCCATTTCATATTATTAATTTAATCTACTCAAAAAAAGGATTTCAACCGAGGTTGAGACATTCATTCTATACATAAGTAATAATTTAATAATTTCATATTAATAAAAAAAAACGTAGATAATAATTATAGATTACGTCTATCATTCATGATATACCTACATTTATGATTACATTGAATGTAATGAAAACGAATATATCTTCTGATCCGTTTATGTAATACGAATGTAAATTTGCACAATGTAGCAATTTTTTTTTTAAATATAGATATTATTTCATTTTATCGTAATAAATATAGACTGTTCACAAATAATTAAATCACCAGTGTGAAAATGTCATATGGCTATAGATAATATTGTTAAAGTATGAAAATACGCCGAAAAACTATAATATACGTATTTAAAACCAAACTAAACTAAACTAAACTTTCTATGATTAATTTTATGAGTATGATCAAAAATGAATTGTTTTTTATTTAGTTTAAAACTTACTAGACTAACAGACTAAACTATAAACTATAACTATAAATAGAGCCACTTTCACTTTGAAATGGACGAAGTTGCATATTATAATATTATTATTTTTATGCAATAGTTTTCTCAAAGGACATAACATCTGTATTCGAAAATGTAATAGTTATTTTATTTATTGAAAAACGGTTGCGAGAGCAGACGTTTTGTATTTTTCATAGATTTTTTTCATAAAAATTAAATTTATAACCTTACAAAATTTTAATAATATATATTATATTTGAATAATCCTGAAGGAAAACCAATAAAAAATTATGGATTTATAGAAACTTCTTACATCAACGATATTTGTTAAAAACAAATATTATTATGGTATCTATTATTTAATTATATATGACCCAAATTGAAATATCATCTAATTTCAATAAAGTACATTGTATATTGTATGTTTTTTCTATATATATAATATCATGACGTTTGACAACTTAGATTACAAACAATATTAATATTATCATCATATTATTATATTTTGTAACATAATTAATAAGTCGAATAAATAAAATGCGAAATAACCTCAAATATTTAGGAAATAATAAATTTTGAATTTATCAAAATGTATAATTGAAAATATGCAAATCACAATATACGATAGTAGAATGATGACGATGATAAATTGAAAATATATTGTTATAATAATATTAAAAATAGAAAGAGCACTTTTGGTGTATTCGAAGCGTGAACCACTATAATATATAAAATAATATAGGCTTATGAACAAACGAACAGCTACAACTGCTGATGGATTTCTATATTGAATTCCGTTCTTGTGAATTTTTCCACACACTTGACCGAACAAAACATATCGTTCGTACAAACCTACATTGTCAAATCTTAGTAGAATATCTATTTTTATACAAAAGTCTATCACAACACACAGAAGACATTATATTATTTGCACTTCAGTTGATCGAATTTATTTCATTTCTTGTACGTTATTTCAAAATATACTTTTACAACTTTATTTATTCATATTTTCGTAGGCGTAGTTTTGTTGAATTTTAATTTGACGTTGTTTTAACGTGCAATTTATTTTACGTTCGACAAAAAATCAACATTTCGATCTTCGGTATACGAATTAATATTTAATAATATTGTAATAAAATTAATGTTTATCTAATTTCATATTTATAATGAATAATTAATATAGTACTCGTACCGCATTGGATGTCCCCAGCACCACACATTGAAATTGTTTTTTTTTTTTTATTAAACCCAAGGCTTTCAAATGTGTCGTCCGTCCCGCCGTTTGTGTTATGTCCTTTCTAAGTTATGACAAAAAAATTTCATTATTCATATAATATGTACGACGCCGTCTCTGCGGAACAAAGTTTTAGGTCGTACAAGAACTTGATTATTCGCACCAGTATCAGGGTTTAAACAAACAGATATTAGGTGGGTAGTTTTAGTCTTTTAGGGCGTAGTACCAACCTGCCGGAAAGTAAGTTACCTGTAGTACAATCGGCAGGATGGATCTAGGACAAACCTAGCACAATCGAAAGCCCTGAGTTTAACAAAAAAAAATTTCAATATTGGCGAAGATGGGGACACGGACCTCCGCATTAGACGAACGCGTGATGGATAATAATATCATGGTCACTGTCGACAACTTCTGGGAAATAATAAAAATATTATATGAAAATATTGTGTGAATTATATAAAGTGCAATTTTTTTTTTTTATCATTTTACGTAAGACATAAAATACAAGTTTTATAAATAAAACAAGTAAAAATACGCGTCGATAGATAATTAAATCATTTTTTTTTTTTTTTTTTATATATATAAACAAATCTATATCGTTTCGAGGCGTTTTGACGTGAAGATAATTAAATAGTAATTCGTTAAGTAGAAACAGATACATAAACTGTCATTTACAAATGTTACAAAACGAATTTTATTTTTTTTAAAAAAAACATATTTATACTCAAAAGTTTCGATTCGACGAAGTAGATGATAAAAACAATATTATATTAATTTTAATAATTACGTTATTGTTGAGTATATAGGCGACAAAAAAAAAAAAAAAGATACGTCATAATTTTTTCCTCGGTTTTTATATTATACGAATACGATGCACACAACTCGAAATTTATGAATGAACACAATTAATGTGTTGGCGCAGCGTCAAGTTTAAAACAATATTATTTTATTTTCGCAGCGAATTTCTGACACGTTTGAAATTATTTCCATAAACTAACGGGAATAATAACAACAATAATAATATGTAAACGAATGAAAACGGTCGATGAATTATTATAATATTATACGATTATTATATCTTTTAAACTGTAAAGGTTCATTTAACGTAATTCATCATTGACTTTTGAAGGAAACTGTAAAATAAAATAAATTATTACAATAGGTACCTATATCTAAAGTTTAATCATATTTGACGCACGAAATCGAATTGAAATATTTCAAATTCATGCAGCGATAATTCAACACGAGTATACTTCTTATAATAGTTATTATTAAACTACCTAACCAATTCGTTAGGTAATATATATTTAATAATTTATTATAATTTTTGAATTTTTATAGATGACACCTATAAATTCTTTAGGATACTTACAGATTGCGTTAATAATAATTTTATATGAATCACAAAAATAAATAATATTATTTTATTACATCATAATTTTCCTTACATTTTGTTAGTAAATAATAATATTATTATAAATTTTATATATATTTTTTTTTTTTTTATAGAGTACAATATTTTTTTAATTATTAATATAATTTTTGTTATTAAACTGTGTTCAATATTATTCCTCTTTTAATCAATTTAATTATATTTCAAATAATAATAAAATTAATATCGTATATACAAAATAACATTTTATATTAAATTATTAAAATTAAAAAAAAAAAAAAAAAAAAATGATAAATTTTTATCAAACATTATTATATTAAATTCTTCATGAACATTATAGTACTCATATAATATTATTATAAACAGGAACATCAATATGAACATTTATGTTTACACTATCTTTGTTTATTGACGACAAAAATTGTATAAATAAATACGTTGATTAAATTTACATTTTTCAAATACATTTTGGTAATTAAATTAAAGGTTTATGTTTTCGTATTCGTATGAATATTAATTTTTTGTAAATTTTTGTGGTCTGTTGAACGTATTAATAATAATAATAATAATAATAATAATAATAATAATATTTAATTCAAGACGAAATAAATTTAATATATTCGTATTTACTGTTACACAACATTCTACTATAAATGTTAATTTTAAATGTTTCATTTATTATGTGACTATTTAAACAGGAGTCAAAAATTAAAAACAAACTGTGATAATTTATTGTATTTGATTAACCAGTCTTCTTCATTGTTTTAAGTTTTAAAATAAGTTCCGACCAGTCGTTGTTATGATAGGTTAAACGTTAAAGGATGTTTCAAAGAGAAAATTATAAGTTTTTATACAATAAGTTCTTTGAGTTTTACAAAATTGTTTTAAGTGATATAAGAATTTTATTATTTCTTTTAAATTTACATTTTACTCATTTCCATAAAAATAAATCATATATTATAAACATAATTTAAAAATATATTTTTATATAGTAGCAGTAGGTACATAATACAGATACACATTTTTTTTATTTTTAAATATAAAAATTGTTCTTTGATCTCAAATCAAATATAAAAATACTAAAATAATTTATTTATAAATATTAGATAATAAATATTTTTCCTACAAAATTGACATTGTAATAAAATGAATACATAATATTACATTTATATATTGAGCAGTTTCCATTCACTGAAGTATATTATATTATACATACAATGTAATTTTTACGTGCCTATTTTGTAATGTTATTATTTAGAACTAGTCATACCCTATTTATACTGGTCACATATTGACATATTATTATGTAAATTGTATTCATGAGATAGAATATTTTTAATCATTTGACATTGAAATGAATTAGATTTAAAATTACGTTTGTAAAATATTTTTTAAAGTTAAAAACTTTAGATTTTTAGATAATATTTAATGTAATATTGTTTCCATTTAGACTAGACAATAACATAAAAGTTTTATAATTTATCGTATATTCTGATTTTTTGTTGATTACTTTATTTTATTAGATGAAATTCGAATAGAATTACGCTGATTTTAAATAGCTTATTTTTATATTCATATATACGTATAAATAAATTTATTAAAAAAAAAAAAAAACATAGCAATTCCTCAATTACACATTATTTTTATTCCTGATAACTAATATGGACATGAAAGGACAGGAAAATTAAATTATACAAACTTTTGATCGTGTACAATATTTTATATTTTAAAACAATGTAAACTAATTACTTAATGCATGCAAACTACAATAAAAATCGGAATAACTTAGTCTAAATTATTATTATTTATAATAATTCTGCAAAGGAGTCTTCCGAGAAAGAAAAAATAAACTGAAATAAACTAAAAAATATATTCAAAATTAACTTTCAATCGTGCAACTCGTAAGAAACAAATATATTGTAGATTTCTATATACATTATTATATTTTTGGCAATAAATAATGTTTGTCCCTTAGTCTTTGATGTCTCATCGTGGCACGCGTAATTTGATTGTTTAAATTCGAACGTATTTACATATAATTTGTATAATTGTCTTTTTGATCTAATCAAAAGATTTCGATATTAAAATATACGAGTCGGTAATAATACGAATCGCGTATCGTACTGTGTCTATATCAAAATTTTGATAGTATTGTTCGTTACTGAGCAATGTGAACGAACTCTAGATAAAAAAATAACAATAAAATATGTCCAAACTTTTCACATTTATTTATTTTTTATATTTTTCCTCACAATAAATATTTAGTGATATTTTTTTCTGTATTATCGTGTTTTACACCAGAGAACACAAATATTATAACCGAATTTATCATTTTATATTTTATACGATATACATTTTAATATTTGTACACATTGCGTATTTTTTTATTTAAGACATTTTTTTTTTTTTAATATTGATATATTATTGTTATTATTTATTTTAAATACCTAATATAATATATAATATATTGAACTACATTAATTGGCTAATTTAATTGAAATTTTTCATCTTTGGGAATACAAAATAATTAGTATAAAAATATCTCGTTATGTAATAAAAAAAAAAACCTCCCACGGATAATATTTCAGAACACATCATTAAATTGATTTATAGAATTATTATTGGATTTTTTGCCAAATAATTTTTAATTGCATTTTATTTTTCAATTAAATTTTTATTTTCATAAATACCAGCAATAAAATATAAACAAATAATGTCATCGTTGTTGTTATTATTATTATTACTGTTCTTCAGTAAACATATTACAAAACAAATACGACCTTTTAAACTCATTTTATATTCGTTTTTTTTTTCAGCTGTGAGAACTTTATGAAAATTGTACGAACCCAAAACATAATAAAATACGAATTATATGATATAATACGCATTTGTACCTGTGATATGTCATCGTAATATTTTAAAGTTTCAACATTAATTACATTATAAATCCGCAAAAAGTAGGTGCATTTATATTGCAGCGTTACTTTTAAATTATAATGAAAAATGACTAACACAAATAATTATCATAATACGAGAAGACGTATAAGATAAAAAATACTCTTTGTTTTCATGATATTCGTTTCGTCGAATTACGTTAAATTATAATCCAAAGTTTAAATGACAAAATAAATTAATATTTATAATTAATGCAATGTGTATGAGTGTAATAATTAATTAACTATTTCCTTTGATATTATGACGTGTGTACTTTGGTAATATCTGATTTTTAGTAAAATTATCCTATAAACTTGAAACTTCAAGGGAAGATGTTTTCCTTTTATTATTATAGTATACAATTATACGAATAAGAGATGAAATTGCGTACCGTAACTGCATGACATACCTACTAGTATAATAATTATTATGTTTAGAATTTTGATCTTGATAATATATAAAACCAAATCGTTTTTTCTCTATTATTAGTGATATACGATGTCTATATGTCAGATAAAACGACGTCTTGAAATCTCAAAGAATATAAAAATACGTATAATTTTCTACCTAAGTTATGCGTGCGTCAAGGTCAATGCCGCAACTACCTAGTGCTAAGGTAGAAGGCCTAATCAATAATCATACTAGTG
This sequence comes from Tetraneura akinire, assembly GCA_021307375.1. Classification (NCBI taxonomy): domain Eukaryota; kingdom Metazoa; phylum Arthropoda; class Insecta; order Hemiptera; family Aphididae; genus Tetraneura; species Tetraneura akinire. Next base: position 293,356 of record JAIUCT010000032.1, read on the forward strand.
GGCTGATGGATTTTATTTTTATTTATAATATTTTTTTTTTAATTAAATCTATTTTTGTATATATTTATAAATTAAATTATGAAAATGATTATAATACTAATCATACCACATATTACAATTTATACATTTTTATAATAAAGATAATATGATAAAAGATATAACATATAATATAATAGAAAATTATATTACGTCTCTTTACAATGAAGTCCTTACTATCTATATAATATTTTGTCATTACCTGTAAACTGTAATATAGTTACACCAGCCGAACGATCGTTTTCGAAATTAAAATTAATACAAATAACTTCTAATATTGTTGTATTAAATATTGAAAAAGTTCGTACAAAGGAATTAAATGAAGAAAAAATAATTAAAAATTTTGCAAATAAAAAAGTTAGAAAAAACTTTCTGAAATGAAAAATTTAATAAAAATATTTGCATATTATAACATATATTTTTTATTATTATATTTTATAAAGAAAACACATTATTATTAGTATTTTAAAATATATATAAGTACACTTCTTATTTATATACCTAATAATTTTATTAATTATAATTTATAATGTATTATTTATTACTTATAAAAATTGTAATAAATATACATTATAAGAGGAATAATTAATATTAATATTTTATATATAAATTAATAAAATTGTAATAAATTGGGTAATAATAAAATGTTTAACAAACTACCTAAAATTATACACCTGTAATATTTTGATTTTAAGCAAAAATATGACATTTTTACTATTAATATTAATACTATTAAAGTATTAAATATTAAATTAAAAAATAATTGATCAGTCAACGTTTAGTAGACTAGTTTACGGTTTACCATCATAGTCTTGTTTAGTCACTGCTGATTTGCATCATTTGCGTTGGCTCTACCATAGCGAAGTCTAAAAAAAAAACTAAACTTGACAATCTGTAAAAGAAGCAACAAACGAAGTGACTTTTTATTTACTTTAGTTAATTTTATTATATACTGTTGGTTAACTGAAGTGATTGATTACCTATTATTTTTTATTTTTTATATTATGTATTAATATTATATTATTCTTATATAATGTACTATTTTGTGTAATATAAACATTATAAATTATCAAGATATAAAAACAAGAATTTTACGAAATATTCAAAGTTCTATATTTTGCAGAAAAATTAACATTTCAGTTCCGAAATTTTACCATATATTATATATTATATAGTACCTATGTGAACAACCAATACAAATTTTAAGCCTCTAACTTTAAAATTGCCTGAGTTATCATGAAATATTAAAATCGAGTTCGTCGAAATTTCAATTTTCCTGAAAAACGCCGTTTTTCTATCCCATAAGATCAATTGTGAGAAATTACAAAAATGACCTAAATATTATGCTATTTGTGAAAATCGGAGCATTATATCGGGTAGTAAAATTGTCTTTAGACATAAAAACAAAAAAAAGACACATATCATTGTAAAAATAATACATTCTCCTCTTCGTTCAGAATCTAAAACTATCAAATAAATGAAAAAGAATATGTTTATTATTCTTTTTCTAATAAAATAAAACAATCGTATACGTTTGAAACGTTAAAGTAGGAAAGCAGATTATATTAAATGGTTAATGTTGGACAAAATAAAATATTATGATCAGGGACGTCTTTGCATATATACGATCGTCCAGTGTGATCGCACATGGCACCAAAAACAAGATGACAGAAAAAAAAATGTAAATGTAAATTATTTTTTGTATCCATGAGTAGATTGCATTTTTAAACGATAATTTATGATTATCGTTTACAAGTTATAAACATGCTGAACAGTAGTTTGTATGTACTTAATTAATATTTAGGTATACAATACTGTCTTTTTATGGAATATATTAAAATGAAGCAAGAGTTTCATAAAATATTACAACGATCGAATAATTATTATTGCTTCGCAGACCGTCAAGCGGTTGATGTTAAGTATGTAAGATATTTTCTATGTTATAGTTGAAAACAGTAAATTTATTATTCGAATTATCCTTTTACCGTAATAATTTATATATGGAAATGGCATTTATGAAACAATGTGATATGTGAAATAATCATAAAATACTATTAAATAAACCGTATGATATGCGAGACTCTATTCAGAAAGTTTTTGAATAAATCCTTTATACATTATTGGCGAATCCTTTGCTCTCTTTAAAAAATAATATATTGTCTCATTTGCATTCGGTCTGTTGTAAATAAATATTTTTATTTTAAATTATAACGATGGTATTTTTTATTATTTTATAACAATATATTAAATTCAACGTTACAAATTATATTATATTAATAACGTGCTGTATTATAATTCGGTAAAATAATTTGTAACAATACGATCATCGTTTTATTTCGTAACAATGTTAAAAGAGAATAGTTATTAATATTCGATTCACACGAATCTTATATAAATTTTATAATATTTTTATGATAAAAAAATTACTCAGAGTGATGGAATTACATAAAAAAAAAAAAATAATAATAATAATAAAGCAAAAATATTACGACCAACTTATATTCCTTCAACCGTGTGCAAATTTAGGATGCCCAATATTATGAAACGTACGCAGCAATCAGAATATTAAAATAATAATATTCTTTTGTTCGTACGACACAGATGGTTTATGTGAACGCGTGATATTATTTTTGATATTATTTTTACACTTTACAACGTGTGTATATAAATAACTATCGCGTGCAGGGGCGTACCCAGGAATTTCATAAGGGGTTCGAAAATTATATATCAAATCTTATTATTTAATTAAATATATTACAAAATGATGAAAAATGTTAATTTTTATAGTGTTAATGTTATATATATATTACTATATTAGTACTCGAACTTTGTATAAAATTTCAATGGAGGCTCTGGACCAGAAATTCCCCCCTCGAGTACGTCCTTCATGGTGTGTATTTTTATTCGGTTTACAGATTTAGACGAGTTATAATTTTTTTTTTTCCAACATTAATTTCTACTCTGCTAATAAGTGTGTCATAATAAAAATATTGGTAAAAATTTTTCTGTTAAAAATTCTCGTAACTCGTGATATTATTTAATCTTTTAAACACATTTTTTGTTTTTAGCAAAAACACTAATGTAAAATGTAAATGTAATATTGTATATAGCTACAATTTATTATCCGTATATAATTATAAAAATAAATAAAAAAAAACACATTAGTACACATTTAGTACACATTGTTATTATAGTTAAATAAATATTATTTCACTTTTGATTCAACCAATAATTCAATTAAACACGTTATAGAAATTGGATTTTGTAATTTTTAAAACCTAGATCACCGGTGTTTACAGTTTTGTTTTATGCTTATAATAACTTTTTTCTTTTATTTTCTCCCTTTGTTTTATTTATTTATTATACAAAATATACATTTGGCTTGAATTGTATTATTTAATTAATATCATTCTAGATTTATTTGTTTTAAACCAACAACAATATTTGACAATCGTAGTAATTTTAATCATCAATTTAATTTAACTTTTGTTCACACTATCGTGTTTGTTATATTTTATGATTTGCCAATCAAAGCTCCGCGAACGGTCAATACAATGGAAATTACAATACTACGTCGACTAATTTTTTTTTAAATTAAAATATTGCTTTTAAAATTAATTTAAAAGTATCAACGCTTAAAATATTTCAACAAATGGGTCTGAATTTTATTAGTTTTAATTATTTTAAGATGGCGGAAATTAAAAAAAAAAACCCGTATTATATTATTATTTTAATTAAAAATCATTACAAGGTTGGGCATTTATAAAATGTAATATTTATAATTCATTAATTATAAATTATTTAGGTATTATTTATTTTAATGAAATATGATTATCAAAAATCATTGTAAGTAATGATAAGTGCGTAATTGAATTATTACATAAAAAATATATTAAGTAATATAAATATCAAATTTACGAATAGTACAATTGAAATATTATTATGTTTATAAATTTACAAAATAAAATACAACGCGTTTTAATGTAGGTACCTACCCTCGTATTATAAAATTCTTGATAAAATTAAATGTAACAATAATTAACAAAAAAGAGTAAATTATAAGATGTACTTTCCAAAAATCCAACTTATAATAATTATATTTATTGTGGATTAAAAATTTTAAATACCTTTAATTACAATGGATCACATTATGTATTTTAATCCTTCCGAATAAGTCTAAAAACAAATATACTAATTAAAAATGTTTTTTAAAATATTAAAGATTAATATAATATATTAAATAGGCACATAAATGATATACTGATAATAATTTCATGTCAGACTAAAGGTATTATGTTTATAAAAAAAATTGTATTTACTTGTATATAAGTTAATATGTCATAAAATTATTTATATACTAATTTACTAAAACATACTAAATCTCACTAATATTAGATATATTTAATTCTGCCGAAGAAAAACCATTATTTTTCACAATAACTATATTAAAAATACGTGTTCAAATTATTATCCCATTTATTATGAAGAATATGGTTATATATTATAATTTGAATATATTAGGCACCTATTTAATTTTTTATCTAATTCAATATTATTATCATAGGAAATAAATCTATAGTTAATCAATGTTATTTATTTTGTAAGTTATCTGAGATCCATATGTTATACCTTTAAAAATAACATTTTTTCAAAATAATAATAATAAAGTTAAATAAAAATAGGAAAAGAAATAAGGAGGATATATAGTTATGTCATAGATTATTAATGAAATGAACCACAATAATAAAATACATCAAAATACTATTTGATATTCTACTCATAACAGCATAAATGAAATAAATAAAATAATATGGCGTGTTTTGTAATAAAAGAATAATAATAATAATAATAATAATAATTTTTAAGAATGGATTTTGGAAATCGTCATAAATAAAATATAACTCGTTTTACAAAATATAAAATATTAGATTTTCGATTTTTGATTATACAGCCTTCGGAGGTCGTTGGCCTTAACTCCTTTCAGTGCATAGATAACAATCAATATTATGTATATAAAATGTTTAAATACTAAAATTATATTTTAAATGTTAAATTATATACTTGTTTAAAATAAACGAAAACGGCATATTATAATATCAATAGAATTAATTTATTTTTGCAACACCATTAACTGTGTTTACGAACGAACAAAGTATGAAAATTATTTGTGTTGTTAAATTTTAATTTCAGTATTACGAATTTCTGTATACAGGATAGTATTAACAAATCTTAATAAACGTATATAATTTATCCGTTATATAGATTTTCGATATAGACAGATAATAATATTACATTAAGTACATTAACACCCTTAATATCGTCATATTACATATAAAATAATTAAAGAATATTAAATTCACATTATTTGTAATGATCAGACTTGTTTCGGTTTCGGATGTACCTATATAGAGACAATGAATGCATTGTCTATGCATAATATAGCAATTATTTACAGTTTGGTAAACCTCATCGTATTAAATCTATTTGCCTTATCTACTTCAATATTTCACATTGTTGTCCGAGGAAAACTAATTATCACATATAATTAGTATCGATCAATAGAACATTAATTGTAATATTTGAAGATTTCGATTAAACATATAATTTTACAATTGTTAATTTTTAAACTAACAGAATGGTATAATAGTAGCAATAAGAGAAAAGATCATCATCGTTTATTTTAGAGATAATAAATAAACGTAAATCAGACCTATAACATAAAAACTATATAGGGTATAATATAACATAATAACATGCATTTATAGTTGTAATACTGTACATCGAAATGGAAAGAGATATATGAAGATTAATATCTCTGTATATTATATTTTTTAATGAACACTAACCATGTTGCCTCTTACTATCTCTTATTATTTTTGTAAGAGTAATGCATTCCTCGTGAACTGTATATTTTATTAAAATTTGTTCGTATTGCAAAGACTGTACTATGATTAACGATAGAAATTTTTGAATAATTTATTAATCTTTAATTTTAAAATTTTACCGTAAACTACACATTTAAAAATTAAAGTAAAAATAATAATAAATAATATTATTAGTAGGAGGCAAGTCCTCTCTTCCCCTCATTAATTCCGCAATTTATAAAAATTCAAAATGATTAATTATATATTTAATATCAAAGCATCTTTTTACTTGTGTTAACACATTTCGACCACTGATCTAACCTGAAAAGCTGAAAACGATAAAACTTATCGTAAATTAAAATATACCACGCCATAAATTTGCTATTTATTGCTAGAGATTATACAATGTACATCATTTATCACGTTTCCGTACATATGCACCTAAACCCTTAAACGTATGCACACGAATAATTAGAATAGTTATTACAATTTTTTCAACTAAAATATATACCTAATATCTAACAACTGATCTCTGTATTTTTATCAATAGTAGAATACTAAAATAATTAATTATTTTACACGTTTGATATTACTTTTTATAATACCTGTACACTCTGTGAGCTGTTTTTCGTAGTATCCAGATTGAAGTACATAATATGTAAATAAAATAAAAAAATTAATTATTTAAAATTAAAAAAAATATTAAATTAAAACTATGGATTTTAAAAATAAAATTATTTATCAATGTTTTATCCAATCGGCAATCAGTATAGTTACCGTCAAGATAATAAAATGCTATCACGAATTCACGAACCACAAAATTGTCGAGATAATAATTTACTGTTGAAATAAACTATTAGGTATTTCATTACTTTTCTTAATGTAATTACTATTTTACAGTTGTGTCGTTGTCAACTCCACGCAAAATGTTTTGACCAGATATCGAACCGTATTGATTTCTATTAAGAAGAAACAGACAACAGTCGTTCATTTTTATTATATATTGATACATAAAAATAAATAAAATCAATTATAATTGATAATTTAAAATATACGAATTTAGTACAATTATTATTAGATAATAAATATGAGTGCTTTTAGCATTTTCGTGTAGTCTTAAGGAAAATTCAAAATGTTTATTCGAAATTCAGAAAATATTACAGATATTTTTTTAATCTAAAACATTTAATTTTTTCGAGAATTATCAAAATTCCTAAACTCGATATTAGATTCCATTCATATCTACTAATTTCGAACTTCTCAAATATATGACGTTTATATATGTAGGTATTGGCAACAGCTCTACAAAAATATTTTCTATTTACTATATACTAAAGAATATGTAGGTAGGTACCTAAGAAATTCATCTATATTATACACGATGATAGGCATTTCCGGTTTAGACTTTTTGACGCCGAATCAATGTTACACATGATCGATAAATGATATAATAGGTCAAAAATTTATAAAAAAAAAAAAAATTATTTCTTAATATAATACGGTTGACTTGATTTTGAATCTATAAAACTGTATTTTTTTCATATTATGTTTGTGTACGTTTGGCGATTTTCAGACTACTGACGCAAGTACGAGAAATCCGATCGTAATTATTGCATGTCAAAATATCATTTGTGTCCTTTGAAATCTATATTCGACACAATAATAACAGCAAGAATTAAAGTTAGATATGTAATTATTTTGTCATAACCCGCGTGTCTGACATTGCGTCGAATGCAAAATATATTCATATAAGTGATCAATGACATCACTAACGGAAATATAGCTGTCCGTTAGAACACGCAATATTATTTTATTATTGCTTTTTCATTTTGCAATCAATTATTGTAATACGTACGTGTAAGTTTTACTTGTTCTGCCGTTCATCCAGTGGGAAATAAAAACACATTCGAGTTATAAGAAAGATTTGACAAACCTGTATATTATAACAATTGAAAATTGACACAATATAAAGCTACGCGTACACTGGAATCAACCGAACCGAAAAAAAAAACAAAATGCTGATTTATTATGTATGAATGCATATACTTGTACCGAACCGATCATTCGAAATTACAGGTAAGTTGGATTTTTTCAGCCGATAACGATACAGGCTAAAAATATAAATGTTTTGCTACAAAACCTATCAATCTCTGTTTATCTAATACTTATAAGCATATAATGACATCTCAATGTATGAATTATATTCATTATACAGGTATTTGTATGGTTGTAAATTGTAATTCACATTTAGCATTTACTTTTAATCGTCGATAATATTGCCGTTGAATATTAAAGTCTTTAGTAGTTTATAGTAATCCTATTTTATTAGATTTAGTTACGTCATTTCTTGTGTGTATTATAAGTAATATGTCTGCCAAAATATTGAATAAAGAAAAATTAAATAATTGTACATTTTTTAGTCAATAGTCTTAATAATATTATGAGTTTAATAATAAGGCAGTCGTTATTCAGATACAGATTTGCGTACTGTTCTTGAAATGAAATGGATTCGATAGGACTATTAAAATAATATTTTAATTGTATCTCTGACTTAAATATAATACGAAAATTTAAAATTTTAAGTGTAATATAAAATAACTAAATTATAATATTATTTATTTGAAAAAAATAATAATTATATGTTATATGTATATAAAAATATATATAAGGTATTATTTTCATTTTTTATTTGTATATTTGTTTAATTTAGAAAATTCAATAAATCTTATTATATTTAATATTTCGAATTAAAAGCAAAAAAATATTTTTCAAACATACATGTTTTTTAATATTTCTTCACTTTATACGAGTATATTATGTTATGTATTACAATGTTTTCATATGAATATTTATGATATCTTTTATAAAACCAATTTCAGATTAATTTTACTAAAAAATAATAATAAAATAAACTACATAATCATATTATTACTTTTTATAATTATAATTTTTATAGTAGGTATATTTAATTTCATTAAATTTCATTGAATTAACTATAAACTTAGTATAAACCAACAATTAATATCAAAATGTATAACTTTAATTTCGAATTAACATTACCCATTTAATAAAATAATATAATATTTCTTGCAATAATTTGCAACTATAAATTACAAGTTAAATATAAAAAAAAAATAGCAGAACTAACAGACGCTTTAAAGAATACTATTGAAAGTCGATTATAAAAATGCATAGACCATGTGCAACGAAGCAAATTCGATAAGTCATGTACAAATGAAGTAGAAAATAATTAGTAATTACAAAACCCAACCACGAATTATTTTTTTTTTTTTAAAGAAAAACAGTACACGAGTAAACTATTTTCGAAAAATAACATTACGACTTTTTGTACAATATTCAAGAGAACAACTAGAAAATTATAAAAAGTAAGGATAAAATAAAAAAATAAAAATTTGATAATTAATATACAATAATAATTACATAAAAAAAAAAAAAAAATTATGATCTCAGCTTCGCTCAGAATCTAAAATTGTGAACTATGAGGCTAATAATATTATTGTAATATTCTTAAATAATTTTGGATTTTTTCCTCAAAATTACAGTAGGTACTCTAGCGAGAACTAATATTCGATTTATTGATCTTAATAATTTATTTATCATATTAAATATCATCGTTTTTACCACGATGATATTAATTTAATTTTATTAATTGTTGCCTTAATATAAACTATTTAAAATATCCAACACATACGTAATTTATAGTTTTCCCTAATTCCGTGTATTTATGTATACACATAATATGATATATGAATGTTGTTTTCGAAAATGAACTATAGTTTTCATTAATAAAACATGTTAATTATTATAATGAACATTGAACGTTTCTACAGAAAATCAGTGTTAACCCTTTTAGTGAATCGTTAATAAATTTTAATATCAAGTGCAAATTGCGTATTTTATTTTGACATTTTGTTTTTATATTTTGTATAAAAATCTTGTAAAACATTGTGTTGTGTCAAATGAATGATTAATTAACGTTTTTTTTTTTTTTCATTTATTTAAAATAAAATATTTTCCAGGGAATATAACAAATGTTTTTAATTAACGTATACGCATATTATATTATGTCTACAAAATATTTTGATATTTAATATATTATTTATTATTTATATATTTTTTTTTATTTTCATACTGAATACTTTAATTAATGATAAAATTACATGAAACCTAACCTATAATAATGAATTTTATCACATTATCATTACAAATATAATATTATTTTATTAAAAACATTAAACTCTCATAAAGATTTTAATTAAAAGAAAAAAAAAATTATAAAAGATTCAAATTTTTTTAATATTCATAATTAAAATATAATATTTAATAAATAATTTGAGTTGTTCGCAAACATTTTGAGTATAACAATTTAGAATTAAGTACTATATTATATTGTATTCAAAAATAATCACAAAGTAACAAAATGATTAATTTCGTATATTTTCGTAAAGTAGCATAAGTACACAATAGAAAACTTTGCCGTTACACAATACAAAATATTTAAATAATAATATGTAATATCAATAATATGATTTTGTATAATTAATTATAATACTGACAGTTTTCGTAAAACTCAAGTAAAATGTAACGTGATATATTCTTATTGTGAAATTAAATTAATTGATAATATATTTTCGAGCAGAAGAAAATAATTGAAATACATTTTATTTGAAGACAATTAATGCGACAGACATATAATAACTGCAGTCTGAGAATGAAATGTACATCTGACTTATATTAAAAAAAAAAAAAAATTAATAATAATAATAATATATCAAATATATCTATTGAATCGAAAGACTTTGCAAACAACAAAAAACAAATTGCAGTAAATCGCATTAATTTGAAAAGAAATCAAAATTATATCGTAGGTGTGAGCCACAACGTAATATTTACCCGCCCTTACGGACACGATGGATATAAAATTTCACAATTAATTCGCCGTGAGGTCGCTTTTGTTCTTTCGACTATAAAATGGAAATTTTCCACTCGGATTTACTCGTCTCATCGGAATTTATTTAAACCGTTGACGTGTTGTTTAGTAAATTAATAATGTGACGTACGAGTATACTTGCGGCAACTTGTCATTTCGAACATATGGCAATACACTCGTTACGCGAGTTTCACAGCAATATTATAATTAAAATTGTATTTCGAAATTATTTTACTACAATATTGCTTTCGACGATATAAGTTTATGATGATATTTAATATTCAAACGAGCTGTTTACTGTCATTTCTTTTTTTTTTTTTTTTAATATACCTAGGTAACAAACATAATATTTTAAGATTTTTAAATCCATTGAAACGACGTTCGACTTCGTGTTTCTTAAAATTAAAATATTCAATCGAAATTAAAATGTTACGTTGTTTATTTATTATTTATAATTTATGGATTGAATATTGTGGCTACAAAAACACAATTTACATAATATAAAATAAATAATGAAAATTAATGACAGTATAAATAGTGAAATTTGCTAAACAAAACTTACAAAATTTGCAGACGGTTTAATTTCCATTAGTGATAAATGATATTATTGACAAACATATTATTTAATATGTTGTTTAATATGTTTAATATGTTGTTTAATATGTATATTTATTTTTGTTTAATCTGCTCATTTTTTATGTAATTATATTTGAATTGGGGAATATGAAAACACGTAGTTGAGCATGGTTAGGTTAGGTTAGTTGTTGTGATAACATATTATAATAATTATATTATATAGAGTCAATATTGAGTAATATTATGATTGCATTCGGGTATTTATTTAACGCGTACATTTGTGATTAAACTCTCATTTTAAAACATTATAAAATATTCGAAAACAATTTCATGCTTTAAGAGACATGCTTTCTTAAAAAACAATAACAAAAAAAAATCAGGACTTTAAAATTTTGCAATTTTTATTCTGTTGAATATTCAACTGTAAAATCACGATACACAGTGAATTACATTATGTAATAATAATATCGTATTCTCGTTCTAGTCGCTCATAATAATATTATAATGAATATATAAATACCTAAAAACGTATAATTATATTTCGTCAATTTTAGAAATAACGTGTATTTTTTTTAATACACGTTCAAATACAGTAGATATTGTTTTAAAATATAAAATAAAATAGGTATAATACAATAATATCGAGTATTTTGTCAATATTGGCATGTGTATAATATTATGTGTATATTATTATACATTGAGAGCACTTCATAATATTATTATAATAATATTACCTTACTAGACCGTTCTCTGATCGAGCATAGAATCAACATGGACTACAATTATTTATACATTTCGAATTCATTAATTAAACGAAACACTCGTCATTTTGTAACACACTACTCATCATCGCACATTGTTATTTTGAGTATACTAAACAATTTCCCGCTTGTATCCTATAGACTAGAACTTTTCACATAGGTACACGAATAGAGAGCAAAATAATTTTGGATCGCATTTTTCCTATCTCTGATATACTCTGCTATACGCTATTAAAAAAAAAAAATATCGTATTTAACAAGACGTTGAAAAATTCAAATTATTATTTATTAAAACCGAAATCCCAAAATCGATAAATTTTTTATTGCGTACGTCGTATATCAACTACATTGTCGTCCCCAAGCTCACTTCACAGAGAAATAATATTATAATTATTGGTATTAAGGCGTTACTGTGTAATATATAGTCAGTAAAATATATTTTATTTTGCAGCGTAATTTATGAATATCGGCGTAAATAATTTTCAAGTATTTTAAAGTTAGAATAGCTATAATGAAAATACGTAATGTTTCCATAACCATTTATCCTTAATTTTCACTACTGTATAATGTTATTGTAATTTTTATAAAACTATATTTGAATAATAATTTTAAACTTAGTAAAAAGAAAACAAATAATTTTTATAAAATATCCGAAATTATTTAAATCCATCGGATTTAATTTTAATTTTATTATTATCATTATTATTATTATTATTATTACTACACAAAATAATAGGTAATTATCATAAAATTATAATTTCGTTTATTTTATTGTAATGTGATAAGGATATAAGAAATGTTCGAATTTTATAAGTTTTTCTAGTTTCTTTTATTCGGTTTTCTTATTGTTCTTTTAAATTTTATTGCATTACCTCATATTTTATACTATGACATGTTAATATCTTATATCATCCGTTTGGCGAATAATAGCTGTACCTATATATATATATATATATATATATATATATAGGTATTTACATTTCATGATATCATTAAAATTACAAAATATATTTATTCAAATGTAATATTAATTTACGTTCATCTCTGGTAAAAATCAATTTTAACCTAATAAATATAAATATATCTGTTAAATACTCGTAGGTGCAATACATTATATTATAATACATATTGTTAATAATATTATTATATATTGTTGTCTAATATTATTAGACAATAAATTTATTTTTAAACATGTATATTCTATCATATTTTTTCAACTATATCTCTAAACTGAAAAATTCACTTTATTTTTTAAACTATGAACCTTATCAAATTTCCTGTTTGTGAATTTTTTAAGTTTCTATTCGAATCCATTTATATATACCTGTGTATGCAATGTATTACATTATCTCTCTTTTCAAAACTAACGTTAACCGACAAATCTAAAATTTCCATTCTAACCTATCCGACCGTAAACGTAAAAAAACATGTATCAAAGTCAGTTTTGAAATATACATAGTAAATCTCTCTTCAAAATATTTTGTATGCAAATCTTAAACAGTATTTATTATTCCGATTATATTATTGTGGGTTTTTCAGCGGGTATCCAAAAAAATAATATTTAAATAATCGATAAATTTAATATTTATTGTGTTTACAAACATTTTCTTCATAAAAATAACGCAATATTTATATTTAAAAATACGTAAATACATTAAAAGTTCATAAAACATAAATTTTATATGCTATATTGAATGTGTATTTGATACAGATAAATAAGCACAATACACGAACAATATTACATTGTATTAGTAAAATTTATCATTGAATTCGATAAAAATAATAATATATTATAATAACTTTGTTATTTAGTTGTATAATAAATTTATTTTTTTTTATTTTTATTAAATTGATATGTTTGCATGATTTGCAATCGTTTTATTTCTTTTTCGTCTATTTATTTCAAAGTAATCGATAAAATAAAGAATTTAAAGCAAAAGAATGATCGTAAAACAAAATGTGCGATGACTTTCAAAAAAAAAAAAAAATACTAAATCCTATAATATCCCATCGCATTCAAGTTTCAATATGCCAAAATTTATTTGAAACGATAGTGATGTACGATATCAGACAATCACAATTACAAGAATATAAAAACATATCCTTACCGACTAACGAAATATAATATTTAATAAGTATTTTTTTTTTAATACTTCAATCGTGTAAAATTAAAAGATTCGACCATAGTTTTATAGCTCTAAACTAAAATATATTATGTAAATATAATAAACGGGAAAAATTATTAAAATTATTATATCCGATTACTTTTAGTACCTAATATAATCTACCTAAAAAAAAAAAACACATCATAAACATATTTGTGTACCTAATCATTACATTTCCGTGTACGTACTAAAAATAATTCCAATGGGTATTTAAATTTTTAAATTTTATTAATTTATTATTTTTTTACAGTTGTAAGAGTAGTTTTACGAGTATTATAGTTTGACGGTAGGTATCTCTGAACATTTGTTTCGGGAAAATCGGAGAAGGGTAGTCGAATGTGACCTTGCGCCGTACGAAAACCGACCGACCGTACAAAACCCGCGATCAGTCGCGACACGTGCTGAACGCAGTGTACGAGTTCTCGAATAAGTACCTACTACCACTATGATATACGAAAAATAATGGAAATAACAATGGTTATATTTTTATTCAAATATAATTTTCGTTGATTTCTTCATTAAGGTAAGGAGGACAAAATATTATATTACGTAAAAAAAAAAAAAATATTTTATATAGTCTGTTCCGATATGATTTTGGAATCATCAGAACTTCTTAATTTTTCTAAAAAAAATCAAAACTTTTTTTTATTAAATCGAAATAAATTAAACATTATATTTACATGATTTAAATGAAAAAAAACATCAAATTTTAAGTATGATACTCAAAAAAATAATAAAATGTGACGACAAATCAACACCACTAATAATGTTTTAAGGAAAAATAAATAATATTTACTATAATAATTTTCGCTATTTTCCAATAACATAATAAATTACACATAGAAATTTATATTTATAGATAATAATTTCAAAAAAATGAATTGTTGGGAGTAAAATGGTTTTTTAGTTTTTTAATTTAATTTTAAGTTTATGCCAACTATTTTTTTTTTATTATTATTATTTTTTTTTTTTGACAATTTAACTTATTTGTTCTGTTCTTTGATATTTAAATATTTACTTTTAAATATTTGTGATGATGATGCGTATATCTGTTATATAGTTCAAATTAGAAATTAATTATTTATCTTAATAATTGAGGTAGGTATTTAATTATTACAGATCTATTTATTCATTACTTCATTAGTAATAATTGTAATATTTTTGTAAAAAATTAAGATTTTTGAATGCCTTCTTTTCGAATTATCGCTCAGGCAACAGGCTATAAGATAAATAGTTTAAATGGCATAATTGTACTTATAATTTTGATTGGTCGATTTTCGAATTTCATAAAAATGGTGATTATAGGAATTTTATTTATTTATCTAATAACAATAATATTTCTTATATTAATCATTTTAGGATACTTATATAAGAATACAAAATAAAGATTACAATCATAAAAGAATAATGGCATTTGTTCTTTATTGGTTTCTTTAAGTTCTTTATTATTATTATAATTATAAATTTATTATAATTAAAGAAAATTGATGTTATTATTATTGTACCAAATTCTAAAGATTTTTCTCAACTGCGCATTTTAACCTAACCGTATGGTGTATAATACCAATTATCGTTAAGTAATCTAAAAATCTACGTTTAATCTATAAAATAGAATGATAGGCATACAGCGTAATAAAAATTTAAAACTTTTTATTATTATTAATATATTTTATAGAAAAATTATAGAATATTTATAAAAATAATATAGTTATAAAATGTTGTTATTTTTATTTCGCGTTGCCCTTGTTCAGATTTCAAATGCTCTTTTTAATGCATTTAGAAAAATATCATTCAACCATTATTGTTTATTAGCTTTAAGCGTGTTCATACAAGGTTGGTTTTGATTTTACCATATCTGTACAGATGGTCTTAGACCCCAATTTTGAAGTGGAGGCATATTAACATGAATAAAGAGATATTTATTTTCAGTTTCTACTTTCAATATAAATTATATTATATTAAATTATGATATTACGAATTTGACATTTGACTAAAGTTTATTATTTCAATATCGATTATCAAATGCTTCCGTAACTACGCATAATAAGCCCAAATGCAATTTAAAACTTTTAAGCAATATTCAAATTTAAAAATAAAAACAATTTTAATATCCATAAAATATAAATCGTAAAAATACATATTTTTGTTAAAGTTTCGTATATTTACTTGAATTTAATCCTTATTATAACATTTAAATAAAGATAACGTTATCTGTTCATTTCATGATGCTTTGTAATTCCTATACTTAAAAGGATAATTATTCGTAATACGAGTACACAATATAACAATAAGTGATAACAAATTAAGATTTCCATTATATTATTTCGACAGATTTATTATAATTCCTACGATTAGTATTTCTATATTAATATTCATTTTGTATGTGTAATTGATAAAATCCATTTTTTACCGACGAACGATAAAATTTAACTACTAATTTAAACACCTTTTAAATAATAAAATTAAAAAATATATCTAAAGTAATTAATTCATATAAATATAACAATTTTTAAAATATACATTCCATTATTTAAATGTCAAAAGCAAAACTATAATATTATAAAAAAAAAATGTATCGATATTACAGCATTGATAATGCATCCTATTATTACATTACTTTGTACACTATTGAACGTTACTTTAACATTTCATTATGTCAAGAATGTGTAGTATATATCAAATTATTAAAATTTTATGAATAGAAATTGCATCAGATAGGTACCTACCATAAAGATTTAATATAATAAGAAAAATGTTAGTACTTCATTAATACCCGCATTAATTTTTATAATTATAGAAGTGTTTATGTTATTTTTTGGTTAATTAATGTTTTATTTTTAATACGCATAAAATTTTTTAATAAATTTGTACCATACCACTAACCAGACAAATGGTTTAAACTCGTAGAAATAAATATAATTATTAATTAAAAGAAACCTACAATTGAAAAATTTAGAAATTAATGATTAAAAATAAAACCTTATTTACGTTATAATTACTTTAATATTATTTAAAAAAATATTTAAATACCTTAAAGATAAACAATGTTAAATAACATAGTCATACACTGAGGCATAATACATCATATGCAATAAATAAATTATAATTGATTGAATCGAAAAATCGAACAAATATTAATTGTAAAATACCTAGTGTAAAAATAATAATAATAAGATTATATTATTAGCTAAATGATTATATTTTATAGTGATCGTCAATGAAGATTAATTTTATCATGTTACATTAAAATGATGTTAATGATAATAATAAAAACAACAACAACAATAACAATAATAATAATAATAATAATAATAATAATAGCTATTTAGTTTATTAAGTTTAGTATTAAATGCATAAATACTATATTTCCTGGAAGATCACTGGACATAGATAAAATTTAAAACGTGTTTTAAGTGTAGGTACTTATATTTTATCATAATATAAGTTAAATTTTAAATCCTATGATGAAAAGTTTATGATACTTACATTGGAATTTGTATGATTTGTATTTTAAAATATAAATTGAATTTAAATAAAACTACGTTTAAAACACAATACAAATTAACATGAGAAAATTTAAAAAAAAAAGAAAAGAAAAAAAGAAAAAGATATAATATGTAAATATTATTTTATTTTTATAAGTTATTAATATCTGTTATTTCTACTAAAGACTTTTAAAGCGTTATTTTATATTTCATCATTGCCATGAATTAGATTCAATCTAAGAACTATAATTTTGCCCCATTATCTCTCCTTCTCCAAACACATACTTAATTTAATTTATACTAACATTACTATCAAAATGATTATAATATGTTAAAAAAATTTAATAATAAGTCCTAAGTATAAATAATAAAGTGAGATTATTTATGGTGATCATTTTTCTTTCATTCATATTTTTCTGTATATTAAATAAATGGTTAGGTTATACCTACTACCTAATACCTACTTGGACGTTTAGATACTTGTATAGATTTGACGAATATACAACCAAAAGTAAAAAAATAAGCCTTTAAAAATGAATAAATAATAAATATCTATCATTTTTCATATTTATCTCGTAAAAAAATACTTAAATAGGTACCTACATAATATAATATATTATAAAAATTATTTCTATCTATGATTCACATAAAAATATACAAAATAAATTGTAAATGTTTATTTTGAATAAAATAAAAGAATAGAATGATTATATTTCTTTATCTACTTCATAAATATAATATACGATTTTCGATACGGTTTTTATACGATAATGTTACGTTATTATTATTGTTATGTGCATTTTTAACTTTTCAGATAAAAATCATCCTAAATAATCAATAAATACACATAAACGGACACGGAGTCGATAAGTTCTTTGTTACATTATAACCTACAACAAAATTTTAATTTTAATTTTTTTTATAAATGAACTTGGTAGATAGTACTAAAAATTTCTAAAAAATAATCAAAAAATGTGCTCTAAGTACTTCGATGAAGTTTATTTAGATTATAATTTTTCATAATGTCAATATGTCATACTATTATGTAAATTTTCTATTATGATAAGAATTATTCAAAAGTTACTACTGCTTTGGAAAATATTATTTAAGTTTTAATAAACTAAAGTTTATTAATCATTTGTAAGTTTACAATAAATATTTACCTAAATTAACAGCATACAACGTTTTTCATTTAATATTCCATATTAACTATTTTTATACGACTTTGGTGAAATAGAGTTTGTATGAATGCATTTTACACAGACTATAAAAAGGTGTTAATTAAATACAAATTCAAATTAATATTGTATTTAAAGATTGTACAAAAATTGAAATTTATTTATAAAAAATAAAATACAAGGAAATTATTTTATCATAAATTTAATTTTTTTTTTTTTTTTTTTTTTTAGGGTTTTTTTTTTATTAGATACCTATTTACATATAGGTAAAGCGTAAAACGTTTAAAAAAAATACTAATATAACATTACAAATAATTTCCAATTTCAAAATATTCCTAATATTTAAATATTTATTGTAAAATAAGAATTTAAATTTTAAATAATTTATAACTTAATTAACATAATACCCTAAATTTATAAATATAAAAATAATTTTATTGACTCAACATTTCTTATTTTTTTTTTTTTTTTTTTTTTTTGTGTGTAATTTATTATTGTGTTTGTTATTGAAATTTAGTCTCTACTTATATTTATTATACTTTATAATATACCGAATTTCCTACTTCGCTTTGTCGTTGTCAATAACTTTTCTTCAATTACATATTTTGAAAAATTTGATTTTTGAAATTTATTTATATATAAACAAATCACATATTTAAAATAATGTTGTGTATTTAAAATAAAAATGAAAACAATAATTATTATAATATTAATTAAAATTTAAAGATAAATTAATGTATTGTATTGATTCCACTAAAAACGTTTATATTTAATTGAAAAAAATATTATGCTATAATAAAACTAAAAAATTAATTTTTAGTCAAATGTCAAAAAATGTTTAGGAAGCATTACGTTACGTTTTTCGACTTATTTATAATTATTCGAAGAATTAAATTATATATTATCATTATTCAATTTAAGAGGACTCTCTACTCCCAATATTTTTGTTAAAAACAATAAAAACTACCTAAACACTTGACAATATTACTTGTAGTAGCTGCGATCGGATTTCAATTCTGAAAGAAGATTAGAATTGAGAAATAAGTTTTCATTTTCTAATAGCATAAAAAAATGATTAAATATTGTAAAAAAAAAAAAATCGTTTTTAAAAATACAATTAATAAATTATAAATTTAATTATGTAAAAAAGTACTTCGTACGATCTCTTGTAAATTTGTAGTTGAATCTAAATATTTTTTCAAAATTGAAATCCGATTATTTTAACTACATGTGTTTTTGTCGAGAAAAACTGCTAAATTGTTCAGTTTATTTTTTTTTCATATATTTCTCCTTGTGTTTTCGACGACATGTGCATACATGTACGACCTTCTTATTTTATAATATACGAGTATACTACGCCATGCGGGACTGTACTACACACACACTAATATTCATTACCACTACCACAATGACAACACTAATGTGTGTATTTTATGAAAATTGCCCATATTGAACTCCTTAATAAATGACAGTTGTAGAGAGGCCCCTTAATTAATAATCTGAAAACAAATAATAGAGTTCACGCTGTAATGAAAGTGAAATGACACAGTTTCAATTAAATAAAAATTCATAATATAATATTATTTATTTTCTTTTAATTTTAAAAATGAATAACTAAGGATACCCGTATACGTACTTTACAAATATTAATAATTATTCAACTAATAAAATTTAAAAAAAAAATAAAACCTATAATTTGACTACCTCTAAATTTTATTTAATAGGAAATAGTAAAAAAAATATATATATATATATATTTAAAAAAGTGTAATTTGTGTAAACTAATAAAAAAATTATATATTACTTATATAAATAGATTGCAAAAATCAAATTTTAAAAATATACTTTTGATCAAAAGTTATTGACAGAGACAAATCTGGTAGCACATCATCATTATGTATAACATAAAGAAAATATTAAAATAATTATTTAAAGTTTAATGGCAAGTAATAAAAACTATAACCGGATTTTATTGGTAAAATATAATTTAATGAATACTGCAATCAAAATAAATAGAACTTACTTAAAGTTTAAATTTATTAATTATAGTATCTGCTCATTTTGAGCAAGATACTTTAAATTATTCATTCTTTAAATAAAAAATACAAAACTATTTGTCTTTTTACACACGTGTATATGTTTATTTTAATGAACATCGAAAAATATTTACAATAGACCCATAATCCATAACATTTAAAGCACGCAGTATTGACATAATATGCTAGGTACATTAATATTGATTTTAAATTTCAATAAAATATTTCATAAACTTTAAAATAAAATTTCTATTAAAAAATGTATTTCTTTTTGTGTATCATAGTGAATTTTATGATAATAATTAAAGAATATTTTACCTATACCATATTACATTTTTTTTTCTGTATATACGGTATATTAAACTACTAGAAATTACATTTTAAATTTGTTTACTTTAGAAATAATTATAATTCAAAACTTTTAGATAGGAACTGCTATGCATAGTAAAAACTTAATATTTAATATAAAAATACCAATCCATTATTTTATACTATAGGTAATACGAAAAGAAAAAGTAGAAAATAATTTTATAGAAACATCCAACAATACAAATTATAATTAATAAAACAATTATTATTCATTTCTATTGTTCATTAAACAGACCGTTATACGATCATACCTCGTCAATTTTTAATTAAAAATTACATTATTGAATTAATCTAAATATGTAATTTAATCAACAATAGTAAAAAAAAAAAAAAAAAAAAAAAAAATAGAAAAGTACATTGTATGTTTAGGGAATTAATATATGAATATAATATAAGTAGATTCAATCTCGTGGGATAATTTATTAAATATTATTAAAAATTTTAAAATGTATTTTTCAAATACCAAATGATTTTATTATTATAGAATCATTTCAATGGTTCTTTCTTTTTTCACTAAACAAAAGGAAGAAAAAAGTTTAATATACGTATTATATATAAAATAATATTATAATTTTGACAATAGTATATTTTTACGATCCCAGAAATGATTTTCTCCTACTATTACAATGCTAATAGTATTGCCGTGACACAAAAGCTAAAGTTAATATATAAATAACAATACATCATCGTATACTTACTATACACAATGAAATATGTATATAACAATAATGTCATTATAAAAATATAAAAATTATCAGTCATTTATAAACTAGTTTTTAATATACTACCTCATACGAAATCCCATATTAATTTAAAACAAATTAAAAATACTCTAGACTTTTTTTTTTTATTTTCTTTTTCTTATATTATAGTTTAAAAACGTAAGTTTAACTTAAAATATAAAATTCCGTATAATAATAGTATAAAATAATTTCATCGTCTTTCAACTTATACTTTATAAAAAAAAAAAAAAAAATGCATTAATGGTTATGAATAGAAATCGAAAAATAAATATTACGTTCATTACTAAATTATTCAAGCATTCCATTTTCAGTACGTCAATTTCACAAAATCCGCAAATACACTATTTAATTCTTGGTATAGATTTATTTAAAAGATTAATATAACATTTAAATTTTTGTAATTTGACGATAAAAATAAATTAAATTAATAATAATTCGAATTCTACGTGCCTGTTGAGCGAGAAGTGTAGAAATCCGATGATGCAATATAAAAATACATAATTATTCGCTAACATTTAAAAAAAAAAAAAAAATCTAAATACCTTACAATTTTTAAAATACACGCGATATTTTCCGGTTATTTTTTATATCATAAAAATATTCCGAAAAAATTACGTGCAATTAAAATTTAATTAAAAGTAATAACATTTAAAGGGACAATAATTGAAAGGGCATGAAAATAAAATATAATATTGCATACTGCTATAAAAGTTAAAATATAACACGATGTAATTTATATTTACAACACGTGCGTCACAGTGTAGGTGAGTAATAATATTACCCTAAGCATTATAGTCATTTGTTGCACAAAATGATATTTTATGACCAACAATTTATTTCCAGAATAAAATGTTAATATTTATGAACAATTATTATTATATTCTAATCTTCCATTAATGTAATATTATCTTTGTTTTCCACCAATATTTTTCTCCTTTAATTGACGGATAGAAGGATTCTTATGTTTTTACTTTGAGATAAAACTGTATTGTCATTAAATTAGAGTATATTATAAGTAAGACATTTCGGAGAAAATGATTTATAAACTTGTAATTTTACACACTCCTGTTAATTGATTGTTACAGTTTTGACGACACAACTATTTAATACGACAATATTCCAATAACCTACATAATATAATAGTATTATTTATACACCATAATTTAATATATTAAACAAAAATATTGTATTAAGATAATAATATTATAAATAAATAAATAAATAGACAGAGCAAGAGTAAATAATTTTAAAAAATATATAGAAAGAAAATTTTAAACCAAAATTTAGTTTAATTCACAATTTATTTTTAAATTATAATTTTTAAATATATATAATATTTATAATAATAAATAGTGATAGATATTATAATATACTTATAGATTATTTTAACTGCAATTTCATATTATAATTAAAACAAATTTATCACATTGAATATAAAATGTAAAGCAATCAGAAATATCAACAGAAAAAAAAATATAACTAACATAATATTACAATCTAATTAACTTTTATAATTATTTTATTTCAAGTTTTATTCATTAAATTTGAATAATAACTACATAAATCCATGGTCAGTTTATAATTTATATTTATCTTTTGTGATACAATAATAAATTATATTATAAAAGCATAAATATTCCTACAAAGGCTTAAAATTCAATTAATTATTAAATAGTACACAAAATGTAAATTAGGTAAAAAAATTTTAAAATGTAATCCAACATTAGAGACAAAAATTATAATATAAATAATACAAATTGCCATAGTTAAATAATAAATTATAATCATATTTTTATGAAATTTTAAGTTGGTATAAAACTATATTTAAAATCTTATCACATTTTTTAATTAAAATTTGAACTTATTCATCATCATATTATATTTACATGATAATTAAATGACTCTTTAAATATATTCTATGACGAGTTTTATGGTTATAAATTCTTCTTTGTAGATCTTGATTTGGAATTTGGAATTCATTCAAAATTCCAAACGATCTATTGACTTATTTAACTTTAATTATTGAATTAATTTGTTATCTACAGCATTTGCATCATACGGAAAAGGTCCACATGCTCTTAACTCATTTTGAATAACATCACTTGTAATTTTGTCAACCGCTACTTTTAATATACTAATAAATAAAAACGCAAATCCACAAAAAATTTACTTTATTATTTTAGTAAATATGTATTTCGACAACAATATTCATCTTCAGTACTAAACATAGACTGATCGATCATAGCTAGCTACATGCCCTTAAATACTAGTGGTCTTGCACTTGTAAGTCATGAGTCGTATGACTCATTCGTGCGTGTCGAATATTATTATAATAGTTTTAGTAAATAATTTTGTAAAGGACTTAAATCCCAATTTAATAAATTATTTTTGTTTTTTACCATTTTAATTGCTTCCCTAATATTTAGTTCTTGTTTCTTAGTTACTTGTTTTTTTTAGTTTTATTGAAGTTATGTTGTGGTTTGTTTCTAATATGTGTAGTTCTGCTATTGATGATTTTTCTGTTTCTTGATTTTTAATATTTCTTAAATGTTTTTTAAATCTGATTCTTATATTTCTGCTGGTTTGATCTATGTATTATACATGCCCGATTTATCGTTATCTCTGTCTTATATTTTATGGTTCCTAAGAGACTTAAATTATTTTTGACGAAATTATGTCTACGTTGTATTTATTGAAAATTTTGGTTATTTTATTTGAAATTTCTGGTAGAAAAGCTTCTTTTAAAATTTAATTTATTTAAGATACAAAATTTCTTTTCATTTTTTTTTTTTTTTAATTGCATATATTTATGAACAATATTTTTACAGTTAGATTTTAACGATAAATTTATTTGAAAATAAATACATAGCAATTTGAAAAATTTGATTATAAGATATGTGTTCGTATGGTATTGAGAGGCAATCAGTATAAATGAGTTTGTTAAGAAGTTTCGTCTGTATAATAAGCTTTTAAATGATTTTTTTTTTCTATCCCCATCAACGTCTAATTTTTGTTTACACGCAGACGCGGTTTTAATAATAATTTTATCCGCTACCGAAATGAAAATTTCTACAAAAAACAGTGAAACCAGCATATACAGGGAAGGCATATAGTTTTTGTAAATAAATCTAATGGAAATACATTGTTTATTTATACACTGATTAAATGAAAACAGAATGTGCACTCACCATTCAACTTATAATAAAAATTAATACGATGCTGTGATTGGCTCGCCAAAATCAATGTGACCACTTGTAAAAAGCAAAACTATTTGGAATACAATATAATATTATACTCGTATTACGTAATACCATTGTTTTGTTTATAATTTTATATGCACAACAACAACGAATAAATCACAATCTTAATTCGTGACAATAACAAGAACTAATAATAGATAAAGACATTTGGATTTTACCTCAGTTCTACTTGAAATAATTTTAAGTAGTGTTTAAAAACTAATTTTTGTTGCACTGACAAAAACTTTTTTTAAATTACGTTATGTTTGAGTAAAGTATTGGATTAACCGGAAATTAAATAATAAGACGAACTTTATAATATAAGTTGATTATTGAAAATGGTATCATTGATGCAACAATCATTTTACCAATACGCTCGTTTTTAGGTAATCGTTTTTTTTTTTTCAAAACTTCTTTGATTCTGGCTACAATCGATGCAATACATTTTTATTTAATAAAATTGGAAATAAAAGCTGTGGATGATTTTATGGATGGCCTAGGCGTTATATTGTATTTTTTGTACAATGATGATGAAATTAAACTGCATTTTATTTACTATACGGATTACCTCGTCAAATATATGTGAGAGATTGTACTCGTATTACACGAATATAAATTAATGTTAAAAAAAAAAATATTAATTATATAATGTATTAATATTAACCTTTGTTATAATATATGAATCAGTAAATGCGATTAAAACCAATCAAATTAAAGAATACTTATTTTAACTTCACTATAAATTATACTTTAACGTAAATTACATAAAATATTCTAACCGTACCCTATCAGAAATTATTTTAATTAAATATGAGGATTGAGGATACTAAAATATGCATATAAAAAACACTTGCGGCCACACTCGAGTCTTGTTTTTCGATCTCTCAATCAACAACTGAATTCAATGATCCTACTTTCCATTTCTCGTATATTAATTTTCTCTTGTAAGGACCATGTAGAATTTTTTGAGGTTGCAGATGAATTCACGGGCCTGACAATGGTTTACTTCATGTCATCATTTTAATTTACCTTTTTAATATGTACTTACATATATTCTTTTACACAGTTTCAAACGAATTCACGGTCTGTGTTTTTAGATATATGTGTCTTTATTAACTTTTACATATTTTTGTCACATTGACTTCAGTTGTACTTGCTTTACTGATTTGTATTAATTTATACTTTTTGTTAATCATTTCTTAATTCATAAGATACTAAACTAAAACTAGTATTCTATATAATTCATACACCTGGATAATTAGTTAATGTGGTGATATTCGCTTAAAGTGTCTATTGAGTGAATGGACAGCGGTGAAGTCGCGCATTAATTCTATAATATAATAAAGTGAAACCCGTGGAGCATTATAAGATACCCAAACTCTAAGTTCTTTGTTCTATTACTAAAAATTGAATTTGTGCTAGTGTCTTATGCAATCAAACAAAAAAGGTAAGTCAAGAGAAATCGATAGTAACGAGTATCGTACCATACTCCTTGAATTAATATTTAAATTCAACGTCGTAGACAAAATAAACCGAAAGTTAGGTTAGATAATAGTTTCTCAATGGAACGTATAGTAAAATAAAAGTTATTATTTGATAGGTTATCACAAAATATAATTAGGTCTTATTCACATTCGTTCTTATATGGTTAATTTTGAATTACGTCTTCTTTATTATATTGCAAATAACGCTTACGTCCTATTGAACCATTTAATTTATTATCTCTTTTTCTTCTATTACATTTATCTAAAAATGCCACTAAAGCGGTGTCTGTTATGAATTTATGATAGATATTACTTGTCGTCATATGTAAATATTCACATTTTTAAATATACATTATTATAATTATTATAACGTTTAATAGTGTTTAAAATATGTATTTTTTACGTATATAAGTTAATTACCTACACGTGATATGTTAAAATCAATTTTCTAAACATATGTTGAAGTACCTACCTAGGCATAGTTTTATGTTTTAAAAGTTGTTCATTTAGTTTTAGTTAATGATTAAAATTTAAAGGTGATAAAAACTTTAGAAATATTTCAAAAATCTCCAGCACAATAATTAGTGACAATTTAATAAAACGAACGAAACAAAACAACAAAGAACATGCCACAAAAATTTGGATTTATAATTAAAAATATTGAACAAATAATTTCAATAATTTCATTTATATTTATGAAAGAACATATTGATGAATGGTGATTGGTAACTTTTTATGACGTTGATATTTTACCGTATAGATATTTAATTAACCTTTTTTTTATTACAACTTATTAAGTTACATTCATAAATAATTATTAATTTTTGACATAATTATTCTTCAATATTTCATTGTTTTTACTTATTAATAAGAAATGTATTTTTCGGAACTTTTTAATTATTAAATAATTATTGTTATATTTTATTGATTTCAAAATGTATTTTTTAAACATTTTAAATTTAAATTCAATTTTTATATATTTTATACATATTATAATATAATATTAAAGTTATAATAAATTAATAATTATATATCTAATCAATTTTCACAAACAAAAAATAAAGTTTTGGACGATAGAATAATAATTATTATAAAACAAATGGGACACGAAAGCTGATATGTTTTATGTACAAGATTAATAGGCTTTGACTTTGACTTATCGAAAAACTTAGACAACTTTGTCCAATAAATTTTAATTTAATTTCACAAACGTTTTTAAATACACTGTTGGAATTTTCAATATAGAAGGATCAAGTGACAACGGAGAAATTTAGTTTTATAAAAATTTTTACTTAGTAACAATAACCATTATCTATTTTGATAGAAAAAATTAGTCAAATATTTTTAATTACTGTATATAGGACCTATATATTATAGGTATATACATTATATATACGAGTATATTCTTTTTTTTTTTTTTGTGGATAAATAATGACTTTTTTAAAAAATATAATAAATAATAAATATTTATGAGTTATATCTTATATGTTATTAATCTAACGTAAACATGTCAAATTATATTAAGCATTATTATAAATATTTCATTCAAATTCACACTAATGTTTCCATACTCATATAATAACAGTAGGTAATAATATGTAAAATTGTAAACACATTTTTGTATTTACACATTTGTACGTACTACGTTGTATTCCATTTTTGGAAAAAAAATTCATATTTATTCTTTTTCTTTAGCATATAATTTATTATATGATATAACTCAACAAGATATTATATGAGTATGAAAATGAAGACTAATACGTTATATTATTATTATGAATCATATATACTATTATTATGTCATGGAAAAACGAAATGGAACGTATGTTGATAAAGTACTATTTATTTCGCGTATTATTTACGTAGGTATTATGTATTATAAAAATAATTTTTATGTAAAAAAAAATATCAGAATATTATTATTAGACTACAGAAAAAAATATATTAAACCTTAGAACAGAATCCCATGAGTAACGTATTTGTCCCGTTTAATTATAGATTTATAATAAATATAAAATATAATCCAATTTAACCTTTCACACAGTTTTATTTTTTATTAGGTATCTAATTAAATATTTGATATATTATCGTCCTTTAAATAACTAACTCTACATAATACAACTATGAAATTTTTTTTAAATATAATAATTTTAGTACTTTCTAAGTTTCTATATGTTCTTTAAAAAATATCTTCTATTAATATGCTATAAAGCTATAATAATGATACATTATTAAAGTATAATTTGTAAACTATGAATTGAAAAAATAACATTCAGAAGGTCAAGTATACAACATAAATACGGAAGTATACAACACGGAATTTTTTCAGAATAATTTAATTAAAATTTGGAAAATTTTAAAACGTATTACATAATTAAGAATATGTCGTACAAAATTATTTATAAATACTTAAAGAATAATATTAAGAGTGTGTTTTAATATATGATATTTTACGAAATAACGAATAATAGATATACTGAAATTAATCAGAATATTTAACGTTTAGACGTGGATTACAAAATACATAATCCGTTGGTTTTGTAGAGGAAACGCGGCGAAAACATTAACACTATTGGGATAGCTATATGAAATATAGTTAAAAATAATAATAATAATAAAATACGAATGTTAAAATATGCTGAAATGAAATATGATAAATTAAATAAATACAATACACAAATTAAAAGTATACAATACAATGTAAATTAAATTTAAAGTATAAATTGGTATAAAATAAACATATTTTTAAGTATATGAAAAATATATTTATTTTTTTCTAAACATTTTTAATATAAAAATACATTGATTAAAAATATCATTAATTGCATGAGGGAATGAAACTATGAATTAGACAATAATTTGTAAATTAAAAATCGATTAGTTTTTTACTAGAAACAGCTGTCAGCTGATCACTTGTTAAATAAATTTTTACTACGACTGAAATTACAGCGTGAATTGAATTTTAAACATATTTCATATTGACGAGACTATAAAACAATTAAACATATTATTACATTAAACTGCAAACCCGCAATTTTCCGACTTAATGAAATACGAGTACAATGGATGAATGAATGAATTCTTTGACAATTACGTGTCGTAAAGGCCCTGCTGAATTTAAGCTCTTTCGGATAATAATTTATAATTTATTCATTGTTTAGGTCATAATTTTAAAAGAGATACCGCATATAATATAAACGCTATTTTTATCATATACCTATTTCTATTTCATTATATATTTGAATTTTTTTTTTTTTTTTAAATTGTCAATATTTATTTTAATGAAATTATTTATTGATAAACGCGTGACAAATTATAAATTTAAATTTATAAGTACCTACGATGTGTAGATAATGTGTATTCGTATAATTTGCACCTCACTACTGTATACGGCCGTTGAAAACTTATCCGTATTTATTCACTCAAATTATATCAAATTAAACTTCAAACAAATTCATAACGCAACATATTTCATGCGCCTATTATACAAATCATATAATTGTTGACTTGGCATTATATACAAATTTAAAACGCATAAACTTACGTCAATACATCCGTAAAATATGCGAATCGTGTTACGGACCTGCACGTGTCCTGGTGTCTCTTATAATACCTATACCTACATTTAGAATTCAAAATATTTGAAATCGGTTATAGGTACTCATTATTACGAGGCAGATCAAAATGATCTAAATACCTTTCAGGTACATTAACAATAATATAATAATTTATCCGTTGAAACCGATATTATATTGAATTTCCACGTCTTATAATAAATGCCGATATTACAGAGTAATAATTGCATAATCTCGTAATATTATTATTCCCAAAAATTAATTAAAATTTAATTTTAAATATTTTTTTTTTTTTTTTTTTTTTTTGTAATTTAACATTTATTCATCTTAGACTACCAAAGAAATTCAGTATTAAAAATAATAATAATAATAATAATAATAATAATAATAATAATAATAATAATAATAATAATAATAAGATACGAATGTTAAAATATGCTGAAATGAAATATGATAAATTAAATAAATACAATACACAAATTAAAAGTACACAATACAATGTAAATTAAATTTAAAGTATAAATTGGTATAAAATAAACATATTTTTAAGTAGGTATATGAAAAATATATTTATTTTTTTCTAAACATTTTTAATATGTTTTTCCTTGTGTTTTTTCTAGTTATTTTTATTAGAAACGTTTTCATTCAAAAAACACAAAATAGAGTTTTAATAAAAAAAAAAAAAAATTAAAAGACAATTTTATATTTAAATACATATTATTTTAATTTTCTAGAAAATTATATATAAATAATTATTTAAACTTTTTATGTTTACATGAATAAAAGAAAATAACAATAAAACATTCTATACACTTGACATGATGCACTTGACATACACTTGACACAACCCTTAGAATCAATATATTTTATAATAAGAATAATTATTGTCAATATTATTATGAAATTCAAAATTTTTAATTTATTGAATTGAATATTGTTGGAAAAATTTTATCAATTATCGTATACTCGTAAAATTATATATTATATGTTAAAAGTTATAAATCCCAAAATTTATTGTATAACCTAGGAAATGTCATATTTTTTCACTGAAATAGTATTTCATTGTTGAAAACTGTCTTAATTATTTTTTTATTTCACATTTTTTTTACTAGAGTTTATAAATTTTAACCCAATAATATAGAGAAAAGTAAGAAGATCCGTACAATAAATCGAGTTAAAATATATGTAATTTATTTCGCGTTTATCTGTTGTATAATATATAACTTATAGGTATTATTCGTACAAATTATTACATGTATACGTTATTAAAATAGTTTTAAATTTCATATCAATATATAGATTTTTGTAACTACTCGTATATGAGCTGTTCATCTTCAAACTATAAATTCGCTACAAATCAATAAATCATATAATATATGAGTATACTATACAGTAGTTTCGCCTCGTATCATTTTAAAAAAAGATTTACTAAAATCAATTTTGTAATCAATTTGAAATGGACTAGATTTCAAATAAAAATATCCTCAATAAGGATACGATATAAAAAATGTGATGCGTCCAACTATCGTTCTGCGAAAAAAATTATATTGTAAATTTTCAATTTAAATATATTTTATTGTACTATATGGAGTTTACAATATTATTGAACCCGTCGCGTAAAATCCACTTGACTTATTTTAAAGGGATTTGGAAGGACAAAATACCTAAATAACCTATAATAACCTATAATAACCTATAATAACCTATAATACAGCAAGGTATAACTTTTCGTTAGTGCAAGAATAAAATAAATTTTAGTATCGCAATTGCATTGCAATCAAACGCTTTCCGGGTATTTTCGTGAAAAATGAAAATACTTTTATTTATGTAATGTACATATGTTTCATTCTATGAAATTGTAAAGAAAAAAAAAATCGCACGATTTTATTTATTTTATTTATTTATTTATTTTCAGGCAGAAAACAATTCACGATGAACGGACACGTCGATGACAGTTTGTTAAGAAATTGCACGGCCATGGTGCTCACTATAGAGTTTGAATGTTCGTCCAAGGATTTAATATTTTACAATTCCTCGGAGCTTTTGGCCATTTTAGGAGAAATGTTAAAATCGTCCGACATGACCATGTCCAAACGGACAATGGCTAAAGACCGATTGCACGATTGCGTATATCCCGTAGCGGAACCGTCACACAACATTTCATTTTGGCACAAATTGCTTTGGTCCACGTGTTTTATCGCCATGTTGATTGTAGCGATTGTCGGAAATTCAATCGTTATTTGGATCGTAATTGGTAAGTAGAGAACAATTTTTACAGCTCTCGCTGTACACAATAAAATTTATTATTATATTAGCACTAACTTATACATTTTACAAGAATCATTCGCCGATTCGCGCACCTGCCAAAGACGCGCGTTTATGATTTCGCCGCCATTTTGTAGACAAATTCTACTATACAGGGGTGTTCAAAATCTCTCGTTACAGAGATATTGAAAATCGTATAGGTACTGAAAAATTTTGTAATCCCCGCCGTTTTTGTAACACAAAATTTTTATCACACTGTATATAATATAATATAATCGGAGAAGAATAATAAAATGCTCATGCTAAAATCATATAATATACATACAAATAGATACGCGGCGCCATACAGAATGTAATATTATAATACAGATAAAATTACGTAGGTACATATTAGATATGAATACATAATAATAATAATTAATAATATTATGGTGTGACGCAACATTAGCCGAATATACTAAAACGATTTTATAATATATTAAATTTAAATTTTCTCTAAAACAACGCGTTGATAAAGCATTTGAATTCTATATTAAAATAATATAATATTATAAACGAAAGTCTATATACATTACCGTAGTTATTGTAACGACGTGGAATTTTACATTTTTCATTTAATTCGTATTATTCTTCTTTAAATTATTTCAAAAATATTATCTTTCTATATACATTTAATATATAGGCATACAGTTAAAAAAAACTAAGGGTGTATTTAAAACTTTTCATTTATAATAATGGCGTGTTATCTCTGATAATTAAATCCTTTTATTTTTTGTAACCGGATGAGCATTAATTACTCCTCCCTCCAAACATAAAATAAGGATAATTATAACATCTATTGTTCAGAATAATAATTAGAAATTATTTTTTTTTTTTTACATTATACTTATCGTCCAGAATATGAAACCGAAAAGTTCGTTTGAGCTTTCTAATCATCTCCGTTGTTATTTCATAATTCACACAAAGCTAATAAGGTAATTATGGAATAACATTCAACCGTTCGGCCAAAAGGAAAATTTAAACAACTTTACAATTAAAAATTACGTCCGTAAAACATGGTTGTAAAATCGGTAGGTTAGGTCTTTTTGCAAAATATCGTCGACTGATGAATAATATATTATTTTTTAATATATAATATTTTTTATATTATTTGGCCGAAACCACGCAGATCGTTTTCGGCATTTAGTCGATATAAATAATACGCATAAATACGAATTGATATAGAAATTCGAATTGGTGCCTCATCTATACTACACTTGTTGAACAATATTATTGCGTAAGAATTTTCAAGAAATTTTAAGAAATTCACATAAGTATTATTAAAGAATAATATACGAGTTATTTCTATATTACAATATTATATGCGTACTTATATTAAACGTCCGAAATATTTTGGCATATTCACATTATTAATAATTTCGTTATTCCTACGCAATTGAGCAATTTCGCATAAACTTTTTTATTACTTCAATATTATTATTTCTGTCTATATTCTGAAATCTGACTACAACGGTGATAAATGTAAGTATACTGTATAGTTATAAAACCATAAAAATATAATATTTAAGATATTTATACTGAAATTTTATCCAGAAAACTAACTACATATAAGTTTTTCAATATTAATTATAATCTCGATTTCAAGTCGTTATATACATTATTGATGACTAAATAATCTCAAAAAGTTAGTCTCTAGTATAACTGTATGTATTATTATTATACGGATTACGATTACGATTTATTTGAAATCGAATATAGAAGAAGAAAAAGTAATTAAAATTTAATTATTGTTAATATTATAAACAAATTATTTCGATTTTTCGTTAAATTATTAAAATTAAAATTAATAAAATGATACATTTCCGATTCAAATATTTAACATATAATGTTGTGAGTGTTCACTTTTATTATTTTCAACCTCTGAGTTTAAAATATACTCTAATGGTATCATTCATTATAAAACGTACTAATTTTTATACATACTTTAATATTTTAAACCACTACGTAATACCTATATTTTATACATCATTAGATTATACAAAAACTCGTATGTATTATTTTATACTTCATTCACTAACATTATCCACCCTCATTAAAGAGATTTATTTTGGATTTGTTTTTAAAATGCAATAAATAACACAATAACATTAAATTGTGCTAAAATTGCTGAAGTGTGATAAGAACTTTCAAACTTTTTAACTTTAAACTTTTATATTTATTTTGAAATTGTTAGTACTTAAATTTATACACTATATCACTACTGTTAGTGTAAAACAATGATGTACAAAAATAAAACTTTAATTACAAACAATTTTTTTTTTTTTTTTAATTTATTAGAATAAAAAATAAATAATATTATATGATGGGCAATGTAAATACGTAATTTCATAAAATGGAAAATATCATACATTAATTTAATTTTTGTCTTTGAATAATGATCGATTATACAATAAATAACGGTATGGAGATTTTTAAATATTGTCGAAATCACGTCCGATATAATCTTACGACGGATAAACACTAAACAGAACACAATTTTTATTTGTATTTGTTCGTGCAAAATAAAACATTACGCATATTAAACGAATCGTATAATTATTATTAAGTACTAATTTCATTTCGTTCCACTATCAACGCAATATCGTACGTTATAAACGTATTTCGATTAAATGAATCAAATTCAAACATATTATGAACGATACGTTGTTTACCCGAATGAACGGTTCAAACACAATAATAATTCCGTTCGAGTTTTATAATGAATTACTGGTACACGTATTACGTATTATGAAGTATTATTATTACCTCTGGTGTGCGCGTGACGTCAATGGACTAAAAACCATTCATAAGTATATAAATCTTGATGGGCACGAAGGGTTTTCAGCATTTCCCGACCCTCTAACGTGACTTACTTTAACCTAAATATTTTCTTATAAAATGTATGGTTGTAAAAGATTATTTCTTAACGACTGTAAACAGCACAGGTATTTTATTAAATCCAAAATAACTATAAACGGTTGACATTTCATATTTTATAATGCTACGTTTATTTTTCTAATCACGGTTTACATTTTCATACTTAATTATAATAATATACAATGAATAAAATATATAATAATACACGAGCGTGAACATTAATCATTTTTCATTTTTTATTTATTTTTCATAAATCAACCGAGATTAATAATAAAGTACCTAAAGTAAAAATTATACGTAAATTATTGGAAATCCAAAGTTTACTCGCTTATAATATTATCATAATTATTTTATTGTTTCTATTCTGTAATATGCAATTAATTACTAACATCTAACAATAATTTATGATTTTACCGAAATTTATAGGTTATCATAAAAATGACAACATTATAATAAATATAACGAATCATTATTTACACGTTTTCTATTTGTGTTTATAAATTCGTTTTTCGTGTCAAACTGTGTTTGTTAATATACTTGAAAATTCTCTAGAAGAATTAATATTTTATTTCCGTTATCATTTACGTTGATAACAAAATGGAATGTGTTCTTTTCCTATATTTTATTCTCGAAATTTCATTAAATTTATATTTTCTCTCGACATCATTGTATGCCCTACAATTAAAAGTGTAATTAATGAGATTGACCTAAGGAGAAATAATTATAATACAGGTTTAAGACAATTTTAATATCTGATTAATAGTACTTATACTATTTTGGTAAAATAATAATAAAATAAAGAAAGAAAATTGGTTTCTGACGGAAATGCGAAATAAAAACGTAATCGAGTAAAAAGTCATAATTTAAAAAATGAACAAAAATGCAAGTCGTAATATTAATTTGAAATGTATAAATAATATAACTTTATATATAAGCTTACGAAATAAAAATAAAAAAGGTTCTCCGTAATTATGAAAAATATAATATAAAGCAGCGTGTCAATAAAATTATAAAATATTTGATTAAAAATATATGAAATAAATAAATA
This sequence comes from Tetraneura akinire, assembly GCA_021307375.1. Classification (NCBI taxonomy): domain Eukaryota; kingdom Metazoa; phylum Arthropoda; class Insecta; order Hemiptera; family Aphididae; genus Tetraneura; species Tetraneura akinire. The sequence goes on from JAIUCT010000032.1 coordinate 330,047, forward strand.
TAATTTAAAAAAATTAATTAAATATGTTATTTTAATAACGATTTTATTTATATCGAATAATATTACCATGCTTTGCGCATTTAATAGTTAGAGTCCGTTTTAAAATATAATTATTTTGTAATAATAATAATAATAATAATGATAATATTATAAAAGCGAACTCCTTTAACTTTCTGGCAAGTTCGGACTTAAAAATTAAAATGGCAAGATGGTGGCGTTTCTGTAATATTCTTGATGCGGAGGTGCGTGAGTGCTTAGGAATGGTCCGGTGTAGACGTTAAAACACGGATACTTATCCTCCGACTTGCGCTGGTAATAGGTGACCTCTCTGACCCCTGACGGTAGCTGTTGCAAGATTTTGTTTATTTCGTCGTTCACCTCGAACGCGGAGTTGCCGGTCACTGTCATTCCGTCGCCAGAGTTGCCGATCGGGATGAAATGTGAATTCTTATGGAAAAATGGAAAATTTATAAAATCGGAATAACTGTTGATGGTCACTTCGTGTTTCGGATTACGGTACGGGTCCAGCACCAAATTAGGCGACGACACCGGGTAGAACCGAACTTGCTTGGTGAGCGGATCGATCCCGGGAATGAATATCGCGGTCGCCACCGCGAACAAGTTGAGTGCCACCGCGAGCAGGACGTAATAATAATTATAAGACTCGGCCGAAAGAGCTCGATGGCCTTTCATAATAATAATTATTATATTATAATCGTTGCAGAGAAAAAAATAATATTACGGATTTTTGGATTTCGGTTGTTGACGTGCGATATGTGTCACTGCCGACTTTAAAACTGAAACGAATCGCACGGGACATTATTTATATAGATATTGCGACAGTAAAATGTTATCCGACACCGACAACATCAAAAACTTAAAGATAAAAAAAAAAATAATAATAATAATAATATTCTTATCGTCGGTTTGCATATTAAAATAATTGCTCGTATCGATTAACTACACACTATACGATTTTATCGTGATTTCTTTTCTTTTTACTTTTTTTTTTTTTTTTATATAACGACTATAAATAGCTTATAATAACGCGATTAAATGACGAGAACCTACATAATATGTATATATTATACTCGTAAATAACTGTATAATGTGTATATTTAATTTGAAATCAATATTGTCTATTTTTAATTTAATACGTCGTCAATCGTTTTCTTAGACGATATATATTACGTATTACGATGTCAGGATGCGTCGTTATTTAACAATATTACGACATAATATTAATACTTACCATCTTCGATTACTTCGATATTAGGTATTATTAATCATATACATCTAACATTATGAACAACTTCGCGTCTCGTATGACTACATACACCCACGCAAGAAACGTATAATTATATTTTATAATCTACAATTTGTGTTGCGTGCTATTTTGCGCTGCACGTTCTTTGATGTCGAAAGATTTTTGCCATCATTAGACGCATATCGTGTTACTTTGTAATATTATTGTCTATAATAATTATTATCGTCGAGTAGAAAATATTATGTTGTGAATTTATATAATAAAACATTTATAAAATAAATCAGAACAATAAAAAAAAAAAAAAAAATTAATATATAAATTAATATTATCCTTACAACGCTATCGTAATTGCAAAATATTCAATTGCTGCATATTATGTAAATACAAATTTTTATTTTCTATTTATAACACGATGGATACGATAACATTAAGTATTATCAAAATATCATCATATTTAGTAAAAAGGGGAAGATATTTTTTTTAAATTTTCTGAAAAACGAATTTTTTTTATATATATTATATTATATGGTAGCTATTTCAATAAAATTATGGACTACGTCGTTATATTTACAATACATACTCGTATCTTATTATATTGTCAGCGCAATAATATTCATCAGTATATGGAATACTCGTGTGGACAGTTGGACACATACGGTGTGACAAACATGAAATTGCGACATCAAAATTATGAATTCAATATTGAAATCCGAGAATAATAATAATCCAACTGGGGAACAATAATATACGTTAAATAATGTCTATATTCTCTCAAAATTGAATAATTACTAGTTATTACAATATACTCGCCTTTCTAGTGATTTTTTAGATGAATCCCATCGAATTTAATAATGGTCACGATCTTAAAAAAAGTAAATCCTCCGTATTCGTGTTTACGTTTAAACAGATAATATTATTATTGACATGTTAAGTCGTGCGTATAAAAAGTTTTTATAACGTTTATTTTTACTTTCTCAAATATCAAACTTGAATACACATGTGTTTTTGACATTTTTTTTTTTTTGAAAAAGAAGAAGAAGAAGAAGAAAAAGATTATTAATCATTGTTTATTCGGAATGTTATAAATTTACATTTTTCACGTTGAATATGTTTCATGATACACATAAATCTCACCAGAAAAACTCGTTTTTTATAACTTTTTAATTGAACTAGAAAAAAAAGCTCGACAACTTAATTTAATTGACTATATATTATATTACTTCCCCGTCGAATTTCAATTTATTATATTTTTTTCTACTTTATAATATATAACGCACATAGTACATTTTGGTGCTTTTTTATCGTTCACAACGTTATTTATTGACCAATTTATAACGTTTACAGCGGTTATCTCGATTAAAATTCTATTTAATACTATTATATTGACTCAAAATAAAGGTCGTCGCGGTTAAATTTAACTAAACTAACTCAAGTTAATATTGGTTTATCATTACTACATATGATGGTTATAAAACATACTACATAAATTGTGAGCTCTGCACAATAAGATTTCACCCGTAGAATTGATTCTACTACATGAAGGATGCTGTGTCATGTGCTCACATAGTAATTGTATCAACGTCTACACTCTGCATAATAAGAGTGTAGACCACACTGTCCACGATATATGTGTCTGCTAAATTACAACGCAATATAATAATATAATTAAATTAGATAACTAACGTGAAATTATACGGTTGTTATTGTAATATTGTACATGCAAAAAAAAAGGAACCGTAATATAAAATAATAATATATTAATTTTTGTGACACAGAATATTGTGGTTTCGTATGCACGGATATCGTATATTTTTATTACACGCAATGCGGTCACCCAGCTAAATGTTTTAACCTAACCGTCCTGACCTAACCTAACCATCGATCAGTATATGTGACGCGTGCAAGAACGTTATAATAAATAAATTTCGTATAGGCCATGCAAAGGGAGAACCATAACCGCCGTTCGCATAATATAATGATCATATTATGGTTTATAAACGTATATGAATTATAAAATTAATTGCCACGTATATTATGCGAAATACGACGTAGGTACCTATATTATATATACAAATTAAATTTCCTCTTTTTACACGATGCTTATTATGGAACGTGGACGATTACCGACATTATTATATAACTGTAAAAAACAAACATTACAACCTTATTATAATAATAATAAATAAATAAGGATATACCTACTATATAGCAATAAAAAAATAATAATAATACCAAGTACGCGGGAAAACTACCTGAACTTATGAATAATATTAATTAAAATAAAATAAGTACGTACACAAATTTAACCTGAACTTGGATAACCTTAATTAAAATAAAATACGTTCTTACACAAATATAACGCGATTAATATACAGATTACAGAGAGAAAAGAAGACGAAATTATAAATACGAATAATTAAACACGGTATAATATTATAATATTATTTTATATAACATTATGGTATCAGAACGACAGAACATTACGTTACTACTAAAGCTTTTGACAAAAACATATTTTTATAACAACGATTAAATCATAACTAAGATTAAAACAATAATAATAATAATAATAATAATAATAATAATAATAATAATAATAATATATGAATATAATTTAAAAAAACTTAGTATAATACATAATATTATAGTAATTGCACATGGGTGAATTGTATAATATTATAAAATTTGGATATTATATTAATATTTATTTGAGACGTTATGGAGAGATTAATTGAAATTGATGAGAGACGACTTTTTTCTTTAGTTATTTTATCGGTGTAATCGGTATAATTAGCAGTGAAATATAATTAAAAAATTTTCGCGAAAATTATTAAGTAAAAATAAAAAAAAAATATACATTTATCAATACTTTAGTTACGATTAGTATTTTATTAAATTTATTTTCTTTTACTATATTTATAATGTAAAAATTTTAACTTAAAGACTTGGAAATTTTATTGGGTGTACACTGTACACATAATATGAACCTACTTTATAAATATGATAAAATTTTGGAGATGTTATGTTGATATAAAATTTTAAATAAGTATATATTTTAGTAAGTACCTTTATGTAAAGGTTTTAATCAAAAATTATAATCAATGTTTATATTATCTGTCTGAACTTCGCTCATAATTGTTCTTTTCGAATGCATTCATATTTTAATTTTAATAAAAATACAACACTGTCCTCTCCACACCGGTAGCAGCTCTTTTTCTTAAATTAAATTTAACATGCGTAGTTTTAATAATTTCTAAACAGAGGGTTTAAGATTAATATAAGTTGGTGAAGAGGAAGACGACTAAGATAAACTACACGTTAAGACGTCGACGTTTCGTCCGGTTTTTTTTATATTTATATTGTATTTGTATAAGGTATGTTGTTTATATTTTAAATTAAATAATAAGAGTTCATTTTTGGATGCTTTTATTTTGCGTGTGTTCACACAAACAACAACAATGAAAATCATTAATAACAATTATTTATTTTGATATAGGTACGAGTATATTGTTTATAAAACAGTCAAATACAGATAAAGGTCCATTCCCACTACACCGAGCCATGTCCCGACCGGGTAAGGTAAAATTGTAGGTCTAATGTAATTTAATTTTTAAATGCGTACGTCCTCATTGGTCCGGGCCGAGTGTCCGGGTCGAAAATAATGTTGTTTCTGACAAATTCCCATCCGGGTATTCGGACGATCAAAATATTATGTTAAATGTTACGAATTTCGATAAGAACTGATGACAAAATAATAAATTTACCAGGATACAGCCCGGGGGTAGTGGGAATTACTGGGGCAATTATACATCAAATTCATATGCAAATATATTTGAATATTTATCATCCGGTTACCCACGGATGAAAAATGGTCAGAAACAATATTATATTTTTCAGCTAGGACACGGACACATAAGCTCGCGGCCAAAACAGTAGTGAGAACGTATACGCATTTAAAATAGGTACTTCGATAATAATTTTTACCTTGCCCGGACGAGACACCGAAGGGACCGATCCGGTGTAGTGGGAATGGACCTTAAATCGTAAAATAAAATTAAAATGTATACGTTATTCGTGAATAAATGCCAAATTTTAAATTTTAATCTACCTCTGATAATAATACCAAATGTTATGAGTTTAATATACAAAATACAAGCGCATGATGCGTATAATCGTATATTTTAAAATATATAACCATAAATTTCCCTTGCATTACATATCAACTTTGGAACCCGTAGACCAAAACAATTTTTAATATTTAAAATTATGTAATTTTGTTGTGATGTTTCATTTAAATAACTATAATATATTATTTTATATTCTGTAAATGGAATATAAATAGTGTGTTGTTTATAACAAACTACAGACCTAAACTATATAAAAAATAATAAATAGGTAGTTGAGATAATGCATAAAATAAAGAAATACGGACACGAATTGTGAATTAACAAACAACTTTAATGATAAAAATTATCTGCTATGACTAATAAAAAGAAAAAAGAAAATAAAAAAATATTGATTATCGCAAAGAAAAAAATAATATTATTATTATTTTAAGAGGTTCATATAAAAAAAAAATCGATCCAAATAATATAAAATAATATTTTTTTATTAGGTATTGTTATTTTTAATGAAATATTTAACAAATTAATCTATTTTAAATCAGCAATTATTTAGTTTAATTAACAAATAAGTATTACAATACATATATTATCTTGTTTTATCTACTAATGAACTATAAGTATATTAATATTATGATGCTGTTAAAATTGAAAATAAAGTATAACTGTTAACGATATTTTAATATTGGATTTTTCATCGTGAAGACTTGTTATTAGAATAATTCATATTAATTTATACTATTTACTCGTCCAAATAACAATTTGTATGATAATAAAAAAATAAATAATAATTTAATAGCGACATAATTAAAAATTTAAGAATTAAAATATTTAACCTGAAAGACGATTATTTTTAATACTCGTTTTTAATTGTATTTATTTTTATTGTTTATCGTTTCGAAATTTTATGTTAAAAACTTAAAAAAAAATTACCATGACACAATAAAACATGAATGCGTCATAGGAATCGGTTGTTATTGGAAATCCTAATAGGAATAAAATGAATTTAACTTGAAACCATCACTAAAAATAACACTAATAAATGTTTATCGATAAAAATGTAATATCTTCGAAGTATTACAAGTGTTAAAGGGAATTCATAAAAGTACGAGAAAATGATTTTTAACCGTTGTGTAAATTTTTAAATTATTAAAATAATTTAAATGATGTTTAAATAATTAATCAAACATTATATTATATACTTTTAATTATCTAAAAATTAAACGTAAATAAACATTCAGACTTAATATATATATATAAAAAAAAAAAAAATGTTATATATTTAATAAAATATTGTTCAAAAAAGTAAAGAAATAATACTATCAATTTTTTTAAATTTTTTCTTTTAAATAACTATTATTTGTAAAATAATGGTCATATTATACTACTTACATAAATGGTTAATGCAGAACTTAACTTAATTTTTTTTTTAATTTTAATTCAATTACTTTAAATTTTGTTAAAGCAATTTTTAAATTTTATATATTTTTTTACAATTTAATTCAATTACCAAAAGTTTCTTTCAAAATCTTTTTTTTTTTAAATTAATCTACACTTTCAAGTCTTATAAATACTTAACACAATAACCTTTCATCACTTATTCTCTCCATAAAGTTCAAAGAGACAAAGAAAAAATTTTATCCTATTAAGTACCTATCTATTATCAATACTTATATTTTTTCAATTCTTGCAACTAATTATTACTGAATGAATACATATTAAGTACATACTATAAATTATTATAATTAATTCATAAAATTTTTCAAATAAAAATTATTGTAGTATTAAATTCATAAAAAACGTATATTTAAGTTTATACACATAGCATAATAACATTAATAACATTATAATATAACGATTACACTGTATGTGTATATTATAATATTCAACGTTTTTATTTTATAAATGAAACCTAAGAATAAATAAATTTAATAATATTCTTTACATTTTTAAATTTGTATAAATAAACAATTTCATTAACTGAGAAATTACCATTGAGTACGAAAAGGTATGGAATATTTATAATGTTATTATATTATGATATTATTTTTATTAATTTCCATTTTATGCTTACTCTATTTTATGCTTTACTCTTAAACATAATAACCGTATATTATTTGTCCATAAAATTCTCAAACTACCTGTGTCAACAAGAATAATAATATTTGAATAGTAAATCTACGACACCATAAAATCATTTTGCTGAAAAGCCATAAATTAAATATTGGATATAAATTCAATTATATGACCATAAATATCCATAAAACAATATGAAATTTTGGAATTAACCTAAACATAATTTATGTATTCATTAAACATGATTAGTAATATAATAAAATAAAAATGGGATACCTACTATAAACTTTAATTAGGCATATTTTATAATTTTTTTTTTTTTTTTTTTTTAATTTTACTATAGATATTTTAATTTTCTATAAATACCTACATCAAATAACGATACTTAAAAAAAAATGTATTCAAATAAAAATATTTTTCCTATAAAACTAGTCAATTAAACTTTTATATATTATATATTATATAATACGAATTAAAATAAATATTTTATAAATAGATTATTAATTAAAAATATTATACCCATATATAATTTATGAATACTATAAATAATGTTAGTTTAATTTCTTAAAATTAAAAAGACATTAAGTATTAGACATATAAATTTATTTTTCTTAATATTCAAATTCAAATTTTCTTCATATAAAAGTAAAACTGGTGGTAAAATATTTTTTTTTTTTTCTATAAAAAAAATTATTAAAATATAATTATAGTACATTTAAATAAATCATAATTAATTTTCGTTGAATAAAATATAATAACTGAAATAACATCGTGGGTTGCACGGGTTACATAAAATGTGTCTGTAAGTATAATAACTTCCTTGTTCCTTGTAACTTTGTAAGTTATTCTTATTTCTTGACTCTTGTTCGTGCATTGCAAAGTTTTAATAACTGTACAATGATAATAAAGTTCTAATAACTGTATGGTAATGTTAAATTTCGGAACTTTTATTTTTAAAAAATAATTTCTTAAGAGAATTTTCTGAAAATTTAAAATTTTTGTATTATTATATTCAGCATTAAAATATTGTTAATAATTATTGTAAACATTTTATTAATTATTTCAACAACATACTTAATTAAATTTTTTATTTTTAATATGTAATAAAAATTCTATTAATTCAATAAATACTCGTATTCTATTGTTAAAAACTAATAAATGCATCAAGTTGTCAAATATAGTGGTTTTTATTTCCATATATGAATGTGAATTTATGAAATAACCATATATTATAATATACCTACTCGTTGTAGGTTTATAAATAACAATTTAATATGATTATTATATATTACATATTAATATAAAAATAAGAAAGATTTTATGTAGGTACACGATACTATAAAATAGATAATATAAGTACAATACGAGTAAATAGATAATATTTCAATAAATAAATTTATATTAGATAGGTTTAAATTGAGATAACAGCTCAGATGTCTAACATAATTATTATATCTTTATGTTAGTCCAACCATTAGTTTTTATCAAAAGAAACTTAAATAGTTAAATGTAATATAAAATAAATGTGATAATTTCTTACTGCCAGAATTATTGTCTATCTACTTTTAGACATTAAAATGGACATTTCTTGGTTAAATCTGTAAGGCAATATATTATAATAATTAAATGGTGTCATGTAACATAATGCTTTTTTTTTTTTTTTTTTACTGATAAGGATAACCATAATTATACCAAATAAATATTTAAATAATTAAGTTTTTTAAAAAAATTATGTTTTTTAAACATTTAAATTGATACAAAAATATTCATACTTTTGTTTCAGCTCATAGACGAATGCGAACGGTGACTAATTATTATATGGTTAGTTTAAGTATCTCCGATTTATTAATGGCTTCGCTCAATTGTCTGCCAAACTTTATTTATATGCTCAACTCGGATTGGGCTTTTGGCCTAAAATTGTGTATGTTATCTAACTTCATTGCTTACTGGACAGTCGCATCGTCTGTTTACATATTAGTCGCAATCACTCTTAATCGGTAAGTTTACACAATAAATTCATATAATTTTTCTAAATAAATAAAATTTTAATATTTAAAAAATTACTCGTAATAATATTTAAAAGAAAATTACATATTTTACGAGTAAAAATAAAAAAACTCTAATTGAAGTGTCGTAATTTCCATAAAATAATCAATTTAACAAAAAAAAAAAAAAATTATGTCAATAATTCAACTATAAAACAAAACACGCTTATTGGCCATTATAAATTGTAATTAATTATTATTTATAACTTTATTTGCATTAAATAAAAAAATGGTTTAAAATCGTTTTACCTTCATAATAAATTGCCAATAAAAGATACCTATTTAAATATTTAAAAAATACTATAAAAAACAATTATTTATAAAATTAAACATTAAACATTAAAGTATTTTTATTTTAAGTTTCAATTAATACAAATTATATAGTTTTATAAAAAATAAATAATTAAAATTAAAACTCGTTTATCAAATAATATAATAAATCAAACTTACTACAAAAATGTGATGCATACAAGCAATAAATAAGAACCCATAAATCAATAAAAAAAAAAAAAAAAAAGCGCGTATTTTCAATTTAATTATGGTCAATAACATTTTTTTATCTATTTATTCATTTATCTCTTACAAGCGTAATTGAAATTTGATTTTCAATAAATTAAAATATTTTAACCGTACTAACTTAAATACGCTTATTTGATTTATATTAATTCATAACAAAAATAATATATCTATCTGTTTTGGCGAAATTCGTATTCAATTAAAATGAAATTATTACTAAATGAACAGTGGAATTTCTATTCTCATGACACTAAAGTTTATAGTTTATATAATGTTAAAGATTGTTTTGAAGTCTATATAAACATTCATAAAGTATTCTTAATATATTTAATTAAAGAAACAAATTATTTTTCGATAATATGAGTTTACAATTCGTAAGAAAATGGAAAATATTTATAATAAATAATACATCAAAGTGTATTAAAATAAATATAACATATCTTGTATCTCTAAAAAAAAACTTTGTCTATTCTAGAAATATCTGAAAAATGCAGTTTTCATAAACATTAATCTTAAAAATTATATCTCTACAATATCTTTTACAATAAATTCACAATTTTCTATAAAATTATTTGTTTAAATAACTTAGCTCACAAATTTTGAACAATATGTAGGTACCCGTATAATTGTATATACCTACAAAAAATAATTTTTTGCCTCTTTATTGTTTATAAGTTCCTTGTTTGCTCATTTTTTTTATTCGCGATTTTTTATGTTTTAAATTATTTCTAAATTCAATATAATATACCTATAAAAAATACAAATGTATTTAAACTATTGATATTTATTATTCTTTAAATTTTTTTATTATTTAATTATAATAATTTGTCAACCGAATATATAAGACGGTTAGGTTAACCGAACTCAATTACTTATCATATTAAACATTGTATACTATAAATTAATTATAAAATCCAATTATATTGAAATATTCTAGGAAATATTAATGATTTAAATTTGTCAAATTGTCAAAACCTTAAATTTCTTTATTAATTTTTAATTTTATTTCACATACATATAAATACATTTTTTTTTTAGAATACCTTGAAATGCTTTCCACTTCATACTAACTACTAACAAATATTTCTTTGGGTAGTGTACAAAAAAAAACAGAACAATTTAAAATGTTTTTTTTTTCAAACTTAATGATTCCAAATTTAATTATAAATCCTATATAACTCAAAACAATCATTACAGCGTGCTGCTTACCCAAATCAATAGTATCAAATATAATACTATTTCTATATGCACTTATATTCACTTGTAGTATTCTATCAGAAAAAGAGAGAATCGTTTTTTTTTTTATTACCATTACTTAATAATTATTATTAATATATTTATATTTTACTCCGAGTTGGTTTATTTAATAATAAAATGAGGTTATTATAACAAAAATAACGGAAATACTAAAATTAAAATTATTACATTTAATTTAATTTATTTGACATATTTATTAATTAGAATTGATGAAAATTAAATGATTTTAAACTCGAAACAAAGCCAACGACTAATTCAAACAAAAAATAAATCAAATAGTTCTTGATGATTTAGAAACGTGTAACAATTAATGTTAATATTAATTATATTATTAAACTGCGTTTGCATATATTATTATATTTTACATAAAAAGTTTCAGGGAAGTTTGAGACTATTCGACCATTGTATTGTACACATTTTAAACATTCAATCGATATTCATTCATCCTTTTATTTCACTCCAAAATAACCATAAACTCGTGGTATACATACGCACTACCATATTATACTACATACGCTAGTAGTCTTGGAAAATAAATATTTATTATAATGAATACGCATAAGAGATCTTTGGTTTAATTCAAACTATTGAGAAATTCGATAATCAATAATTCAGTTTAAAAAATATCATTTTATTTAAGAAATTAATATTTCAAACGTATTTACGATAAATAAGTTTCAATTTTTTAAAAAATATTCTTACTGGAAACGTGAAAATGTGTGACTTATCATAATAATATAATATGCAACATACTTAAATCGTATATGCGAATTTTCTTTTGATGTTAACATAAATTTATAGTTATATTATGCTCTATCTACGAGTATATAAATTTATAACAAAAATAGGTATTATAATATGAATAAACATAATACGAGTATAATACAGTGCAATCATTAAATTTTATCATAATGTCTAAAGTGTAAAAAAAAAAATTCTTGTAGACAACAAGTAGTAGTGTGTATACACTATTATTTTATTCATTTTAATCAATATAAACAATGTAGGTTATATAGAAATAATTATGAAAATTTAATATTTACAAATATACGTATCAATTTGGAGAATTAACGACCGAATAGGGTACTATAATACCGGGTTACAACAATATTTATTTCTCCTCCGAGAATAGAAATTACCATTTTATCTCTAAATATGACTCTAAATTTTGAAATCTGTCCATCTTTCAACGTCTACCCGAGTATACTACTAAATTATCAATCGGATGCAAGACGTATTGGACGTATTATATCAGGATATTCAAGTCAATATAAACAGAGTGGAAAAAAAAATATCAATTTTTCATCTCTCGTCGTTCTTATTCGATTTTCTACGCGATTTCCTTATGAGTACGAGGATTGGTATATTATACAGGGTGTCTCTCCAGATTCTCCCGTTAATCAATAATGTTATACCTATATATTACATACTTTTAAAATCTGATTTTTACAATTTATTTATGTATATATAAGTCACATTTAATCACATTATTATAATTTTTTTTTTTTAGTACTTAAAACGAAAATACAATTTTTGTTTTCATATTTATTAAAATTATGAGATAGCCAATTAATAGATTTTATTTTTCTAAAAATTTTATTAATTGAATTATTAATTTCCATAACGTATTTACTTAGTTAATAATTTTTTAAATTTAAGTACCTACATTTAATATTTTATAATCAATTTATATTCCAAGTTAAATGCAGCATTTCATTTTTGTTTCAAAACAAACAATTATTATAAATATTATAATTAAAGTGTATCACTCCACGCTTATTGTAATTATATCACCACAAAATGTAAAATCAGATTTTAAAAATATGTAATAGATCAAAAATCATCGGCTGTGTGCAAACCTGTTGAGACACCCTGTATATATATATAAAAAAAAAATGATTTACTCTAAAAATGACAAATATGTCAATACGAGTATAATAACGTGTGAATAGATAACATCAATAATCCGCGTGTTTGAAAATTAATGATTTCAAAACGTCCATTTCAATGACCCACTTTACGAAAAATATAAATAATAACCATAAGACAATACAAAAGAAATAACTAAAATTAATCGTATACAATTTATAATAAAAATAATTCGTATAAAAGGAAATGAAATTTTACATAATTCATTTATATTATAGGTAATGCATTATTTGATATAAAACGAAAAATGTAATATTACAATAATTTAATACACTACAGGATGTAATCAAAGTAGTACCTAAATCTCTCTTGGATGTTATAAACTTTATACCTATTATTTATTTATTCTTTAATATCGAGTACAATTTAACAGAATTCTGTTCTTTATAGTTAAAAAATTACAAATTATTATTAAACTTATGGACAAGACATGTGTAGATATTTTCATGATTTAAATGTTAAAAATATATATTAAATAAAATATATTTTTATTTTTGTAATAAATATGTTTTTCTAAAATGAATTGAACCAGTCACTTGTCAATTAGCCAATTAGGTATTAAAATGAAAACACGACGATTACCAATATTATGTATTTGTTATACCTAGGATTTAAATTCCAATTTTGTACATTTTCAATATTTTAACGTCTTACAACATAACCTATTATATATAGTTTTATTCCTAAACTTCTTAATAATACATTTTACTCAGATGAACTTTGATCTTATTATAAAGTATGAAAAGTTTTACAAAATTAATTCAATATTGATGTGCGTATGGGGATTTAAACTTCAATTTACAACTTGTTATAAAAACCTCTAATTAGGTAGTAGATATAATATATAATTTTACTTACTTTAATGTTTTGAAATCGTGATGCATTACGTTTCTCAATAAACTATTACTTCCAAAACACGTTTTCATAAATTTGAGTACAAACGTATTTCCTTTTAATTAAAATAGTTTTATTAGAATTACGTATAAGGTATACATTTTAATTAACAATATATTATTTTATTACTTTACATAAGTACAGAAATTTATTATTTCATTCGAAAATAAAATGAACGATTTAAATGTTAAAATTTATTCGTCTTATAACCACAGTATAGCGTGTCTTTATAGCGTGTTTATATTTTTTTTTTTTTTTTTTTTTTTGTTATTATGATTTATGATACCCACTTTATTAGACAGACGCGTTTTTAATCGTTCTGAATTGTTTATATCGAATATCTACCAAATTAAAATAATATAAGACGTCCTTGTAGTTATAATTTTTCAAAGAATTTAAACGAAAAACATATTTTCAGGTACATGGCAATCGTACATCCACTTCGGCACAGGCGATCGAAGACGAGAACCCAAACGGTGCTTGTTCTCATTTGGTTCATCAGTACGTTTCTAGCGCTGCCGTGTATTCTATACTCCGACCTCAAAACTAAAAGGTTTGGGAATATATTTTAACGCGGACGATAATTTATTATCATTTATAATATTAAGTTATTAACGAATAAAATCGAAAAAAATAATAGTACAGTAATAATATCGTGATATCGATTATTGCGGGTTTCTAAGTTACTCTCGACATAAACAAACGGTGAGAATTTATTTAATTTCATTTATCACAATCGTAAACAAAAAGTACGTGAGTTTATACGCGTAAAGTTTTTAAATTTAATATTTTTATGTAGACATTTTAACGCTCGCGATTTATTACACGTTTCATATTAATGTATATTAGAAAAAAACTTTAGACGATTTTTTCTTTTTATTTATATATTATAAAATATACTTTTACTGCAGTGCTTAAATGTACAAAAAAAAAAAAATAAATAAAATGGAAAATATAACATTTTAATTTTTTTAATTCTAAACAATATTGCTATAATGGCGCGAATTCATTTTTGTGTAAAACACACTATCGGATATTACAAAACTGCGTTTCTTTTTCGTCCTGTAGTATTATCATTTTTATTTATACATATTCACATATTATTATAATTTTTATGCACGCACGTTTTTATTATTACGACTGGGACGCACTGTAATGATTTTCAAATTATTATTCAATTATACGAGTACAAGTTGTTACGTTTTTACTTTTTAGGTACACGAACGGTGAACACAGGAGAGCCTGTTACATGCTTTGGCCGGACGGGAGGTATCCGCATTCTAAAACTGAATATATGTTAGTATACATCTCGTGACATTTCTATAAATCAGTGTTTTTCAATCTGTAAGGTTGGCAATTCGAAATCGGGTCGCCAAATACGCTTTTCACGGGTCCGTTATGAATCGCCAATTGTGATCTAATTACAAGAATAAAATTATCTTTATAATACCGATGATAATGAAATATAATATAGTATATGAAGTTATTGACATTGAAATTAAATATGATTCGATAATGGAATTGATTAAAAATACAAATAAAATTATTATACCGACTGTATAAATTCAAATTATTTTTAAAGAAGATCGTTTTGGCAAATAGTTGGAAAACGCTATACCACAAATCGCATATTATATTTACGTACGTTACTTCATCCCCATCCATTTGAACTTTAAAAAAAAATATTTTACATGAATTTGACATGCCGTTTGTATGAATTTGTACGCTAAATGCTCTCTCAATACATACCCTAAAAACTTTCGATGGAGTCGGGATTACATTACTTAGACTTAGACCCCACTCACAGTTTTCACAGGAAATTTCTTAGGTATTTAGTATGAAATTTGTATGAATTTGTATGACCGAAAACGACGATTTGGCGACAAATGCGATTTTCATAATTATGGCATACTAAATATCGGTATAGCTAAATCTAATAGAAATCCTGTTAAATCTGTGAATGGTTGCAGTGACATTATTCTGATCCCAAACCAGGGTTTTTCAAAAGGGTATTTCAAGAAATCCTTTTCCGTACAAACTACAAATTATTTCAATAATCGTACAAATTTATACAAATCATAGGCGGCATACGGGGTTGGCAGGGTAAGCAACTACCTCTCCGTCGCACTGACTAACGGTTTTAATATTATATTATTAATTATTATGCATATTACATTTTATATTTTAATCATTAATTAATTATTCAATTAGATTTCAGTTCAGAATATTAATATTTATACATATATTTCATATTTTATTATAGAATATGTCAATTATTTAAACATTTCATGAAAAGCAAAGAAAAAGAAATGAGAATTACATTATACTCGTATAATACGATGTTAGATAAAATTATTAATGGTATAAATATAAGATTTGTCACGTGATAAAAAGTATTGCACATACACATTTATTAGAATATTATTCATTTTTGTGTCTGATGTCTGATTTCTGAAGACACTTTTCAACCCGAAATAATGCTCCGATTTACACGAATAGGATATGTTTCTGGTTGCCAAGTGGATGTAGTTAGTAATTTTTTCGAATTTTTAAAAATTGACTTTATGCGATAGGAAAAACAACCAAAAAACCCTGCCTCCCTTGCCACCAAGGTCATCAATAACACAAATGTCATTATTATGCTAAATTACTGCAAAAATTTTTTTTCAAAATTTCAATTAGGTGTGGCGAGGGTAATAGATATATTATTATTATTCTATAAACACGATAACAATACGTACATTATATCTCGTTCACAAACGAAATATACTTTATAAAAATAAAATAACATCACGTTTACCATTTGTATTTTTTCCCGTTATACATTTTTTATTCTAAACACAATATTGACCAAATTTATGAATTTATTAATAATATTATACACAATCGTAACCGAGTACCTAAGCATAAATATGGATATTATACACTTGCACCACTCGTCCCTTAGTTATTTATAAAAAGAAAGAACGAGTTTTCCAAAAAAATATACCGACATTAAAAATAACCTTTTAAGAATTATACTTGCTATTAAAATATTTTTCGACTTAATAATAAATTATCATATTTCGATCGATTAGACTAATTATGCAGCCATCATGCGTGTAACATTCATAACGCAAATAATTATTCTTTAAATTTGAATATGTTAAATACGTTCATGCGTTATGTTAAATAACAGTAATAAATTTTCTTTTTCTTTTTTTTTTACTATTATATTAAATAAACATTTTTACGAATTTCTAAAATATAATGCGGTTGTAAATTATTTTTCGGTTTCTATCAATTTCTTTGATGCGTACAAAATCGTCCGCAGCATTGTTTCTAACACTGTGCCATATTCATTAATATAAAAATATACATATAAAACCAAACAAGGATAGATTATATAACAATATGATATCAAAGGTGGAAAGTAGACAATATAAAAATGAAAATCTCGTGACTTTTATAACACTTTCATTTTTTAAGGTCATTTTTTATATTATTAATATTATAAGACGTGAACTCACAATTCTATTTATAGCATTGGTATAGGGTAGAGAATATAATAATATACTATAGGACCATACAGGTATATATACAGTCAAAAATCTTATAAAAAAAAAAATTAAATCAAATTATTTACTCGTATTTTTTACTTTTCGTTATTTGATATATCTTGTTTTGATCCCTACATATACAGGTACAAAAGATGGAATTACTTTATGCGTGTTCTAATGAAATTTTTTTTTTTTAATTATAATACGATTTACGTACTTTGCTGACAATAATAATATTATATTCGATTAGTACTTGAATAAATAAAAATCATTAAAATTTAACGAGGAAAAAAATAATAATAAATTATGAACGTTCGTTATAATATTATAAGACTTATAGAATTCGTATCACACGAATAATATTTATAATATATACATTATACAATTTAATAACACGATACAATACACTCCGAGTGATAATCGTATGAATATATTATTACGTCCACGCCGTTATAAACAACGAAAAAGAAAAAGAAGAAGGAAAAATTATCATCAAAGAAAACCTTTCAGCGTTTGTGAGTGGATTAAAAAATTCCTAGGATAAATTCATATGACTAACAGTAACGTGTACACTATATATTTTATTTTATATATACTAAACATATAATGACAAATGTATAAAATCGATTAAATTGACTTTTTTCCACGAATAATATCGTTGCCTCGAGACGTTTACACATTACACATACCCAGAAGTATTTGATGACGTCAAAGATAGTTTAAAGATAAAAAAAAAAAAAATGTCCGTGATTATGTTTTTTAATATTTTGAGAAGCCTTGATGATAGACAAACCGAGACGTTTTCGTGTAAACGACCATACCTTGATGTAATTTGTCTGCTCTTTTTTTTCCAATGTACTTTTATTCGCAACAGTAAATTACACAAACCACGTCGTCGCCGTCGGGTAGGTATATTCATTAATGTCGGACGTGCGTTTATCGGACTCGGTGAAAGAACGGTCGTTTATCGGTAGAGCTCAGAAGTAATAAAATGTGGTGTTGTTCCGGTCGAAATTAAATGGAAAAAGACAAAAAGAACGGGTATGTAATTTTTTTAAACAAGTGCCGGAATTACGTCCCGTCAACCGTCGACCGTCGTCCTTCCGATGTTTTCACCAGTAGATTTATTAACACAACGAGTTCTCGTTATTATTTTATTTTTATTTTTAATAAAAGCGTCAACCCCCGCGACAATAGGTCGGTTTACGTTTTATCGTTATCACTTCGAATGCGAAACGACCGTTTTTGCGAACTGTCGAAAAACCGTTCCGGTCATTCATTCAAGTTTCGTGTATTTTTTTTTTTGGATTAAAATAATTATAAATAATATTTTATGTTGGAATAAAATATTTATTTAACGTTCCACCGCAACAACAAACGCACGATAACAATTCTCGCGAATTTTCAAAACTTTAATAGACGGGTTTTTTTTCGTTTTTTATCTATTACTCAAAAAAAGTGAAAAATCATTATCTCACCACTATATAATATTATTATAATATAAAAAAATAATAATATTCTTATTGAATAATGGCGGCTTAAAACAAATGTTTCATTCCGAACATTGGAAACAATATAAAATATAATATTTTATATGCTGAAAAGGGATGACACGTTAATTTACATTCTATCTTCTGTTCACACGTGTCAGACACAAATTACGTTTTTAAAATTCAAACCCCAATAGTAAGTAATATAAGTACCGCATGTGTATGATATATTATATTATACAAAATAACAAAAGTGACCCAATTCTTCTTCACAGAACATGACTTTGATAAGTAGATATATACATATCAAAACGGTTCTTGTTTTTATCGAAGGTATAGGTAGTGTGTAAACCACCACAAGTCATGACTTATAACATAACCTGATCTGAATATTTATAGAATATAATATAAAAAATAAAAAATAAAATATATAACATAATTTAACGATTCGCTATAAATATTTCGAAATTTTAACTTACCCGTGTTTTAAGTTCAAACTTTACGTGTACTTACATTTTAAAGTGTAAGCATCGTATTATATCAATTTTATGATGGGGTTGGCTTCTTATATCGGGTGTGAAAGGCATAATGGATGAATTATTATTATAGGTATATGCTTGTATAACTTTTTGAAATTTATTTAAATTAAAAATACACGTTTATGACGCGAGTTTTTTTTGTATAAAATATTTGGTATAATGTTTAACGATTGAATATAAAAACTTTATATCCGTATTGATAATAAAATATTTTTTTTTGTTTAAAGCATACACATTTGGAAAAAATATTTTTAATACGAGTACGTTATTCCTGAAAATTAACATGGAAAATCAGTGGAAGTTCTTAACAGTAATAACGTGTTAAAAATTATATAATTTATATTTATGTAAACATTTATTATAATATTTTTTATAGTAGGTAAAAATATGAAAACCTTGAAAACATTTTTTCCGTTTATCGCAACGTAATCGTGATAATAAACGATATATTATGTAATAATATTTACAAACTAAAATACTTACGCACACAAAAATAAATAATCGAAAATATTCAAAAATTCAAAAAACAAAACAAAAACTAAGTATGATAAATCGTATTATTTTATGAACATATAATATTGTTTTTACGAAATAATCGTTATAACGATAATAATTTTAAAATATTATTTTTTTTCTAAAGTCAAAATAATTTCGGCGAAATCGCGAAACTCATTTTGAATAAAATTTACATAACATTTTATTTGCTGTGCAATCTATTAATTTTTTACTTCGATTGGTGCAATTCGGCAATTCGCTAAATTGCCGTATGAACGAGCGCATAATATATTCATATTATATTATTCATCTATCAAGAATAATATAATGTATATTTTCCAAAAAGGTAATATAATATATTTTGTAATGTTTATACACGTGATGTGAAATGTAAGTATACGGTTTTTAATATACACGGTGATGTTCGTTCAACCAAATATAATAAATGTCACGAAATTCGTATAACTATTGATTCTCAAAATACATTTTATAATGTCTACAAAGATTATAAATATTTGGACAATGCATTTTAATAGTTAAAATCGTGCGTAGGAGTTTGTACCTGTAATATATATATATATATATAAACATTTCATATTATACAAATGTTTCTACGTCATTAGTGTTCATTGAATAAAAGTACATAAAAAAAAAAAAAAAACAAAACAAAAGATATACTTTATAATATTATGTTATATAACACCGAGAACAGTATTGCGTGTCAAACACACAACGTGCAAAGATACCTACGCGTTTCGTATTTGCATGTTCTTTACATAATCAATTTTAACGTTATATTAATATTTGGATCGAAAAATTTACCAATTTCTTTTTTTCTTTTGTATTTTTCAGATATAACCTATTGTTTTTGTGCGTCACTTACATAATTCCATTAGCCGTGATGGCCGTGTGCTACACAATTATGGGAAAAGAACTTTGGGGTAGCAAAACCATCGGACAGATGACTCAAAGGCACATGGAATCGATTAAATCGAAAAAAAAAGTAACCTAGTTAACTATATAATACATATACAAGTCTAAAGTTAAACGACTATGACTCGTTCCAAAAAAAAAAAAAAAAAATACCGTTTAACCCTCATTGTTACGTTTCCAAATTATTTAAGTACTTTATTAAAATGTCATTTTATATTTTCATCTACATAATTTATATTTCTCAAACGCTGTTTAATCTCTCGAGTATAATATTCTGGGAATTTATTTTATATAATATTATAATACTCGCATAAGTTCAATTTGATATTCTAATTCTCGCGTAATGTTTTTTTCTCTAAATGTACAACACCGATATATTTACAAATATTATTAGGTATTGGATAATTTATATTATAAATAATAATCGTCGCTAATCGAAAATGGAAAAATGAATACGAATAATTTACGTATTAAAAAAGTACAGAATATCACGCGTACACGTGTATAATATGACGCGATGTAAGTAAATATAAATTGTAACGATTCGTATAATATTATAAATTATTCCGTTACGATTTATTTGTTCAAATCATTTTTCAATGGAATTTTAAAAAAACGAACAATAAATTTTATATCGAATATAATGAAAAAAAAAATTAATTATTTTTATATACGTTTTTATAATTTAATATTCCGTCGATTCGCGTAATAGTCGCACTCTCGTTCTACGTATACGAGAAATAAAAAAAAAACCAGAAATAAAACCAATTCTAACCGTCCATCGATATATAATAATATTACAAGCAGTATAATATGTATATCGTACGATTTATTTCCAACGTAAAACACGTAGTTTAACTCATGAATATACGGACGTAATAATAATACGTTCAAGATGAATATAATAACCGCCACGATGGTATATATAAAATATATTTTAAAAATTAACGAGGGTAACCTCGTATTTCTCGACATTTTCGTGGCTGACCGTTTGGATGTATCTCACAATATACTGTCCTATATACAAACCAATACATAATAATTCACGTATTCGGACGATAAATCAGTCCCTTTCTGAATAATAATAATAATAATAATAATAATAATAATAATAATAATAATAATAATAATAATAATAATAATAATAATAATAAAATCCTTTATTGACTCACAACGGCGGACTCCTGAGGGACAATGATCAAAAAACTATCGCTGATAAAATATAACAATAATACGTCAAATCTTTAATTAAACGGTGCCATTAAAAAATGAAACGTAACGACCGTCGGAAAACAAATACCGCGCATCGTCGATTGTTTGTATAGTACTATATAGAAGTTTTAGTGTCCAAAATAATATATAAATAAAAGTAAATGTAAGGGGAATTTATGTACTCTTGAATTTATCTGTAAACATCGACCGGCGTCGTTTTTATACTATATAATGTTATATTGATCGATAAGTATTATAAAATTGTAATGCGTGCCTGATGTTATTCGTTTTCCCGCAGGTCGTCAAAATGTTTGCCGTAGTGGTGACGATTTTCTTGATCTGTTGGCTGCCTTATCACATGTATTTTGTGTACGCCTATCACAACAAAAACATTGTAAACAAAACTTACGTGCAAGACTTGTTCTTGACGTTCTACTGGTTGGCCATGTCCAACTCGATGGTGAACCCGATAATTTATTATTGGATGAATCCCAGGTGAGTGCGATTAACAGATTAAACTCGCGTGTGAAAGCATATTTTAAATTATAATAATAATAACAATAATAATAATAATAATAATAATAATAATAATAATAATAATAATAAAAAAAAAAACAGGTTCAGAGTGTACTTTAAGTTTATCGTGTGCTATTGCGGAGGCCTGAGAAAATCCGCCAACGGTTCGTTGACGGGTTCCGTTGATTTGAATCTGATACGAATAAACGGCGAATCACAATTCTGTTTGACCCGAACGAAATCAGGTAAAACAAATAATTTTTTTTAATTAATTTTTTAATGTTGATTATTGTTTAGTTAATTTAAATTTTCTAATAAATTGTTAGTAAATTCTCGCGTATTACTGAAAAATAATATTTAACATTTCATTCGCATCACCGGAATGTATAAACGGGGAGGAAAATACTTTTATCTGTTATTTTGGAAACGGCGGGAAATACAAATCACACGTTTTTTATTTGTGCGTAACTTGAAACAATAAATAAGCGTATCTCCTCGATTTATCATAATCCGCGTAAGTCGTAAAAATGTATGTAGGTAATTCATTCGACGACATTGCAGTGCTTTAAAATAAAAATTGAGATTTTTTTTTTTATTGTCAAATTCAAAACGCGCGTCTTGTATAAAATACCTAATCTTTCCGAGAACATATAAAAAAAAAAATATATAACGTATCGCGTTAAAATCTTTTCCGGCATGAAATATAAAGGTTTTTTTTACGAGCCATATGTTTACGGTTAAGTTACTTTTAACATTGTACAGTAGAACGATTAACCAGGTCCAGCATTATTGGGAGTCCAATACTTGCGGCGCCCAACAGAAGCTCGAGTGTTGTGTCATCTGACCAAAAACTACACCGAATCAATAATACGATATCCGTCAAAATCGACAAATAATCACACAAAAACAATCGGAACTGACAGTTAAATAGAAAACCACGAGGTACGCGAATGATTCACATAAATATCAAAGTTAAAATAAACCCTTATTGTTGATTGCATCGCCGAAACCACATTTATAATAAATAATGAAATGTTTTACGTACCTACAAATATTACATAGACGTCAAATATTTTCAAAGCAATGTCATTTTTCACGGTACATATTTTATTCATTTGACACGTGATGATGTACTTATTTTTTAACCTAAATATTAATGTTCGTTATATTATAATTGATGTGTGTTTTCAGTGATCAAAAGTTTAATATTATTATTATTGTAACGTTTCGATTGATTTATGAATACCTATAATGTAAAATATGAAATGCATAATATTATAAATTTTACTGTCGAATAATGGTAATAATGGTTTTAGCATTATATGACTTATAAAAAGAAATGGAAATAATGACTTTTATTATTCATTCTGAAAATTCGAGTTCAAAAAAATGAGTTTTTATAATAATAAAAAATTATATGTATTAAATTATTAAATTTAAAAAAAAAAAAAAAAAACTGTAAAATCAATCAAATTTAATATTGATACGTTACATAATATAATATAGTTATATTAATAATAATAATAATAAAAAAATCATGAGCTTTTTTCGTTCGTTCCATTTTTTTGTTTATTTTATTTCGATTCAAATATTGCATAAATAATAATATTATTAAATGATTTACTATATATTATTATTTTTCTAGGCTCCGGAGACTACAAAAGACTAGAAAGCTGTCAACACGACCGTTTTTCTTTTTCTATTCAAAGACCGACGATGATGACGATGAATTTCGTACGAAGATGTACCTACATAATTGAACGCTATTGTTGATAATAATACGTTGACAGCCATTTTTGAAAGAGATCCACGTCGTCTGATCCCGTGTAAATACCTACAACACGCGTAGAAATAACCGCTCTGTTAAATATTGTTTAAATATAATGATACATAATAAATGTTATATTTTATCGATTTATTTATTTATATCATTGTTTGTAAATATATATTTTACGCTTTGAACATATTATTATAAATTGATAATTTATAAAAAATAAATATTACATTGTTATCGACGTTGGTTCGCATAAGTTATTTATCAATATTTCATATAATATATTTTATAACCATAATAACGTGTACCTATCGAAGCTGAGAATTCTAATATATAATTTAAAACGAACGACGCGATACTTTAAAATCAATTTATATATTTTTCGATATCGCCACGATCTTTCAAAAATATTATTATATTCCAACTTTTATACAGAATAAAATGGACTTTTTCCCCCTTTTATCTTTAATTACGACCCACGATGGTATTATAAATACCTACTATATACGCGCGTATGCAGACTTACCATAAACGGTCGAAGGTGAATAATTTCTTTTTCCATTCGACTTGACCGGTATGTAAGATGCTTTTTGAACTTGATTGTGCGTATCTAAAAAAAAACCAACAATTTTTCCACGCGATATAATCAACGATTTTTATTGAACGTTATCATTCAACAGCGTATTACCTTTAGAAGCTTCCCTGCCCAACATGAAATCTATACGGCGGCATACGCAATAACATACAAATTTCAAAAACTACCAAATGCATTTTCATAATATACAGACATATTATATGACAATAATGAGTGGCACTCACTTTTAAATTGATTTCCTCTTTTACTGCCGATATTAACGGTCTCCTCTGACCTCGCCCTGACGAACTGAGGTACTATACGTTAGGTTAAAAATAATATAAAATATATAAAAAATAAAATTGTAATTAATCAATTTAATAAAAAAATAATCATTCAAAGATTCGAACAGATAAAATAATAATAACAATATATTATATATTGTCGATCGTACAATAATTTAATAATCAGACCTAATCCAATATTGTTTTTTCAACGATAAAAACATTGGGGTTTGAAAATAAATCTCTAACGTGTTTACAACCACGTCAAAACCCCAAAGTGTAAATATCATTTTATATTACAACGGTATATTGTTTGTGAACATAATATTATGTACTTACGGTCGGAAAATTGTGTTTTGGTCTGCACGAGAATGCCATCGTCTGTGTAAACAGGAATGTGACAGTAAACTGCAAAATAATCGGAAACAAAATTGTTATACAATTTTTTTTTTTTTTTTTTTTAACATAGATTCGACCGACTAACGTATATTAAAAAATAAAAGTTGAACAACTCACGTGCCAAGTACTTGTCTATTGCTTCGCCATCTTGCCTTGTGTTTTTATCTTGCGACGGTTCTTAAACGAAAAAAAAAATTATATAATAATATTTATAATTATTCCGTATATATTTTTCATATTTTTTATTTATTATAATATTCATCGATTGCTCACCGGCTACGATCGTAACGGTCAGATAGCAAATGAACAGGAAACACTCTCCGGACGGCTTCATTTTTTTGAATGAAAATATCCGATACCGCGGTACAGGATTTATAGTAATTTCAAAGAATGAAAATATAAATATATATACCCTAGATGTCTATATACCGTAATAATAATATATTTGCGGCGATCAAACACAGGCACGATCAATAGTAACTATTATCCCCGAGAGAATTACGCGTATTGAGTGTTTTGTTCGGTAGATATTATAATATATACATTTTTTTTTTCTTTTCATTTACATCCACGTATATACAGAGCGAACGACATTAATTTAAATTATAAGTAAAATATGTATTATAATTTTAACGTTTTAAAAATAAAGAAATAATATGCATAGTACAAGAATAATATTTTTATAATCCGATATAAACTAAAACTTTTTGTAGGCATATAATATTTTTATAATCGTCCTTTAACAAGAATTTTCCGATAGTCGACGTTTAGAAAATCAAACTATAACAATAGTGTTTTATTCGTTATAATATATATTATTATATAGTCAAACTGATATTATATACGAGTATTTCCAAAAAATTAAGATCGTCTCGCATCACCCCGTATTCGATTTTTTTCATTATTTTCGCTTCGATTACATTGTCGTTTACATTCGAATGACGTAAGTATATATACTATATACATTTATATATATTATTACGATTATATAAATTCTGAAAGTCTGACCATAAAATAACTCATTTTCCTAAATAATAATAAAGCCCTGTGGTGTATTCACAGGGTTTCATAAAACTTTTAGTTATATTAGTTTCAGATAATATACTCACGTATAATCTACAAAAAAACATAATAATAGTATTATTACGATTTTCATATAATATGATCAAACTTCGTACAATAATTTGAACCATATATTGAATTAAATATAAATTCAAACGTAATCGTGTAAATTTACATACCTAATATTAATTACATAATTATAATTATTGGTATCCTAAAAACTGAGGGCGTGAAATCTAATGATTATACGCCACGGTATAGCATATGACGCGCATTAGATAATTATATACAGACACTGGATGCCTAAATTATACAAACGAAACGAAATTAACACGATTAATACAGGTTTGTGAAGTTGGCATTACTTATGTAGCTTAACCTTTTAAAAACCATCTAACATTGTTTATTTGAACTTGTTAGACGTTGTTAGAAAGTTGTTAGAATTTGTTAGACGATAGGTTCAAAGTTATTCAACTTTAAACTTTGTAATGCTACGTTCACAGTAAGCATTACATTTTGTATTTTACTCTTTAAAAACCATCTAACATTGTTTATTTGAACTTGTTAGACGTTGTTAGAAAGTTGTTAGAATTTTTTAGATGATTGGTTCAAAATTATTCAACTTTAAACTTTGTAATGCTAAGTTCACCGTTAGCATTACATTTTGCATTACAGTTTGCATTTTAATATTTAAAAACCATTTAACATTGTTTAATTAAACTTGTTAGACGTTGTTAGAATTTTTTAGACGATTGGTTCAAAATTATTCAACGATGCGATTCAAAATTATTCAACGATGCGATTCAAATTTACCGACAATTGCGCGTAACTCCATCGCGTGACATCTTTTGTTACGCGACGGTGTTGCGCCTTTACGTCCACACATAAGTTCCAAAGTTCGACAAAGTTACTATACGCATGATTGTTACAAGTGTGTACCCGGCTTAATGTTTCGGCTTTATTTATTTGTTACTATTTTTACACTCGTTTAAATATATAATACAAATAACAAGGAATAATTTTATTATTAAATATATGCGTTATATACTTGTATAATATATATAAATTTATTTATTAATATATCAGTTCCAATTAATTGTAAATTATTACATTTACGAATATTTTTTAAAGCTGTTTAAATTATCAATAAGAAGAGAGAACAGGTGTGCTATGAGCAATTAATTTTTTGGTTGTGCAATGATCCATTAAATAAGCTACAACTCCATACAATATATATCTACTAGCCGACCCGTCACGGCTTTGTCCGTGATTTTTGCAAACATATCTACGGCGAATTGGCTGAATAATGTTTTGTAATATTGTAGATGATTTAGACTTGTTTCTCTTACCATAAAACTATAAGAATAAAATTGCATGCAGGAGACAGTTTTTGTTCGTTTTTTTTGTGTAATATTAATGTGATATCCGACAACTACATTAATGGATATTGTAGTGCATCATAAGAACTTTTCAATTCGTTAACTCGACTCCAGTGTTCACACGACCGTGCAGAACTACATCTCTGGGACCATTATCTTCATTAACTAATAATACAGCCACTTCATGAATGGTAGGTGCATTATATTGACCTATGCGTTACTCTAGATTTGATCTGAAGCTCTGTATGAGGTGATTATTTTCACGTAAAACTGTTTGCAATGGTGGTGAGTTGAATCAACAGGTGGCATTTATAAGGTGGTTGATTCAATCACCTGTTGATTCAACCACCTGTTGATTCGACCAAATGTTGATTCAACCACCTGTTGATTCGACCAACTGTTGATTCAACCAACTGTTGATTCAACCGCCTGATGATTCAACCACCTGTTGAATGCCACCTGTTGATTCAACAATCTGTTGATTCAGCCACCTGTTGATTCAGCCACCTGTGGAATGCCACCTGTTGATTCAATCACCTGTTGATTCAACCAACTGTCGATTCAACCACCTGTTGATTCAACCACCTGTTGATTCAACCACCTGTTGATTCAACCACCTGTTGATTCAACCACCTGTTGAATGGCACCTGTTAATTCAACCACCTGTTGGTTCAGCCAACTGTTGAATGCCACATGTGGAATGTTACCTGTTGAATGCCACCTGTTGATTCAACCAACTGTTGATTCAACCACCTGTTGATTCAACCACCTGTTGATTCAACCACCTGTTGAATGCCACCTGTTGATTCAACCACCTGTTGATTCGACCAACTGTTGATTCCACCACCTGTTGATTCAATCACCTGTTGATTCAACCAACTGTCGATTCAACCACCTGTTGATTCAACCACCTGTTGATTCAACCACATGTTGAATGCCACCTGTTGATTCAATCACATGTTGATTCAATCACCTGTTGATTCAACCAACTGTCGATTCAACCACCTGTTGATTCAACCACCTGTTGAATGCCACTTGTTGGTTTAGCCAACTTTTGAATGCCACATGTGGAATGCCACCTGTTGATTCAACCAACTGTCGATTCAACCACCTGTTGATTCAACCACCTGTTGGATGCCACCTGTTGGTTTAGCCAACTGTTGAATGCCACATCTGGAATGCCACCTGTTGATTCAACCACCTGTTGATTCAACCACCTGTTGATTCGACCACCTGTTGATTCAACCACCTGTTGAATGTCACCTGTTGATTCAACCACCTGTTGAATGTCTAATCGCAGACGCGCCGCATCAAATTTAAATCGCTGACCGCGACCGCGCAAGGGAAACGAACTACATTTAGTTTACATTGTGTCAGCAGTCGCGTTATTATGGGGCGCGGTTATAAATCGTGAATCGCGGTCGCAATCGCGCAAGCGAAAACGTACCTTAAGATAGTTAGTTATAGTGAGTCCGGCCCAATGACGTCACGCATCATTTTTAAATTCCTAATAACTCATTATATAGTGTGAATAGAAACATAATATATATACCAATTATCTTAGAATTAAACATACTTTTAAATTAATAAAACTTATTTTTTATGTTGTGTGCTCCTCTAAGAGTAAAATTCTATATTGTATATTCTATAAATCCTAGTTATTTTGACTATTAAAACAATATATCAATACTGTAATATTATCTGAATACATTTATTTAAATATTTTACTTAATACCTGCATATTAATGACTTGCATATTATAATTCTCATTTCTTCATAGCAATATTGAAAGAGTTTTCACTATTTATTTCTATAATAAATTACAAAAGAATAATAGGTGGTTTGATACTTTTTCAATGATAATTTAATTATATTATTATGCCTTTGCAAATATTAATTAACTTTAAAAAAAAAAATTAAAACATTAATAGCGTTAAACGAATAAATAAAAAAATAGAGGAACATTGCTAAATTTTATAAAAGTTATAATAAAATATATAATACTCAAACTCCATAGACATATTATTATATTATATAGGTCTACGATTATTACCATAGACAGTGTTGTGCAAAGATAACATAAAAATTATCTAGATAAGATAATATATAATTGATTTTAAATTTATCTAGATAAGATAATATATAACACCTAAATTTTTTTATCTAGATAAAAAACCAATTAAAGAAAGTTTTAGTTTGTAAATAAACCATACACATTGATATATTATAAATTTATAATTCACTGTTTATTATTATAATTATAGTTTTATAGGTAATTTTTTTTTATAATTATTACAAAAATTTACAAATTACTTATTAATATTATTAGATTTTAAACAAATTAAAATTTCTAAAGTTTTATTTTTAAGTTGTGGGTTACAACATTTAGCTATATAAGAATTATAACTATATTATATATAAGAATTCTAACAACGTCTAACAAGTTTAATTAAACAATGTTAGATGGTTTTTAAAGAGTAAAATACGACGGTAAAGTTTGCGGTCACACCGGTGCATCAATACCCAGAGTTCACAAGCCCAAATAAGTCACTCTACTTACAAGTGGGTGAGACGCATTACCCAATGGGTATTACAATATGCGGCCTACAGGGACGTTTCACGGATTTAGTGCACATAAGTAAGTCACTGGTGAAAGTCCTGGTGCAACGGGCTTAAGTACTAAGTAGATCGTTGTTTGTCAGTCCTGAAGTGGTGGGTTCGGAATTTTACATCGTCCCAGAGAATGCAAAAATCCGCTGGTGTGATTGTTCCGAATCGTCTTCGATCTGCTGTTGTCGGGTAATGGTCCTTCGTTCACAACAGCGTGGCTTTCATCATCGGCTTGTTCGTCGTGGTATTCGGATATTCGGATCGAAGGCGGCGGATTCAGTGATCTTCGGTCTAGTTTTGTATACTAGTTGACTATGTGAAGAAATGTTGAAGACTGCATGTCGGTGTAGCTCGTTCTTGTTTCCGGAGTCTTGAAGATGTTGACTGGACTGTTGCTGTGAATGGAATGAATTATTTCGGACGGTCAGTTACCTTTTATACTATTTTTGAATATGATGAGCTTCTTTGATTGGTCGTCCAATCACAGCTCGTCATTACGCGTTCATTATGTACTTGCATGCGCGTCTGTGTGTCTACAATTGGAGTATATATTTCCACCGTACCATCTATTACAGTATTAATTAACAATTAATGATAATGGTTTATCATTGCATTCAAATTCTAATTAAAATTAAACACTATGATTTGTACAACTGTATCCCTGAGGCAAGATTATAACTTCTTCTTTTTTATACCTACTTTAAACAGCTATAAAAAAAATTCGTAAATGTAATAATTCACAATTAATTGGAACTGAATTAAGTAAAATGTATTTAAGCTTCAATAAAATTTTCAAAATTTTTCTCAATTTTATTTAACATTATTGTAATATAATAAGAAAAATCTATATGATTACTTAAACGCCTATAAAAAAAAAAAAATTGAGTTTTAAGATTTGTCTAATATTTTGGTAATACGTTAAGATATATATCAGTAAAATTCAATAAAATTTTCAAACATTTTCTACATTTTTTTGGCTTTTCTATTTATTTTTATTATAAAAGTATTGAGAAATAATAAGAAGAATATTGGTATGGATTTTAAGATTTTCGTTCTAAAAATATCAACTTTAAACAGGTATACGAAAAAATTGAGATTAGGGATCGGAGCATTATTTCGGGTACCTAGTAAAAGTGTTTTCAGACATAAAAACAAAAAAAAATAATCACACATCATTGTAAAACCAATACATTCTTCGCTTCGCTCAGAATCTAAAATAACATTATTCCATCATGCAGAACAAAAATAATATATATTATTTCGTTCGTTTATTTTATGTATTACCTATAATTACACGCCGTTTGTTGATAGTTATCCCAATCGTTATAATTATTATTATAATTTATAATATTCATAACTAAATAAAAAAAAAAAAAAAAAATGCAATTTTTGAAGTTAAAAATTATAATTTTATTATTTCCATTTGAATAATGATATAATTATTATATTATGAGTATTCTAAAAATTACTGCTAAAATTTTAGTACACCTTTTATTGTTATTTTAAATAATGATGGATGTAAGATTTTTTAAACAATTTTGCGTTAAGTTTCCATTATAGATAACGAAATTCATAATAATCGTTCACGACTGTTGGGGGATGGTGAGTAAGACAAAATGCCTCACGAGTTAGTTATTGTTGTCAATTAAATTTTGAACCCTTCAAATTTGCTCCCGAGCACTGCCAGTATAGTGCCACCACAAACCACTAGGTCAAACTAAGCAAATTTCCAAAAGGGATTTCCTACAAAACATATTAGGTACCTAAATTATTATGTTTTATAATTATTATTTAAATGTATTGTAAACTTTTCCGACAAACCTGCACGAATACCGAAATTATTGCTAAAATAGTATTAGCTTATTACATATTAGTTTACGTTATTATTACGATATGTACGCCCTTTGATTTTTGCATTAACGTATATTATGTATCTATTTTCTATTATAATATTCACTTTAATTAATCAAGTCAATTTATTAATTTCTGCGGTTATCTCCTTTTTATAATCCGAACCCATCTCCGAGTAGGTATATCTAGAAAATGTTTCGCGAATTAATTTACGTAGATACCGCATATTATATCGTAATGCCCATCATCATTATTGTATAATATAATCCCGAACTGACGACGAGATTATAGTTTAAATCCAATTGTGCGTATTTAATTTGAACGCTGGAAATTATACACTACATTATGTCTATATTACAATTAACTGTCTTTGTTTGCAGCAGTCTATATATTATAATTATTATTAAAGAAAGTTTTATACGTGTTCACTTTTAACTTTTGAAATTTAAGTTACAGAGTACAGACATTATAGAGTCGTCCTATATACTCGTACGTGCTCTCATAGTTCACTAAAAGAAGAAACATTTCACTATAATATTATAGTTATCTTCTTTACAAAAAATACATTTCTTTGTTTGTGCTATAACCAAATATAGCATTGGGTGTTCGTATATTTATAATTAATATTTGCAAAAAGATTACCGTTCATTTTATATAAATCTATAATCGAGCCAAAGGTTTCTACGATTGAAATTAATAATTTCTTCACGTGTTTCGACACGTTACCAAATCTGCCGATTATTTTTATTTTTATAAAAGAATGCAAAACACTCAAAAACTGTATAAAAAAACGATTTACAAGATATTATACTTATATGCTTTTATAATAATTTTATAAACGTACAAAACACGATTTAGTCATCGAGTGTTCGTTCGCCATCGAATACTTGACATTGAAAAAATTATGCGTCAAAAACAATTTCAATTCAATTTAAAATACATATAACGCAAATATTTTATTCTCTTAAATTCACGATAGTTTAAATTTGAACGAATTTCAATTCAAAAATTATTATTATTTCTCCGTTGACATAAGAACGCACTTATATTTTATATACGTACACTCGAATTGTCTTTTAATAATGGCATGGAGATACATAAAATAAAATAAAAAAATAAAAACCATAAAAGTATAATAATAATCATGATAACAATAAAAATTATATATTTGTATTTATAGGCACTCAATTATTGTTCAGCTTTATAGCAGAATACAAAATATACCTAC
The DNA here is from genome assembly GCA_021307375.1 of Tetraneura akinire. Taxonomy (NCBI): domain Eukaryota; kingdom Metazoa; phylum Arthropoda; class Insecta; order Hemiptera; family Aphididae; genus Tetraneura; species Tetraneura akinire. The sequence continues at coordinate 364,037 of JAIUCT010000032.1, forward strand.
CAATTTCCGTGTATGTTTTTACTGTTTCCGGATACGATTAGCATATAAAACACAACTGAAAACAGCTTTTTATTATTATTATTTGCATATCATTCTGCTTGTTACAGAATAGAATATAATAAAATGAAAAAATATTTTCGTAACGAATCGCGCAGATTTTATTTAAGTATACGAGTATAATAATATTATTTTGCTAATCCTAACGATTTATTATGTCCACTCGTATATCCGTGGTTTAGATTAGTCTCCGTGGGTTTCGTTTGATCTTGCCACATAAAATTATCACTTATCACGATTTACTATAAATATGGTAATTACGGACTATATTATCTTATGGAAATTATGTACATTCTATGGAAATTATGTAGGTACATTCTATGGAAATTATGTACAATCTATGGAAATTATGTACAAT
>JAIUCT010000032.1:364851-408726 GCA_021307375.1 Tetraneura akinire
GGGGGGGGGGGCTTAATTTTTGATGGACAATTACCTACACATAAAAAATATTTTTAAAAAAAATTGTTAATAGTATTTTATGTAATATAATATAAAATTAATTATTTCAAAAATTACTTTGGATAATTCTGGTACTTTACTAAGCCATGATGGTTGAACAATAGCTGGATCATCAATATCTTCAGTGATATCTGTTGTATCTTCTTGGGTCTGAACATTTTTATGTTTATTCGTAAGCCAAGATGTAATTGTGTTTGGCATAAGAATCCACTCGTCTTCTCTTGACGATTATTAATATATTTATAAATCGTTAGGCAATATTTTGATTTAAGATTTTGAACGATAATTCGATATTGCACGTTTATAAAATATATAATATATATGTCGCACCCATTTAATGAAATTCATATTTTCATGAAGTATAGATATCCACTTCGTGAAATGTGTCCATATCGTGTGAATACGATATTTTTTTAATCTTTTATCGTGAAGTGGATAAATATTAAATCCCAGTTAATCCATATACCTAGTGAAATATTATTATATTTTAATATTTAGAATATAAATTATGGATAATAATAAAAACATTATGTGAACACACTATTTAAATTGTTATTATTTACATACAAGGTTGCGAGTAGAGCAACGATTATTGCATAACATTTTTTTTTTTTTTTTTTTTTGTAAACAACCGATCGTATAGTTATTTTAATACGCAGTTCATAAATTCTACGAAATAAATTTCATTAGAAAAAAAATTGAATTGAATATTTAAAAAAAATTGATTATAAATTTAAAGACAAAAATTTATTATAAAATGTTAATAGTTTGAATAATTTTATTTTTTTAATTATATTTATATTATTTTAATATATATATTTTTTTTTTTTTTTGATTAAAGTTTACTTGTCAAATTATTTATTTCTTTTTAATTATTATATATTTTATTATTATATAAAACAGAATAGGTATTAATATTATTTATCTGACCATTAATTTATACCTTATATAAGATATTGTTATTTATATATTTTATATTTTTCAATTATATTAATAATATTATTTTAACATATTTTTTTACTATAGTTTACCTATATCAGATAATGTATTTTTTTTTTTTTTTTTTTTTTTTTAATAATTTCATTTAACCATTACACATTTATTTTTAAAAATGTATAAAAATAAATATATGTATCACTATAAAGTATAAACCCAATACATGATATGTTCATTACAATTCTCAAATTTAAAAATAGTGAACGGCAATGTTGCATGAAAAATGGGCGCATTTGGGCTATAATTCGGCAGGTAGTGCCTTATCTTTCGAGCGCAAATGTCTCTTTTCCTCGGGGTATAATTTGGCCTGTACTTTGGGGTGAATATTTATAAAATTTCATTATATGGATGAACCAGGATTTATCCATTTCATGAAAAGTTTAAAAAAATTAGTGTAAAATATTGTCTTTTTCACAATTATATGGAAATGGATACATTTCATGAATTGAATATCCACTTCATGAAATGGATCAATTTCACTAAATAGACGCGACACACTTATACATAAATAAATCGTATAACGAACAATACAAATTATTACTGTGAAATAAAATAAGGTTTAAAATCGAAAATGTGATAACGAATTTCGATTTCACATAATATTATTATATTTAAATGCGTCAATTTTGAACTATAAATTATCACACTACGCGTATCATCGTATTTTAATGTTAACAATTAAAACGCATTAATAATAATTTTAATATAGAAGGTCAAATAACGGTTATACATTACACAAACATTTAAATAACAATAATATTGTAATTTACACGAACGAGTATATAAATAGGTATATATTATGATACGATAGTTTATTACGCGTTAACTGTATCGATTATAATGATATTATATTGTTTATTGTTTTACCATTTACTATTACAATGTAATAAAATGTTATCTAGAATGTAATATTTATCACTTATTATATGAATTATGATCATACCCGTTTGAAATAATCAATAATAACATATTAACGGTACGAATTAAATTATTGTTATAAAAATGCAACGACCGTCATAATAACATTATTGTTATACGTACTATCGGACAATGTCATTCGCACGATTTCGTCGTTTTTCTATGGACTTCACGTCAAATTGTATTTTACTCGAGCCCGTGAAATTGTCCCTATTCCATTTTATACGATGAACGTGTTTATTACGACGACCGATTGAACCGTTTTGCTATATTGTTCGGGTTAAATACATTTTCGAAAGCGTTTATAACACCGATAATATGCGATATATAATATTATACTAATGTACCCTGCTGTAACATAATCAAAATATTTGTTTATACCTGCTTCAAGATGTTATCGTTTCGTTACGTGAACAATATTATAAAAATCGAAACGAATATAAATTTATTTTTACATTCCGTACCAGAAAGAAAAAACGTGGAAACTATAAGGAGAGCGAGGACGGTTTTTTCAATCTTAGACTATAATATAATATAATTATAATACAGGTGTAAAAAAATTATTTATGTGAAGTAAATAATGAAGTATTCGATCCACATTCAACGTGACTTAAATAAATATCTATTAAATTAGCATTTCATATGTATATACTAACCTAACCTCGTATGCTTTTTGTCTATAACTTACAATTTTACGGCTGAGTTCCGATTTCGGCGGCAACCTGTGGAATATCAACTGTGTTCGAATGCAAACGATAAATTGAAAATTTTCCAACCCCCGAGACCGGTGATTCTATACGAAATATAAAAATAATTATAACATACACTAAGGTGAATAATAATATTAGATAGATAACTTCGAAAACGAACGTTTATGTTTACGCGGATAATAATATTATAATATTAATATTATATCATAATAGTCATACGAAAACGCGAAATAAAATTAAAATGGCTGCCATTGTTTTAAACATTAAATGTGTCAAATGGTATATTAACAATAATATTTTTATATTTCAATATGAATTAATTTGGAAATATACACAAAAAATATCTAACGATCTTCTTACAATTATTATTATAAAGATATGAACGGATTAAAAACATTCTTATTTCAATACAAGAGTAAGACGAGTATTTTTAATTTAATTTTTTTCATTCTCATATCTCATTATGAATCAGAAACAAATAATCTGACAAATTATTTAATAAATGTGTATATTATTATTTTATGAAAATAAACATCCGTGTTTCGCCTACTTATACTGATATAATTATTGCTATATATTATTATTATTATTATTATTATTATTATTATTATTATTATTATTATTATTGCTGATTATGTAACCTCAGGTCTTTACATACAGTAATGTATCGAAATTGCCTATACGATACGCCGTGTAGGTTATGTTAAAACGGTATAATAATATTAAAATAATATTGTCTAATTATTGTTTTATTATTATTTATATTTTTTATCATTCGTTATACTTATACCTAACTAAATTTCAGACGGACCGGTTATTTTCTTTTGTTTAACCGCCTAAAAACTTAAAACTCATGTTATAATCATTCTAACTTTAAATTTTATAAAATTGCGTAAAACCATAAAGCATATAGAATTCTTAAATTTAATTAGATTATATCGGAAAACCATTGTGCTAAGCATTATTATCCACTAAGGTAAACCATATTACTTAATACTAAGAATTTTTTTATAACATTCAATTATTGAGTAAATCCGTGACTTTTACCTGCTGGCAACATTTAAAAACGACTACCTACTGTTAACAATTTCAAGTAGGTTAATAATTATTGAAAAAAAAAAATTCATAATACGAGTATTAATTTATTAACACGCTGACGTATAATATACGTAATACGTAGAACGTAGGTTAGTAGGTTACTATATAGGTTATTCTTCACAATTTTTTTTTTAATATTAAACCATAAAAAATTAGTGTATTCAATAAACAGACAAATCTTAGTGGTTTATATTGATAGATCGTAGATATCGAATGATGAATGATGATTACCGTGGGTTATCTGAAATTTACAACTTACCTACCTTAAGAGCACGGACATGATGACTTCCAACTCATTACCGAATGACAACTAGCCAAATCGGTTAATATATTATATTATTAATCATCTGCACTAGCCTATCGCAATATACCTATACGGTAGTAAACTCGTAAGAAATGGAAATTGTAATAATACTGTTTTACGAAATGTCGGTTTACTGAAAATATTTTAATATTATTGATATTGTAAAATACCGTATGGTCATTTCTATAATTTCTGAGACAAATTCAAAAAAATGTTTGGATAGGTAATACAATTTATACGGTGAACATTTACATCAATCGTTTGTGTACACTATTCATATTATCGCAAAAATATATAAATTATATAATGCGATATAAGGATACATGATTCAATAACACAAATACACTATTTATAAATAATTGATCAATTAGAACAAAATTAATGTTTTCCGATTGTATTTCTGAAATCAGAAATTTATACTTTTGTTGATTTAATCAACTTAAACTATATTACAATATGAACTGGCAATGTTTTCTGTATATTCATTGTGTTTTAGACGCTTATATGCATATTTACGTTATTTATTAACGTTTTGTATTAATAGGACATATAAGTAATGTAATGTGGCCCCCGGCGATGATTATTTAATTAGAAATCAAATAAATAAAACAAAAACATTTATACATAAAATTTTCATTTTTTATTGTATAATGTTGCAAATAAAATATTAAAACTATTACAAATTTTGATAACACTAAAAAATAACATAACATAAATATAGAATAAAATTATAATTGGGTTACATGGTACAAAGGTAGTTTGGGAACAAAGGTTATCTACATGAATACTTTTATTAAACTAATTTACTAAAAAATTAAACAAATACTATATTTTCATTAAATATTAACATCATAGAAAATTAAACATTTACAACAAACGAAAACATTTATCGCGAATTCGACGATTTGGTGTACCCCTAACACCAAGTCCAGTAACTTCCAAGACCTTTCCAGATAACGGATACTGGTTAAATTTTTCTGGTTTTACACCGCGACTAATTGTTGTCACATAGAGCTTATCCAACTGAGGCCCACCAAATGTAACTGATGAAACTTTTTCAGCAGGAATTGGCAATTTACCCAATAATTTTCCACTGTATCCACTCACGTGCAAAACCTAAAACAAATTTTATTCATTAATTTTGTTTAAAAAGATTAATATTTAAACAATTATACTTGAGCCCCATCATAAACAGATATCCAAAGATTATCGTTGTCATCTATAGTCATTCCATCTGGAACGCCTGGTATATTATCAGTTTTGAAATCGTAAAAAGTTCGTCGATTAGCTATAATGAAAATAAATAATAATTCTGATGAATAAAATGTTAATTGTACAAGAAAAAAATATGTGGTATATATGCATATATATAATTACAAATAGTAGCAGTAGAGGAATCATAGTCAAAAAGTGATATTTGTTTGGTTGGAGAATCAATGTAATACATTCTAGTACCATCCTTATTCCAGGCAAGCCCGTTAGAAACAGAAACACCCGGTAGAACAGGATTAAGATTTTGGAAACAGGTGTCATTTAATTTGTACAACGTTCCGCGGCCTGGTGGAATATTTCCAGCAGCGTCTTCGAATCCCATTGTTCCTAATGCACATTTTATAAAAATTATGTACTATTCAATGACTATAAATAACATTATTCTAAAATATTTAATAAATAATAATTGACCTTAATGTACAATATATAATGAATTAATGTGCCACAATACAACCATTAATATTGTAATACCTATTATAAACAAATTTTCTTTAAAAGCGTATTTGTAACTAAATAAATTTGCTATTATTAGTTAATCACGATTTATGATACGTACATAAAGATAAAATATTTTATTACTAGTAGTACTAAAAGTACCAAATGTCCGTATAAAATATACGATTGAATGTCTGTACGCTGTACATGTATTGAACATTATTCAAATTATTATCATATTATATAAATATCAATTATATCCCAAACTAATGAACGAATAATAGCAATTACCGGCCCACAAATAACCGTTAATGTCTGCTTTCGCATCATTCCAACGGTTGCCGGGTAAGTTTTGGTCGACAGTGGCCAGTCCTTGGACTTTGAACGTTTTCTCTCCGAGATTCCAACGGAGACTGGACAACGTCGTTCCCAAGCCGATGACGAACAGCCCTTGTTGGCCGGAAACGGCAATAACGAAACTGACATCTTCGTCTAACATGTTTTATATATTATTATTTAATATAGTAATAATCAAAAGGTGGGATGCGTTTTCCTAACGCCTAAAAAAAAAAAAAAAATACCTAATTGAACGTGTTCCAGACGGTTTTGGTAATATCTGTAAACGCGGTGTTCGGAGATGTCAACGAAATACAAAACGTTATTTTCGGAATCCCAAAACGGCCCTTCACCGTGCACAATCGTTTTGTCATCCAACTCTCTGATGGACGCGCCATTGTAATTCACTGCGCAAACCATGGACAGCCAACTGAAAATATGAAAAAAAAAAAAAAAAAAATGAACACGTGAAAACGACGAAGAACGGACGTCATTCTCAACAATCGTCTCTTCTAGTCAATCGTCAACCTCAACACCTCCTCGGTTCAGTCGAAAGAAGACTGACAAAAGTGACAAATTAATATATTTACTATTTAACCGGTTGGCAATCGGGATATACCGTACCTCAGGAGCGCGACGTTAGATGAATTATTGAGTAAAAACATCGCGATCAAACCGCTTGTCGGTCAGTGTCTGCATCGGCGTAAAACGAAAATTATCAATATATAGCAAGCGGTTTGACACTGTTACGGTCGGTTAATCGTAATTAAAAATGTATCGAATCGGATTGCCGCTACTCGGCGACGAAATCAAATAAATTACTAATGAAGTAATAACCGTAGTCGTAGATAAAAAATATAATGGCCGAGGTGCAAAAATTTGGATACTATAGGAGGAATTAGATAGCGATTGTTTTAAGAATATTAATTGCTTTACTTTATACAGTTTATACCTATTATTATAATTAATTTTCACACGTTCAGCAATATTTCGTTATCGCTCGCTCACCTTGTACCTAAATTGTGTTGGATTAATTAAAAACATTTTCCGAGGGCGTTGAAAATAGCGACGACATACAATCATTTATATTGAAAACTGAACGTAATACGAGTGCAATTAACATAATAATTTATATATTTATAATCAATTTGCACAGTCAAGACTTATGAGACCATGAACTATGATGAAGGTGATATGAAGGATGAAGGATTCTAAGGAGAGAGTTCTACTGAAATAATAGAAAACGACACTATATTTAATTTTAAAAACATTATTTTCTATTTATTATTTTATTGAGTACTAATAAAATGATAAAAAATAATAACATTTATTTTTAAAGGACAAAACTGCTAAAAGAAAAATAAATCGGTTTTTACACAAATAAAAAGAAAAAAAAATTAATATTACACAAGTATAATTATAAAGCATCAAATACACTATAATAATAAATCAATAATTTAATAAAATGTGTTGCAATTATTTTAAAGCTATTGATTGAATGTATAAACTGTCAAAGTGTCAAGCAAAGCGCAATTTATAAAATTAATATATTAAATTATGTATATGGGCAGTAATTATAGTAAAGATATTGAGGTATAGTCTCTTAAAAAATTATATATATAAACACATATATATATATAAAAAAAAAAAAAAAAAAAATATATAATACACAAGTCTAGTTGTTTTTGACTGAATACGAAAAGAAATCGAATGTTTAGTGAAAACTTGAATTTCAAATTTGTTAGTCCCCCTAAACAATATAATATGCCTCCAGAAATAGGGGGAGAAATTTTTTGATAAATGGTGAATTTTGATAAATAATAAATTTTGTCAAATTAACAAGATAAAAAAATTAAGAAAAAATAACAAAAATTTTAAATAGTAGATAGTTTTTAGTTATTTAACAAAAAAAATAAAACAAATTTTTAACACAGCTCTTACGCTTTCTAATAAAGATATATGAATCGAAAGACAAGATAGAAGTAATAATAATAATAAAAAAAAAAAATATATCTAAATAACAATGAAATTAGGTAACATGAACGAAAAATTGAGATACTAATGATAAGCCCTAAAATGTTTTAGAACTACCATTCGCGATCAGAGTCACTGACATCAAGTGTAAAGCGCTTTCGCTCTCGCCCCATCCAGTCGCTTGTGCCGACACTCTTACGCCTGTAGCTGTTGCGGGTCCGATTGCGCTGACCCCCCTCTTTCTGGAGACTTTTATCAGACCTCTTTTCGCCTAAAAATGAAAACACAAAAAAAAATTTATTTTGTACATTATAAAATATTAACTTTTACGTTTAACTTTATTTAAATTAATTAAAATAATATATAAAAATATTTCTTAATGTTTAAATATATAATATATTCATTTATTATCAGACAAAAGTTCATCTTTTACTTCATTTCCCACTCCAAATTATATGAAATATTGGTAAACAATTTCAATTAACTGATTAAATAAATTTAAATTTTAGATCATATACTGTAAATTTACCATACTAAATTAAAATATTTTCGAATTTATAGTCTAATATTAAGAATAGATTAATCAATATACAATTGATAAAAAAAAAAAAAAAATACAATTAATTTTAATTTAAACCTACCTTGTTTATCTTGTAAACTTCCCATGGCTTGAAGCGCCGCCACTATTTCCAGTTGCGCCGACTCGGCCACTACCATTTCCCCACGATCGATTGTTTGGTGCAACTCCATGCCATTGTCTATTACCAGGAGGTGCTGTTCCCCAAGGACCAGTGGCTCCAGTGTCCCAACGGCTTGCAGGCCACATCCAAGAATTAAATCCCCATGGCCAATCTAAAAAAAATAAATACTATGTTAAAATATAACCATAAATTTTAAAATATTTATATTTTATAATATACTAAAACAATAATAAGAAGCAAATTGTTTCTAGAATTATTAAAATTATTTTATACCATCTATATTAACTTTTATTAACTATTTAGTTAAAATTAGAACTTCACTACTGTTAATCTACTAAAAGTTCCAATTTATAAATAATAAAATTAGTATAGTATAAATAAAAAATTAATAAAATTATACTAAATATTCTGCCAAAAATATACTAACAATTGTACTATGTTAATCATATCGAAATATTTTATTTTTATATCTTATTTGTTTTTTCATAATAACATTTAAGGTTTATAACATTATATACCTACTTTAAATTATTAAAATTATTAATTATATTCCTACTATATGAGTATATTTAACTTTAAATAAATAACTATAATTTATAATATTCAGAAAAATACCTATGTGTACTATCTACTCGTACGTCGTACATTAATTTACTGTCTCCATCTAGTTAGTATAACAAAATCATGATATCTAGTACTCATATAATTTATATATTTAAATTTTAATACTTCTTAAATTATAATTTTCAAAAAACACGAGAGTTGAAATTATCTCAAAAAGAATATGCTTCATTTTTTAAATTATGAGTTTACCTAAATTTCATCTAAACATCGTAATTTGACTTATGCATGATGTAAATTTGTCATACTAACTCTTCAATCAGTGGTTACTAAACTCTAAGTCATGACACAAAACAGATAACGCAATTGTTATGGAGGATAGCAAAAAATAAAGTGATATATTTTTAATATTAATTGTATAATCTATAAAAAATATATTTTTACTAAAAATTATTTATACCAATAAATTTACATTTTTTTTTTTCTATTGGTGATTTAGAAATCGCACATAAATTAAAAATTGAATTTTAGGATGACAATAAAGTTTGGGAACCACTGCTTTAAATAGGAATAGCAAAATAGGATGAACTATCCCCTTAGGCATTTTAAATACATTACATACAATTCACAAATATAAGGGAAATTACCATCATCCATTCTGTCAAATTGATGTATTTATTGACATAACACATATTGTAAGGTGTTATAGGAAAAATGATCTTCTCAATATCATGCATGTAATCTGAGTAAAAAACATAGCCTGCACAATAGTTGTTGTATAAAATAGTTGGAAAAAAATAAATACTATGGAGTCAATTTGTATCCTGTGTGCAGTTAACAAATAATGCATGCAAAAGAAATGAACAAAATATACCAGAAGGAGAATCACAAATACACAACATAGAATATTTTTTCCCCTTCCAATTAATTATTTAAGTTAACATGTAAGACTTCATTAATTTTAAACAGCTGAAAACAAAAAAAAATAGGGAGTCCAAAACTTTTTTTTAAATTAAATTAAATTTATTTTGCCCACATTATCTGAATTAGCATTCAGGAAATTCTGTAAGATAGTATATTATGATAAAATGTATATAACTATTTAACTATAATAATAACCTTGAATGTCGGTAATACTTAACCAATTATTTATAATATGTACTATGCTTAAGACTATAATTTTTTGAAATTTTATATATTATTAAGTGAAAAATAATTATCTTAAATTGGTCAATTGCATAATATAATATAATATATAAGTTCACAGAATATTTCCCTAAATATTTTTATAATAATAAAATAAATATTTTAATCGTTTTCCAAACTATTTGTATTATATTATTAATATTATTTAATTATATTTTAAATAATATGAAAGAAATTAATTTCTATTCTAAAGGAACTTAAATATGATAATATTATAAGCCAACAACATAATTACTTTAATCTATATTTTATTACAATATACATAGATCTAAGCTTATACATACAAAGGATATTGATGTCTTCTTTAACCTTAACTTGTCTTCTATACTCTTAAAGGGATTACAAATCCCTGTGTTTAATTTTAAAAAACAGGGTGTGCAAATCATAGTGTTTAATTTTAATTGAAATTTGAATGCAATGATAAACCATTGCATTCGAAAAAGATAAGATCAGTCAGATAATGGAGGTATTGATTAAAATTTTGATATTTTTTATTAAATATTTAAAACGTAAAATTTTATCACACATACAGGGACCATATAGATACACCATAAAGTACATAAATGAAGACTCTATAAAATTTTCAAATCTCTAAGTTCAATATAATTGCTCATAAAATCCATTGTCACCTAAATGCCAATATCATAAATTTTTTTGTCAATTTTATTTATCATTATTGTAAAATATTGAAATATAATAGTAAGAATCCATATAAATACTTTAAATATTGATTTTAAAGAAATTTCAACTTTAAACATCTATATATAAAAAAAAAAAATGAGTCTTGAGATTTTCCTAATATTTTGGAAATATGTTAAAATATATATCAGTATGCTTCAATAAATTTTCAAAAATTTTGCAAATTTTTTGGATTTTCTATTAATATGCATTATAAAAGTATTGAGAAAAAGAAGAATATTCAATATTCGTATGGATTTTAAGATTTACATTTAAACTAAAAATATCAACTTTAAACAACTATAAAAAAAACTTTAAACATGGGATATTTCTAATATTTTGATATGATGTTAAGTAATATGTATACATACTTCAGTAAAATTTTCAGACCTTAATAGCAAATATTGCCAATTTTATCAAACATTATATAAATAAAAACTAGAATTTTACAAAATATTCAATGTCCTATATTTTATAGAAAAATTAACGTAACGTTACTAAATTGTATTACATATAATATATAGTACTAAGTGAACACAAAAAAAATTTTCAAGTCTCTATCTTTAAAATTGCTTAAGTATCATAAAATATTGAAGTCTAATTCATCGAAATTTCAATTTTCGTGAAAAATGCCGTTTTTTTTTATAGTTTTTTCTACCGCATAGGATCAATTCTGAGATATTCGAGAAATAACCTACATAAACTACACCAACTACATCCACTTTTCTACCGGAAACATATGATATTCGTAAAAATCGGAGAATTATTTTGGGTAGTAAAAATGTCTACAGACAAAAAAAAAAAAAGAAGCATATCATTGTAAAACCAATACATTCTAAACTTCGCTCAGAATCTAAAATAAAAAATTAAGACTAACTAAATTCATTAACATAATAATTTATAAAAACCATACCAGTACATTGAAAAATATATATATTATAAATCTTTATTCTATAGATTTATAATTTATAATGGTAGGTTGAAGGGTAAGATATAGCTATTTATTTTATTAAAATATAAATTTAAAACCCAATATAAAAATATATTCACACAAAAATATAAACCATTATTTTTAATTACATATCTAAATAAAATTATTAAAAATGAAACTATTATAATTTACACTCAAACATTATTGTACATGCATCATAATTATATTATTACCTCAGACCAATCCCAATACTGTTATCAATAAACAAACACAATATTTAAATTATATAGGGTTAAAATTATAAAATATAAATTAAAACACTAAAATACTCACCAAAATCACCGCGACCAGCCATACGTAAATTATTTGAAACCGTTCGGTATCCTGGTCTTGGAGCACCCATCAATGATATAGGTTGAGGCATCAACCTAAAATTCATAATTAAAATGATTGCAATCTATATATAATCATTAATCATGCATACTATATTTATCAAATAAAGTTATAATCTTATACATAAACATAAATAATCATTTTTATTAAAATCATATAAAATCTACCCCATCTAATAAATATTGGATACTATATAATAGTATATTGTACATTTGCCAGAATTCATAGTTATATCATACCATAAAATAAAGCCGGCGATGCACTTGTACATTTTGGCACTATAAAATAAACAGTTACATTATGCCATAATGTGCAAGTATGTATACAGTATATTATTACTACAACAAAACATTTGTTAGAGTTAATTCAACTCTAAATTTGAAGGCAAATTCGAAGTGGGTAAACTAACAAACATCAACAAATTTTTGGTTCGATTCGTAGGCTAGTGTGTATGTCAACTAGATATATAACCCAGCAACTACCAAGGTTCACAACTGATGGATCAAGAGCAAGCATAATATTTGAGCAAATGCACATATAACATCCTGCACTAATTACATAGCGAATACAAACACGAAAATTTATTACATTGAACCAGAACGCTCAAGTGTATCGCCAGATTAAGATTAATTCTCTGACGTGTGGTATACACAAATAATTTTGAATTTAATTAATCATTTTAAAATTATTACAAATATTCTGTCATTTCCATAATATATTTATTATTTATGTTAAATTCTTTTATGACTTACAGGTAAAAAAAGAATTTAATAATTAAATAAGAATATTTCTACTTTTACTTCGTAATTATTTAATAATTTTAATAAGTACCCAAAAGCTCGGCCTTGCATATTAGTAAACATACGACGTTCTCTAGCTCGCAAAATTTCTTCTTTTTTCTTTTTATCTGATGGAGGTTTAGCTAATGATACTTCTAAAGTAGCTCCATCTAAATTACTACCATTTAGTTCTCCCAAAGCCTACAAATACAAATAAAATTAATAAAATATAATATTATACTTATACATTTTAAATTTAAATAATTATACTCAATATTGACAATGTATTTGGAAAAATTATCCTGCTGCAGGGACACAGGTTTGCAAATCATATTGTTTAATTTTAATAAATTTTAATTAAAATTGAATACAATGATAAATTTGAGTGAAATTCAGTCAGATAAAGTAAGTTTGATTAAAATGTTGACATTTTTTATTAAATATTAAAAACGCAAAGTTTTATATTACACATATAGTATATAAATGAACACGGGACACACTATACAATTTTCAAGTCTCTAAGGTCAATATAAATGCTCATAAAATCACTTATCACATAAATATCTGACAGAATTTCGCTCAAAATAATTCTTTTGAATGCAATGGTTTATCATTGAATTAAAATTCTAATTAAAATTAAACATTATGATATGCACACATGTGTCCCTGCGGCAGGATTATTAGTTCTTCTTTTTTATACTTTTAACAGCTATAAAAAAAAAATCGTAAATGTGATAATTAGGGTTCGGGACTTATTGCGCATAAAATGTAGGAAATATGCATGCATATATGCACTGAAAATAACCAAAATATGCGCAAAATTATGCAAACAATTTTTTTTTATTAGTAATTGAAAATTGTATTTATGAATATGAAATTAAATTGATCTGACTATCGATGACTATTAGTTAAAATTTCAATTATCGTGAAAAATGTCATTTTTTCTAACCCATAGGGTCAATTTTGAGAAAATGACCAAAATCTATCTTAGAATCTATCTAAAATAAACTAAGTAGATTTAATAGTGAAAGATAAATTTCTGTACAAAATAGGTCATATTAATATTAAATGCCACATTAATTTAGATGATCATCATCATTATACAAAATATAAATAATATATTTACCTTGAGAGCACAACTTCTATCGTTAAAATGAATGAAAGCATAATCTTTAATCTTCTTCACTCTTTCAATTGAACCATAAGTTTCAAATGTTTCTTTTAAGCGACTTTCTGATACTTCCTGAGTTAAATTCCTAACATACAACACTTTAACCTAAAACAATAATTTATTACAAATTATACTACATTATTACATGTATGTTTTTACTTATACAAAATTGTAATCTAAATATTTTATACCTTTGACATAGTTTCATCATCAGGCTCTTCTTGGGGATCAGCCCAGTCTACAATTATATCACAACCCCATACTTTGTAGTTAGGAGCACTTAAGCGTCTTTTGGCGACAGATGCAGCCTTATGAGAATCATATTCTAAAAAACAAAATCCACGGTTTTTTCGGCGGTCGTCAGGGGAACTATAAATAATTACTTCCATAAGCCCACCTAGAAATATAATTAAACATTATAAAATAAATAAAAATTAAATTTGTAGTATTTTGGTAAATTATTTATTATATGGTAAAGATCTCCTACATACACTCCCCCTTCTCTTAAATAACACATTACTTTCTAAATCTATATCTAACATTACATCTCTATGCTAATGTATTTGTAAAATCACGTAGTTGCTATAATTGTCATTAGTCATTAAATAATCATAGTAACCAAACTAATTGCTACATGAAATTCACTGTTAAAATACGATTACTTTAAGTTAGGATTGAAAAAGTAAAAACCATAGTGAAATTACTTGTTATTTTGCCAAATTCTTCCATTATATCTTCTTTTCCCTTAGATTTAGGAATATTCCCAATAAAAAGACGAAGATTAGGTACACTTATATTCACTTTAATATTTTTTCCTGATTTTATTTCATAACCATCAAGCTGTAATATGCATATATTGTTTAATTTAATAATACTACAATGTAAATAATTTAAATAAAAACCCAAATTTACAAAAAATTTACTTTTATTTAAGCAAATATGTATTTGCTTTAATAAAAGTTAATTTTTTGTGGATTAGGGTTTTTATTTATTTAAATATATTATCCACAAGTTAATATTTCAACAATAAAGTATATTAAAATAATTACTTCAACGGTAGCTCTTTCAGCTTCTTCCCTAGTAGTATAAGTAACAAAAGCATAACCACGATTTGTGCCAGAGAGTGGATCCATCATCAATCGCAAATCATAGATCTTACCGCACTTCTCAAATAACGGAATTAATTCATCTTCAAAGATAGTATTTGGCAGTTTCCCACAGAAAATCTAATTGAAATTAAATTAAAAAGTTATATTTATTTTAATATAGAAGTAGACATAATTTAAATTTACCTCACAACCCGCAGCAGGCTTAGGATCATTCCAATCAGGTGGAGGGCCATACTTTCGTTGTCCGGTAGTTACATCAAACTTATAATTAGTCCGATTTAATATTTCCTAAATAAAAAATAATTAAAAAATAAGATAAAAATATTACAATAATTTGATTTAAAAAAATACCTTGACTTTGTCAAATTCTGGCCCTTTAGGTGATTGAATAAATGGCTCTTGAGGAGTAATTCTGGTTTTTTGGCGATACGTTTTCATTACTCCACATAAATATGCTGACTTATTAGACACATGCAATAAATTACTATCAAGAAATTGAGAAAGAACACCAAGAGCTGCATCCACAGGAAATTCTTTTAAAGCATCTAATGCTCTAGTATCCAAATCAGAATGTGCCAATTTACCTAAAATAATAATTAAATTTCTATTTACAAAATATATTTCATTTTTAATCATAAATTACAACAACAGCAATAAATAGCAAATAACAGTGTACATACTATTTTTTAAAAATAATAATTTAAAGAATGTTCAATACGAGTATATCATATTGCTTTATTTTTTATAATGCTATAGACAAAATAAAAAGTAATAAAATGCCTGATTTTAAATATGTTTAATACAATATTATAATAACATTTTCATATAGGTAAAACATTAATTATTTTAATATTGGTTATTTAGATATATATAAAAGATAAAAAGAAAACACATCTATAATTTAATTTAGTTTTTTTAATTATTTTATGTTTAATTGAAAATAAATTATGTAAAGGAATATAGTGTTCAGATAACTATTTAGATATAAACGTATTGCATAGGAATGTTATAAAATATATTAATTTGACGGAAATCATAATTTTTAATAGATAACAAAATGTCTGAATAAAAGATAATAGTAATAGACATAGTATTATGGTACATGATATATCAATTAATTGACAGAATTTGGTAGGTACATAATTAATTAATTATATTAATTATTCTCTCATCAATTACCTTATATTTCATTATTTACACTTATAATTTTACTACAGTAATAAAGTAAATTATTCAATATAAAATATCCAACCAGCTATTTGTTTAATACACAAAACAATAAACTTAATATTAAAATAACTGGTTCAACAGATGAATATTTTATCTTACCACTTTTATAAATGTCATCTAGCCTGTCAGCAACCAATTCATGTATACCATATTCAAGCAGTTTTTTATGATCTTCAGACTTTTCTACATTTGACTCAACTGCATTTTCTTTCGTCCTGGTATTGTTGACTTCCATGCCTAACTGAAAAATTACAAACAAAAATGTTTCTGACTTTTTTCAAAAAGTTCTGAGAAAGGTCACCAGAGAAGGCAAACAAATTGTTCGAAGGTCAGTCAAATGATAGCTCGCAGCAATTGTAACAAAACCTAGGGAATGGGCGTAATGAGCAATGTGGATGACATTGATCCGCAGACAACTAACAGCAATGCCTACCAGCACCCATGGGACATCAAAGACGATATTAAAGAAAAATTTCAAGTTGGATACTCACAACCAATTTTAGACTCCCGTGGAAAAGGTTTCTCACTCGTGACGGTGTGAAGACTGAATACTGAAATATACTACGAGTAAACTGCAACGGATTCTCTTCACACGTACATGACGATGGAACACAGTACACAGATACCGGTGCGTGTTTAACTGTTGGAGCTTTAGTGCGCGCGCACGTCTGTACAGCCGAAACGGTTAAAATATCGTTGATCTGTGGAGGGCGGGCGCGCGCTTGTTCTCGGAGCGACGGTACGGATTAAAAAAATGTCCGTTATCGCTTCGTACTCTGGGAGCGGCAAGCACGAATTACAAGACGAACGGGTTGACGACGGATGGCATTGATATGAGCGTATGGGAATAGGGACGGTCGGCAGTGGCAACGACGTATACGGCAGCGGTTAAATCAAAAAGGGTTAAATCGGTAAAATTCGGCAAAGTGACGCTACCGACGTAGGTGAACAGTGTATGGACTACGGGAAGAGTAAGTACCGAGCACCAAGTAACTAAATGGTAAAAAAATATAATAAAACTACAAAAAAAAAAAAAAAAAAAAACAACAATCCAGGAACCGTTTTTCGCAAATCCGCGCGTTCCTATTGGCCCGACCGGCGTAACGGCTCTTGCAGATCACATTGGTACCAACCGAAACCGGTCGGCCTCGCCGCCACCGAGCACTTTTCTTACATTGTTGCACCACACGGCACACACGTAATACACGTCTATTCATACATTTTGTACACCTTCCTTTAACCCGTTCGCTCCCACACAATGCCACCGTCGCAATCTCGGGAATTTTTTTAATTTTGTCCCCTCGCAAATTTGAAACCGCGATTGTTGATCGCGGGAGCGTTTTTTTCTCGTTATTTTCTTACCCTTCCGCCGGTTCGTCAAACACCGGCCGGCTACTAACAAAGTACGAATATTCAACAATTCAACATTAGTCGTTGTCTTTTTTTTTCGCACACAATAGACGTTATTGTCCTCCCTCCCCGCACCATTAATTTTTTATTATAACGTGTTATAATAATATATCAAATACGGCAAATAATAGACATTATTTTATACACGAGCGACTGTAGGTTATTTATACTCTATATCTATTCTATATTCATATCTTTCAGTAACGATTTTCCCATGGTCCATGGAACTTTCAGATGTACCGCGTTTACCGTGGTCATTGAGGTACCTACTATTTTTTAGTAAACATTATTTACACATTATTGAAAAAAAAAAGATCATAAAAGCTACTGACCATCGTGTTACACAATAATACGTATTATATAATATATTGTATACGAACATGTGGTGTAAAGAAAATTGTAAAACGAGTATTTCAGTATATTGCATTATACTACTATAATGGTGTAAGTATAATATATTGTAAGTGCTTATAGCTTATACGGTAGCACTCACTAGTTTTATATAAACTAGACAATCTATGGTCTATTATTAAGAAAACAAATGGTACTGAAATAGAACTTGGAAAATCGGAGGATTACGAAAAACAAATTCAAATTTCCGTGCGTGTGAAACGGAAGAAACCGTTTTCTCCAAGTAAATACTATAGATAAGAATACGGGAAACTTTGTAGTAATTGTCATAGCGCTAAAAAATTATAATGATTGCCTATTCAGCCCCTTTTTAAATTTAAAAATTACCAAAAGACTGCGCTAAAAATGCTAAAATAACTATGGAAAATTAAAAATAATCTACATTTGTTTGAAATAAACAAATTCTCCATCAATTTGTTATTATTTATAACGTTTTGTTAACATTTACACTTGTGTAATTTTTAATATAATATATTCTTTTATAATTATTAATTGTTATAAAACTTAATTGTAATGGCTAAAAGACTATGTGCAATTATTAATTGTAATAGGTAATATGGGAAAAGAAAATCTTGCGATTTCTTTCCAAAGATTTCCAACGAATAAAAATATCTAATTTGAATTTTATTTATACAAAATTTTAGTTATTTATCATATATAATAAATATTAATATAAAAAATTTAATTAAACTTTAAAATTACACAATTTATTAATTTTAAAGATGCAGTCAATGGGTTAAAATGACTTAAAATAAATTAGTGATGGAAAATTTTAAATTACACATTTATAATATAGGTTACTTTGTACATTTTATATTTTTGATATGATTAATACAATATAAATATAATGTATATTATTTAAAAGTTATAAAATAATTTTAAGTAAATAAACCGTGCTTTATGGTTTATAGTTTATATTATAAAAGTACAAAGTACCTACCTATATAGATATATATTATATACCTATATAGTTATAGTAACTGCCTATCTTTAATTTTTCGTTTTTCAATTTTTTAAATAATTACATTTTTAACATATAAAAAACAGTTACATTTATTACATTAATAGTTATTACAATATACATAAAAGATAAAAATATAAACGTAATGTTTTTTTATAAACATGATAATAAAAATTTTATTATCAAAATATAAAATATTTAAGGGGTTCAAATAGGCAACCTACAAAGAAAAGGAGGGCAACGGTGTCCCTCAAAAAATAACAGAAGCCAGAGTTTCCCGTTTCAAGTTTCCCATATCCCATCTATATTCTATATAGTATAGTGTATACTGTATAGTATTTGCTCCAAATTAAGACTTAAATTTTTTAATAACATTTATTAAAGGTAGCCACTTTGACCCTTTGACGTCTTGGGTCTTGGCTCTTAGTCTTGATACACCATATTTTATTATTTTGTATTAAATTATCACGTCTCATATATTGTACTAAATAATAAATATTAATGAATTCTCATATATTTCCTGTGTTGTATCACAAATAACATTAAACGTTTAATGTTATCTGTAGTTGTATCTTGTTTCTTGTGTGAACTGTGAATAAAAATATTTTTTTAAATACATTTTTTTCGTAGGTATTGAAAAGTTGTTAAAACTGTTTACTATCATTATAACAACCTTTTATTATCATTATAATTTTACTAAATATTATCACGTCTAAACGGTAAATAGTAAATACATGTCAATTGACGAAACCGCGATACCGGGTCATGTGAAAAAAATTTAAACCAAAATTTGAATTTCAAAAATTTTTCTTTTTGTTAATAAATTAATTTTTTTCACCCATCATCAAATTTTACTTAAATAATAAAAATAATTATTCTATAATGTCTGACGTTAACCAAGTAGAATCTGTAAGTTCTTACTATGTCATAATGAATTACTTATTACTTATACTAATATTTCTTATATACTTAGTAGTAAACGTTGCAATACATTTTAAAAATTATATAATTGTATCTATATAATATATATATATATATATATATTAATCATAATTAATTTTAACTTAAAAAGTTTTTTTTCAACAAAAATATTACCTTGGTTATAAATTAATTATAATATATTTATATGTATGTTAGATTAAAACGTCCCGTAATTCGTAACAGTGTCTCGGTGTCCCCGTAACTGATGAAATATCGTAATAATGTCCCATATGTCCTATATGTATATATGTCCTGTATAATTCATCATAATTTTATACAATATACTTATTTATTTGTATATAACCAAATGTTAAGACAGATGTTAAGGAACATTTTTTTTTCTTTTTTTTTTTTGATTGACTGATGTCAATAAAAAAATGTTCCTTTATTCAATCATTTACCTAATAAAATATTTGTGATCATTTTAAAATTTAAATAATCTATATAAGTAGGTTTCTGATTTTAATATAAATAATATTGTAAAAGTTAAATTTTTGTGTTCTAGGCGTATATCTAGGCGTCCTGTATTTTTTATTTAGAAATCTGGCATCCCTATTAATATTTAATTATGGTTATAAAATAAAATTAACATAAATTGTATTAAAATATGAAATTATATATTTTTAAGGATGATGCATCAAGTATAGATAGCTCAAATACTGATTTGACTTCACGAAGCCTTGAACCAGCTAAACGTGGTCGAAAAACCAAATCCAAACCATCTAATAATACCAAAAATGTTAAACTTCAATATAAATTTTCGTATGTATTATAAATTAAAATGTTTGTGTTTAAATTATTACCTAGGAAAGTTTCCTGTGATTAACATTTTTGTAGTAAAATGTATTAATGAATAATATCAAAGAGTAAAGTTTTATTTTGCATCCCCTAGAGAAAAATAATTATAGCTATGCTACAGTACCTAAGGCTTGTCAAAATAATATTTATTTTGATATTATTTAAGTATTTTCAAAAATATATCATAATTTTATATCTGTGATGTTTTATTAATATAATTTACAAATTATTTTGGTAGATGTGCATTAAGAGAAGATCATGGCCAATCACTATTTGGTGTTCAATTCAATCATCTACTAAATGAAGACCAACCATTAATATTTGCATCTGTAGGTAGTAACAGAGTTTCTATTTATCAATGTTTAGAAGATGGGAGTATAAACTTATTACAAAGCTATGCAGATCCTGATGTATCCTTTTATTATTGGAAATATGAATAAAAAATTTTAATATTTAAAATATATGATGCATCACTTTTATCCTTAACATAATGTATTTTTAGTCAAATGAAACATTTTACACGTGTGCATGGTCTGTCGATGAAAATGGAAAACCTCTTTTAGCTATCGCTGGAAACCGAGGCATTATAAGAATTCTCAGTCCAGCTACTATGTCATCAATTAGACATTACATTGGTACTACTTTACAATGATTAAAAATAAGTTATTTCAATTTAAATATAATATTTTTAATTATAGGTCATGGACAAGCAGTAAATGAATTACAATTTCATCCAATTGATACAAATATGTTACTCTCAGTATCTAAAGATCATACTTTACGATTATGGAATATAAAAAGTGATGTGTGCATTGTTATTTTTGGTGGTGCTGAGGGTCATAGAGATGAAGTTCTCTCTGCAGTAATTATATTTTTTATATTATAATATAATAATTACTCAAAACATTATTGCCTGCTGACTACATACTTTTTATGTGATTGATGATTTTATGTTTTTATTAATTATTTTTATCAATTGAGTTAAACTTTTTATTGACAATAATTTTACAATACAAATATAGTTCATAAACTGGTCTGAATAGAACCATGAAAATGAATACTCATGCTTGAGTTGCACATGTTTCTGGTCTTCTGTCATCTGTAGTGGCTCACCTTAGGTTCTCTTTTTTTATGAGTTAGTAGTTGTGGAATTCCTCACTTTGTCATTGCTGGTAAAGAATTTATTTGTATTTTTGAGGCTTTTACGAGCCATTTAAATTTTTGATCGCCAAAACTATTCCTTTCTATCGCTCTCTATCATAAAACTTCCCAGTCCACTCCAATTTCTTTCAATAATTCCTTGCCGCTGTCCTTCCATCTTTTTCACGCGCTGTCCTTCCATCTTTTTCACGGTCTTCCCCTTGATCTCTTTCCTCCGCCATATATGTCAATGCTTTTTTCAACATACTTCCATCAGTCTGTCATACATGGCCGGCCCATTCTATATTTGAATGTTTTTTTGTATAATTTTGTATAATTTGATCCTTCATCTTGTTGTCTTTGGTTTTCGTAATTTATAGTTTCCGTGTTTTTAGTTAAAGACAATATTAAATATTTTATATAAATCATATTTCGGATTACTTACTATTGTTAATTAATATATTTTATATATTATACTGGTTGCGGTACTTAACATCTATATATTATATTTTTTATTTTATTTTATTTTATTTACACTTTAATATTTATACAGGACTTTAATATCTAAATTTATTTATTAAAACAATATTGTGTTAGTTATTTTATTTACTTTTTGTAATAGAACTAAATATTTTAGGATTTTAATATAGATGGTAATCGTATAATGTCATGTGGAATGGATCATTCATTAAAACTATGGAGTTTAGACAAAGACTATATTCAAGATGCTATTAAACAATCATATTCTTTTAATCCAAATAGATCTGCCCGTCCTTTTGATACTATTAAGGAACATTTTCCTGTATTTTCAACCCGTGATATACATAGAAATTATGTTGATTGTGTAAGATGGATTGGTGATTATGTTATTTCCAAAGTAAGTGAAAAATCATATCATACAATTATTAAATTAATAAAAATTGTAATTAACATAAAAGTATATTTAGTCATGTGAAAACTGCATGGTTTGTTGGAAACCTGGCCATTTAAAAGATACAGATGTTAAACCAAATGAAAGTGCAGTATCGCAAATATGGTATTATGATTTTAAAGACTGTGATGTATGGTTTATTCGATTTTCCATGGATTTCTCTCAAAAAGTATTTATATAATTATAAAATAAATATAAAATAAATTAATACAATTTTAATTTATTTGGTTTAGATATTAGCACTTGGCAATACAATTGGTAAAATATATGTTTGGGATTTAAATTCCAATGATCAAGCTTCAATGCGTGTTACTACATTAGCTCATCCAAAATGTAATACAGTTATTCGTCAAACTACATTTAGTCGTGATGGGAATATTTTAATTTGTGTGTGTGATGACGGTACTATTTGGCGTTGGGATCGGTTACAAAATGTTTAGATTTAACTATTTTTAATAATATTTAAAACTTGTATTCTATTTTATTCTTATTCTATTTATTATTGTATCATTTTTTTATTTAATATTAAAACACTAAATATAACTTTAATTTCCTCACTTAATTTTATTATTTATAATATAAACAATGTAAATAACTAAATACACTTAAACTTTTTTACAAATTAGTAATTTGAAAAATTTATTTTTAAAGAAAAATGTATAAATTAAATTTTTTATATATATTAGTTAGATATTTATTAAATATAATCTTATTTTAAATTTATAATTAATAATAAACCAAAATTATTTTCATTAAACTAAGGATGTTTAATTAAAAATAAACAATAAATAAATTAAACTTTTAATTTTTAAACTAATTAAATTAATTAAAATTTTTAAAATTATTTAATTGATTAAATTTATTTATTTTTAATAAAAACTTAGATGATCTGCTTAAGTTATTAACTCTATAATATAATTTTCATTATTAAATATTAGCCAAAAAAAAAAAAAAAAAAAAAAAAATTATAGTTGATCATTGATGTCCTTGACACCATTGTTACAATTATTTATTTATTATTAAAATATCATTAAGTTTGGAAAATATACATCTGTAGACTGTAGTATTGCGACATTACCTATCTGTTGAAATTTGGAATAACAAATTAAAAAATCACGAATGGCTTAAACTACAAAATACCACAAAATATTTTTTACACATGTATAATACTGTATAGGTACCATGACTACAACCACAATTTTAGATATATCCATAAAATATATAAAATATATTATCTAATATCCATTATGTTTTATTTCTATTGCTATGGAATATGGATATATTTTAAATTGTGACTAATTTTTTTATACCAAGGTGTATCATTATTCAGTACACCTTAGTGACTACAACCACAGACTATTTGACTATTTTCATATAGCCATGGCTACAACCCACAGATATATATCTATGAATATAACACAGAATATTATAAATCTTTAGATAAAAATTCTATAAAGTAGATAAAAGATAAGAGAACAAATAAGTAATAACAAATGATAACTATTAACAATAACATCCAAAAACCTAAATACACTATACAGTATAGTCTATTATTATAGGTAGTAATAGTAAACTACATATTTAATAATATTACATTGTAATAATTATTAATTTACGTCTTTACATTCATTTGATATTTCATAATTTATAAAACGTAATTTATTGGTTTACTTAAACATAAAACCTATTATTCGAAATGTAAAGGTTTTTTCTTTATAAATACAATAAAGTTATAATGACTGAATGTAAAGTTCCTGTATTTGTCAGTCCTCAATCATTAACTTTCAGTTTGGATGATAAATCGTCTTACAGACAAATAATTACTCTATTCAATCCATACGACTTTCCAGTAAGATTTAAAGGTAAATTAAAATACATTTATTATATGTGTTATTAGCATTTTTTTCTACAATGTTAATTGTTCATAGTCTTTTGTACGTGTACAAAAAAATATACTGTTGTTGAACCTGAAGGATCGATAAATGCAAGTTCTCGTGTGGACATAGTAGTAAGACATAATGCTCCTGCTTTGGCATTTTGTGACATTAAAGATAAATTTCGTATACAAATGCAATATTACACTACCAAAAAAGTTATTGGACACAAAGATGTTGAAACGATATTGGTAAAGTCTTCCGAAAATTTTGATCTGCCTGCTGAAAATTTTAAACAATTACCAAAATCAAATGATATGCCTACAAATAGCAATGACTGTGAATCTGAAATAAGACAACACTTCAATAACAGTAAATA
The DNA here is from genome assembly GCA_021307375.1 of Tetraneura akinire. Lineage (NCBI taxonomy): Eukaryota > Metazoa > Arthropoda > Insecta > Hemiptera > Aphididae > Tetraneura > Tetraneura akinire. The sequence continues at coordinate 390,599 of JAIUCT010000032.1, forward strand.
CTTTTATTATAATATGTAAATATTTATTTCAAGTATCTGAGTATTTTGATTTTAATATAAACATGAATAAATTAGGAATGTTCACTTACCTAAACATTAAAAATAATACAATTTTGATATTATATTTAAATTTAATTAAAAACAAAAAAATGTTAATTTTATCATTTCACTTTATGCATTTATATCACTTTATTGGTCTTCTGATAATTTCATAATAAATGTGATATATTTATAGCTTTTAGTATTTCTGAAATAAATAATTAAAAACAATTTTAATTTTATAGTAGGTAACGAAGTAAAAATTTATTCTGTATAAGTATAGATTTTGTAATGATGACTATTTGACTAATATATTGTTTACCTATTTGAACTCATATTAAATATATTAAGAATTAATAAATGATATAGGCATTAATATTTAAATAAAATATGATTTTTATTAATGAAGTATAAAAATATGAATATGATATCCATATCAATATATACATTGGTATAATTATGGATTATGAAATGAAATTCCTAAAATGGCATAATTATAATTTGATATACATATATAATTAACATTTAATTTCGCATTATTAATAATGTGCATTAAATAAATAAAAATTTAATATTATATTAATATCAATTAGGTAGGTAATATATTATATTATTTGACCAAAAATTTACAATTAGTAAAAATTAAAATATATTCATATTGTAAAATCTTAGCTTTAGGGCCTAATTTCACAATACTGTTTATGACTGGAATGTGTATTTGTGGATTACTCTTGCCATCATCTGAGGAAACAGACATTATGAAATTTCGTGTTTCATTTACTTTAAAATTGGCATTGGCTTTTGTTTTAGGCAAGTGTATTTTTTTATTTTATTATTATTATTTTTTTTTCATTCAATGTTATATTTTCAGGTATGACTACAATAACCATTTTGCAACATCAATAATATTCAAGGATGTTTCTTACTTACCATTCAGATGTTTTGCTGGTTTAAGGATAGTTTATATATTACGTATGCATGTTTTCATTATAAGTTATTATTTAGTAGACATTATTTATAAAAGCTTTAGTTTAAACTAAATATTACATATATTTTTTTTCTTTTTAAAAATACATATATTTATATAATATAATTTAATTTTAATATTGATTTGTGTTATTAAGGATCTCTTTTTTTTTAATTTGTATTTTATTTCAGAAATTTAATGTATAATTAAAATAAATTACAATTTACATTAATCAATAATCGTTAAAATAATTAGTGCTTATTATAGAATTTTTTTTTTTTCTATTAAAATTTATAAAAAAAATATTCTGAAGAAAGTAGAAAATAATTTTCTAAAAGTGTATGCGTATTGGGTGGAAATTTATAATATTTAAATAGGGATGGGCGGTTCTGGTTCTCGGTTCTTTGGGGACCAGTAATTATCAATACCAGTTCTTTTTTTCTTATTTGTGGTCTCACTAGTGTAGCATGATCATTGATAATTAATTGAATATGATGCGACAAAAATTAAAATATCGAAATGAATTTATTAATTTTTAATAATTAACTATCTAATGTATAAATAATATGTGAATAAACTATACCTAATGTATGTAATTTTGATTTTATATCTTTTTATATATATATTACTAAATATAAAATTTAAATTACTGACAATCAGTTATTTTATTATTTATTTATATTGTTAATATGCATTTTTAACCTATTCTTTTAATAAAAAAAAAAAAAATTAATTAGGTATTTGTATGTAGGTTTTAATTAATAAAAGTAAATAATTTTATTATCATTTTATTATGTTAAAAAAATTTTAAAAAAGAACTATTGGTATTGGTATCGAGAACCAATAGAATAATTTTTGGAACCAAACAAGAACCGGTACCAATCATTTTTTAAGAACCGGCCCATCCCTAATTTAAATGGATTTTTATATTTTCATAGCAAATCATCTAAACTCAGAATTCAAATACACACAGTTACACTAAAGAAGCACAAACTTTTAATTATTGTAGTTATTTATGAAAACAATTCACAAAATAATTTAAGTTTTTTTTTATATTGCTATGTAGATATGATATAATTTGAGCAATTGATTTTTCAATCTAAATACAAAATGTCAAAATATATAGTTATAATATATATTTTGAAATTTACAATTTATGGTTAAAATTATAAGTCTGAAAATTAATTTAATATCAATTCTGTAATTTTACTCTGTATTATTAATTTCTATGAATGATATTCAGATATCACTAGAGGTTATAATTTTAAGCTTAAGATTAATTTCAAAACAAAATGATCTGTTAGTAAAAAATAAAAATAAATATACGAGTATGTTCCAATAAAGAATCTAACTTTGAATTTCAATGAAAATTATTTTTAAGTATAATTTTAAAATTGTATTTTTTTATTTCTGCAAATGTATAATTTAAAAAATTTAAACTACATAAACCTTAAATGTTTTATTGCCTAATATATATTTTTTATTTGTAATGTAATTTGTATTTTTAAGATTACTATTTTATTGTAATTAAAAACAGTTTTTTCATTTAAAATTCATGCATTTTAAAATAATATTAAAATATTTCTAACTTATACTGTTAAGAATGACACAATAATTAGTTTCTCACATGTAGACTTTATGTATTCCAACCAGATATTTTATATAGAACTATTTAGTTAATGAGAAATAATAGTGGAGAACATAGATTTATCAACATATATTTAGGTTTTTCTGTAACTATTGGTTTTGGTTCTTTCAATCACAATTTTTTTTTCATATTGTAAATTATTTTCTCTGTATTCACAATCTATTGAAATCTAGAGTTTATGTTAGATATGCACTATAGTATCTTTTTATAAATTCTTAAATTTTTTTCAATATTTAAATAATATATTATTAGTTCATTAATTCATTATATATAAAACAATTCAAATACAAATTTTAAGTTAATTTATTTTATATGTATATATATATATATATATAAATATATATACATATAAATAAATAAGTATGTGTTTTTATTAAATTCATTTTTTAATCAATGTCAATTACATCTACATTTTATAAACGCTAGACACCGATTTGATGCTTTCGTTATGAGTTTTATATTCTAGAATTGTATTGGGTGGTAAATTTAATACTCTTCGTAATGTATCTCTTATTCGATTTGTTGCCCCTTGATCATAAGATGTTTTGTTCCAAATTGATATAATATCTTCCTAAATAATAATAATTCATTGATTATAATAAAATGTAGACATTCAATAAAGTATATTAATATAAAAATTAGTAATTATTTATAATCTCACTTGAAATCTCAATGAAACTACAGCACCACATATCTCATCGCCCACCATAAATTGTTCTCCTAACATGGCTAAAATAAGATTCTCCCAACACCTCGATGCTAGGCCTTTACGTATTCTTAATACCCATTTACCACCCCTAGCATTTGATTCATCCTAAAATAGAAAACAAAGTTATTTATTATCAATATTATACATTAAAAATAGTACGCTCAACTTAGTCCATAGTCTTAAAACAATAATATCATTTGAAAAACTTAGCTTAAATTGAGCATACCTAAAAATACGATAATTTTTACCTCCCACATAGGTTTGATTCCAACTTTAAATAAATGGAATTCACAATGTGATTGTAAGGCACATGGCCTTACCATATGGCTATATATTGTCCAAAATTGTTCAACTGAACCAAACCTTGCTAGGTATTTAAGATTTTGATCATAACTAGGTGTATTCCCTGGCTTCCCTGGAAATCTACGACTAAACCAAAACCAATATTGATGTTGAAGTTTGTGATCACCAGAAGGTATTGATAAAGGTATCTAAATCAATTAAATAATTTATAATTACATTAAAATATATATTTTTACAATTCCCTAAAATTACACTTAATTTTGGCTTAAATAATTATATTTTTATAATTTAAATTTTTATTATAAATTATTTAAATTTGATTTTAAAATTACAAATAAAATAATTATAAATAATTTCAGTTTGTGGTTATTAACATTGTTTATTTAAAGATCTTTATGAATTTGTTAATAAAAATAAATGCTAAAGTAAAATAATAGCAGATGATTATACCCACATGATACATATTGTAACTGCTCTTAAAATTCAATTTTACTTTTATCAAGGCTAAAAATAACAAATATTTACAAAAATCAATTCATAGAAATATTAGATATTTTAGTTAGAATTTTAAATAAAATACCTAACGTAAATCATAAATGTCCCACACTATAATAATTAATAATGTCTAGAAAGTTTATAAATTAATCTACAAATGAACGAGAAATAGATTAACATCTGTACTCTAAGTCTCTAACTGAATCTCAACTACTATAATATAATATACTTATGAAATGTATAAATTCGCAATAGAAACAATTTCAGAAATAATAATTATTATTAAATATTTAAAACTTGTTAGTAAAATAAAAAAGGATTTTACTAACATTTATTAATTTTTCGGCGAGCATCATATCTTTCGATGTTGTATTCTCATCTTCGCTTACAGTTTTCGTACTGAAATATAATATGGAATTGAATTATTTATAATATTTACGGACAATAATAACAATTTTACTAACCCTTCAAATTTACTAGCCATAGTCTTTACAATTAAATGCAATTATAATAATATTAATAATACGTTTATAAAAAGATATTTACAAATAATATTCTTTATTTCTACAACTAAAATTTCAATATTTTATAACATTCAGTAATTGAGTATTCTACAGGAGTTTTGAACACGTTATCACAAAAAATGATTGTTCTTTTACTTTATCTTGTGTTGTGTCGATGTAAACCACGAACTAAGATATACAGTCCTGGAAACGAACGTCGAATCGGCGGACCCCAAATGATTCGTGAAAAGTACATTTCGATATTTTGCGCTATCTATATTCAAATACCTCAACTATTATTATCGAGTTTTTATTTTCAAAAAACGTTGAAATAATAATATTATCTTTAATATTTAAAACATACTTTTACTTTGTACTTTTGTAATTTAATTACTAGTTAACTACTTACCAATTATTATTTACTAAACTATTAAAATCAATGCACGTGAACGAAACATTTGTTATAAATTAAAATAATAGATAGCGCTCATAAACCAAGTGTACGATTCACGAATCATTGAGAAAAATCAATGTACATGAACGAAACATTTGTTATAAATTAAAATAATAGATAGCGCTCAAAAACCAAGTTTTTCACGAAACTTTTGAGGTCCGTTACCGCGCACCCCTCCGGTCACTCACTTAATGTCCTGTATATCTTAGTTCGTGATGTAAACAAATTATTTATTATAGCTGTGATAAGCGATAACAAATAGCAATCATATTTGAATTGAATGGCTTGAAATTTATTTTCATTCTATAATTAAATTATGACAATTGACTTATCGCTGGCGCCAATTATGAGCGACTCTTGCAGTGAAAATACGGATTTCTTGATTTCACTGCCGTCAGATTTCTTCCAAGTTCATACCTCGGATAGCGAAAGTATTGACGAAACCGTCACCGAAGAGTTGTCGATCAGCTCGAACAGTTTCAAAGTTGTAATTGACAAGTTGGTGACTAATTTAGATCATTTATCCAGTCAAATTAATGAAATTGAAAATATGGAAACAAGTTTCAATAAAAATGGACTTACCAGTCCTCTCAGCTCGTCTTCTCCTTTCAAAATAGACGGCGAAAAAAAAATAAACTACAATTCCATCGATACTTTAATGAGAGAAATGGCAAACACTTACGAATATAACGATAAATTATTAAGAAATATTAGCAATGATGGTCAAGCTCAACATAACGTCAGTTTAAAGAAAAATGACATCGAGACTACAGTTCAAATTAACGAAAATGTTAACAACGCAGACAATAACAAATTGCAAAGGTAAATTTTTAATTTTTAATAATCAAATCGATTGTTTTATTTTATTTAGGTACACAATTATATGGTACCTATATGTATATAATTTTTAGTATAAGAAATGAATTGAATGAAAATTCTAGTCCACGTATATCGGCTTTCAATGATTCTCAAAATTTAGATTCCGTTTCAAAAGAAAATTTATGGTTGAAATTAGGAAAAGAAATTTACCATAGACAAGTAAGTAATTTTATAAATTCATTTAGGCATACATTTTTATAATTTACAAAAATATACCTATTAACATAGCCTTCAAGAGGGGCAGCAGAGGGATCATTTTGCCCCATGCTCCCGACTTCAGGGGATACTAAACGGCCAAACCAATTAAATTATCTTTTATGTAATATGTTATACCAACATATTTTAAATGAGTGAATTAATATTATTAATACCTACACAATTGTAATATTATTTAATAAGGTGAATATAATGTACATTGTAATCATGATTTTATTCCCAATATGCTCGGGTAATTGGGTGTGGTATATGGAAGGTGAAACTATAAATATATCTTTCTGTTGTCAATGATATTGTATAAATTTATATTACTATCGTTATAACTAACGAAAGACCAATAGACAATGACAGCTGTCGGTAGCAAGTTACAACTAATTATACAGATTAAATTTATAATTTATTATTTTTTCATTAATTTCATTGAAGCAATATAACATTGCTCTTATTATGTATTCTGCGGCTTTGCGAATTTTAATTAATTTTTATATGTAATGTTATTATTTTATTAGGTAAGAATGTAAGGTAATGAATTTTATATTACTTATACAATTTAAAACTAAACATAATTTAAACGGAACATTTTACATTATATTGAGAATTTGTGTTTTGTAAATATATAAATTATATAACATTATATTTTATTATATTAGACAAGATTATTCTCATTTATTTAATGTGGTCTATTACTTAAACATTATTAATATGATTAAGTGTCTGAGTGTGTATTTGGTTATATTAGTAATTATTTAAAAATATTTCCCATACCAGAGCCTGAAGATGCTGAAACGCAAATTAAATTACATTTATTATAATAAAATAAGTATTTCTAGTTATTTCAATTTAAATAAATATACAAAAATCTGGAAAGTAATTTAATATCTAGTGATGCTAATTGCCCCAAGCTAAGAATTCTGGGGCAATCGGGTTCTAGATTGTTGAATGTACTAAGCCCCAAAAAAAATCTCTTGATGGCCCTGCCTATTAAATCATTTTTTATCCATTTTATATTTTATTCCTAGTAATATTTACATTATTTGATTAATGTATAATAATTATTCTAATTTTAATTGTGAATCAAATGCAAAATAAAAACATGATAATTTATTATTTTTTATTATTACAGAACGTTGAAAAAAAAGTTATAAATTTAGAAGAAAAAATAAAAAATTACGAGAGAAAAATATCTGAATGTAAAGAAGTAGATTGTGAAAAAAATAATCTTCTTGATGAACTTGCTAAACGATCAGCAATGATTTTAAGTCAAGTAAAAGCATATAGTTCTATCAATGAAAAGATCAACAAAGATTTACAAACAGAACGTAAGAATAAAAATGATATTTTTGAAGCAATGAAAGAAAAAATAGAACATTATAAAAGTGATTCAGCTAAAGCTATTTCTCGTAATAATTTATATAAAGTTAGAATAGAAAATGCTGAAAAAAAGTGTAATGATTTTTTAACTACGTGTCAAAAATTAGAAGAACAATGCAAAAATTATCAATTAAATATTGAAAAAAAAAATGAAGAAATTGAAAAAAAACAAAATGAATTAATTAAATTACAAGAAAAAAGTAAAAATGTAAGTTTAATTAATTTAGTCTAAAAATAAAAATAATAATAATAACTACAAAAATGTAATTATTATATTTTCAATAGATAACTGAAAAGTACAACAAAGCAATAGAAAAATGCAGCGAGTTAGAAAAACAATTATCAGTATTAAATTGTGAAAATAAAACTCTTTGTGAAAAAACATCAAAATATGATCAGCTTGTAGATCAAAAGCGAAGAATTGAAGAAATAGTTGATCAAATGAAGAGTACAGAGGTACTTATTTAAATATTTGAAAATATAAAATACATTATAAATTGATATTAATTTTGATGTAATGCAATAAAAATTAAATTATTTATTTTTACTACTCAGGTAAAAGCTGCCGAAGATCTTAAAACAGCAAAAGAAGAAATTAAAACTGTGAAAAGTGAACTAAAAAACTTTTATCAAAAACAACTTGATGCTATGTTATCAGAAAAAGTGTCTGATTATCAACGCAAATTAGATGGAATTGTTCAAATCACAAATGAAGAAAATAAATTAACAAAACTTCAAATGAATAACCAGATGATTAATTTTAAAGAAAGGTAAAATTTCCTTGGTTATTTTTTAAATAATAACTAAAGATTTATAATTGTATGATAGATATGAAACAGAAAAAGCACAAATGATTTCAAAACATAAAGCAGAACTTGAAAATTTTGAAATGATTTTAAAAGATAAATCAGAATGTATTCGTGCCTTGGAAAACCGTTTAGAAGCTGAAGTCCGAGAAAAACGTCAATTAGTAAAAAGCGTTATGGGAGTTGTTAAAGATGTGGATATTGATAGTCAATCTATTTCAGTAATTTTATTTATTTAGTGTTTATATTTAATTTATTACTCTGTGTTTTAATATAAACTTTGAACTAATAAAAGATTATTTTAAATTTATATAAAATTACAGAAATTAAATAGCGATATTAAATATTCAAAAAAAATATTAAATAACAGCAATTCGTCTTCAAGATTAGAAGATGATTTTTCATTCTTTGAACAAGAAAAGTTATTAAATCAAGTCACACCAACAGAATTAAGAAAGCATATTGAAATTGTAAATATAACTAAAATGTTTAGTTAAATGTTATGTGTGTGTGTGTGTATATATATATAAAGCATAATGTATTAATTTGTTTCAGCTTTTGAATAAATATCCTGGAAATCCTTTGGCGCAAAAATAATGATTTCGTTATTTCTATAATTTGTTTATTTGTGATGTGTTAAATTACCATTTTTCATATTTATACACGTTTTACTTTTGTTGTTCCTTCACATTAAACTTTATTTAATGTATGCAAATATAATATAATTTATATATTTATATATAGTAGTATTAATTATTTATTTAATTATATTAATATTTAATTTATAAAATTGATTTAATATGTATTACTCTTTTTCTATTATATTATTGTTATTACATTATTTTTTGTCTTCATATAATGTGTGTTTTTATAGGTTTTTTATTTTATCACTATTTATACACAAATAGCATATATAAAAAATATTACATGGAAATTATTTTAGGTAAATGGTGTAATTCATAAATAAAAAATACCTTTTTAATAAATTATGTTCAATTATATACATTTTATAAGACTTAAATACCCCTCATTGTTGTACACAGCGAAATATCAAATATATTTAAAATTTAAAATTATTTTTGTTATATAATATAAAGTATATTAAAAATATACATTAATTTCTTACAAACAAATTTAATTTTTGTATTAAACTAACAATAATAATAAACTAAAAATATTTATTAATAATTTATTTTTTCATATTGTACTTTTTCTGATATTCCTCTCCAACCATTAACTATTTCAAATGTATGATGATGACATAGATAATACATGTATTATCTATGGATGATGACGTGATGTCACTGATGTAGAGGTAAACTGTATAAACCACTATCAGTGAATATACGTTTATTATCTATAATTTATAAATTTGGAATGGCTTAATCAACAAAACCACCATACTACCATAGTAATAACATTGATTAAATCAATATTTAAATAATGGTAATAATATCATATTTTTTTTGTGAATTAATTTTTTTACATAATAACCTTATCAGTAATCAGTGTTTAATAGAAACGAATAACAGTGGTCAGGCCGCAGCCGGTGGTCGTGACTTTTGAGATTTAAGACTTCTACTACATTAATTTGACCTCTAAGTTTTAAGTTTTTTTTTATTAATTAATATTAATATAAATTATTCATATACTAGCTCAAATCGATAATTTAACCTTCGAAAACTAAAATAAATTTGTCATCCAATTTTGAAAAAATTATTAAGTACAAAATATGGCTTCCATGGGTAAGAAATTGTTTGAACAGCTCAAAAGTAAAGAATTCCGTACTTATTTAATGAGGTAAAAACAATATTAAATAATAACAAGTACCATTGAAATGAATAGGAATGAATATTAATTATTATTACTTATTAGTACCCATTTTTGGGGACCAATTGCAAACTGGGGAATACCAATAGCAGCATTATCGGATATTAGAAAAGATCCTGAATTAATAAGTGGCAAAATGACTGGAGGTAATGTTTTATTTTCATTTTATTTTATTTTATTTTCCTATTATAATGTAAGAATGTGTATGTCTTCTTTAGCTTTATGTTTATATTCAATTGCATTCATGCGTTTTGCATGGAAAGTTCAACCACGCAATTTGCTTTTGTTTGCATGTCATGCAACAAATGAAGTAGCACAAGTAATACAATTCTCAAGATTTATTAATTATAATTATTTATCCAAAAAAAAGGATAATGTTAATGTACAATAATAATATTCCATTTATTTTAATTTTGATTTACCTACGATATTTGTTTTGTTGAATATTACTTTTTTCTAATTATGAATTTTAAAATCAAAACAATGTGATAGTATATAATTTTGTAACATGCATTTTAGAAATGTATACGTATATACCTTTTATATATTTTAATTGTTAATATTGTAAACAAATGTATAAGGTTAAACTTACCAACTTAGTTAATATACATTATATAATTTTCATTTTTTTTTTTTTTTATTTATGTATATCTACATCTTTTAAGAATTATTTTTCCTTATATCATTAATTTGTATTTTACTTATATTATATGTAAATGATAAAAATGAAATACAATATTAATAATATAATAATATAAATAATAGACTAGGATATATAATATGTTATATCATTAACAATACTTTATAAAAATTAAAATTTTAATTATTTCCTAAATGATTAAAAGTTAAAACAAAATTATATAGATTGTCTCCATATTAAATTTTCATTTTAGTTTCATAATACAATTAATATTTTTATTTTAAATAATATTAATAATTTTATTTATTTATGGTCTAAAATTCTTTATATTATTTACATTATATATAAATATTTGTGTCCCGCCAAGTTTGTCGTTATTAATAACTTTTAATCTAATGTATATTTTTAAAATTTTATTTTGCAACATATTTATATAAAAACCAATTATATTTTTTTTTTTTTTTTATTAAAACCTACTTAAAAATAAAATTTTTGTTATATTTACGAATAAATAAAAACCCAAGTCCACAAATAATTTACTTTATTATTTGAGTAAATATGTATTTCTACAATAATGTTGCCACCTTCAGTACTACACATAGACTGATCCAATAAAATTCATCAATCAATTAAAATTTTGAGATGGATAATTAATTTATAGGTTATATTTTACTGAAATTATTTTATTAATTTATATTAAAGTTTTGTGTGTATTATATTTATAGAAATTAATGTTATTAATTTTCATAAAGTATATCATAACTTTAATATAATAATTTAAATTAAATATATATTCTAGGTAAATTGTCTTTTCACTTTAATTATAATATGAACCATATTATAACAATTATATTGCAGATTATCAATTAAATTGAACAACTGAATTCAAATAATTCATAATTAGTTGACAACTAATAATTATGGACTTTGAATGATGTATATCATTATTTTGCTGTTACAATGTTTGATTGACTAAAAATTAATATTTTTTATTTGAGCATAGGTTTTAAAATATTATTTATTTATACATAAAAATAGATTTCTAAAATCAAAACATAAAAATATGTATAGATCAAATTATTGTCAGAACACTCATTATACACTATACCTATATAAATTTAATTAATTAATTTTTAAATATGATTTTTTTTTTTTTACATATTTCCGTAAAAAATAAATTGTAAGGAATACAATAAAATACACATATTTTAAGTGTTCATATTAGTATATTATAATTAATAAAAATGCTAATTACAAATGTATAAAATATTGATGCTTTTCTAATACTTAAATTTATAAAAATAATATTTCTTAACATTAATATAATAAAGTGTCATTTATCACATTTTATGGACGGAATATGGTAAATAATTTCTTTTCATATAAAACAATACATATATTTTAATAGTTAAATTAAAAATTAAAATGTTACTAAATATAAAATTACAAATTTATTTATAATTTGTTTATTTTAAATTCATTTTCAATTAAATTTTTTCAATAATTCCTTTAAAAATACTTATAAATAAATGTATGCTATATTTTTAATATAAATGCTAATTTTTTTTTCTTTTTCAAACATTTAACTTTTTTATATATAATATAAATAAAACAATCTAATGGAAAGAATATTCTAAATAGTATACGGTATAATTCCATAATTATTTGTTGGTAAATTAAACTATATGACATGAATGATGAATAATTTTTTATAAAATAAAATAATGAAATTCATATCTGATTGTATTATGTTACTATACTTATTAATGATTTAGATAAAAATTTCTAAATAAATTTTAAATATTAATGTAGTGTACTATGAAATGGAAGGAAGAATATTTAAAATACAAATTTAGTATTTATGGTTAAAATCCAAAAAACTCTAAATATTTCTCAAAATTAATATATAAAATTGATTATTACTTTAAACTATGTGATAATTTTCAAAGTAATCCAAGATATTAAATAAATAATAAGTTTTTGATAAAACACATCAGTCAAATTTTGGTTGTAGCTATTAATAAGCCCACATTAATAAACTACATATGACCAATATTGTAACGTTAAAAATGTTACTTAAAGGAAGTGCAGCTCCAGCTATACGGCATTTAAATGTATCGTACCTATGCAAAACAATAAAAAAAGTTTTGAAATCATTTTAATTAAACAAAGAAATATAATAGTACCTAGTTTTATTATTATAGAACATATGCATAAATTCACTTTCCATCATTTGACCATCAAAGTAAGTGAAATCTTCTTCTTCAAATGGAAATTCATAACCTTGTATACATTCACATTTGTAACCACCAGTATCATAACCACGGCCTTGTATTGGAACACACTAAAACATATTATTTACTATTAAATTAAATTTAACTTATTTACTAATTAATGAAAATAGTTTTTATTTAATTACAAATAGAATTTAAATTAAAATAATTTTTTTCTTATTTAAAATTTTTATCCAATCAAAAGTATACATATTTACTTCTTTACTGATTCTATATTTAAAATATGTAAGATAATAACAAAAATTATTATAATATCTATATATCTAAAATGTTTACATTAATATCTATTTAATATTTAAAATAAATACAATATTTTATTAAATCTATTATTAAAACAAAATAAATTAAGTGGCTACATACGTAGGAACTACGCTGATCACATTTATGAGTTCCTTTAAATGCATTGGGCTCATAAAATTTGTGAGGACACTGATTTATGTCTAAATTCAAAAGTGGCATAGTAACTGCTACTGCACCTCTGAAAAAAATAAATTGTATGTTTAAGATTTAAATATAATAATTATTAATTATAAAATAAATACTTACTTAAATTCTAATTTAACCTTGAGACTATCCCAACCAAAGAAGGGAACAGCAAAACGAATAAACCAATCTTTTGCAGGACCATTACAATCATAATAAGGTGTTGACCAATAACCATGGTCCAAATTTGCAGCTCTATTATTACATAATTGAAATTGTAAATACGAGTATGGTATTATTAATAAGACAACTAAAATTTTTACCTGTAGTAAGTTGGATAATAGTCAAACTTATTTAAATGATTTCCTTCTTCGGTATACCTTAACTTTAATTTGACATAAAACTTTTCTAAATTATCAAAATTAGTAGACCATCGATTTTTTGTAAAAGTAAACCATTGTTTATTTGTATATACTTCATCTAAATAATTAATTACTTCCATAAAGATATCATGAACAATAAATATAAAATATATATTCTTACCAGTCTTGTTTAATCTAGCTAAGTCTTCAACAAAAAATTTACGGCCATAATTAACTGTTTTATAAGCATATGGAGCAAAAAGAGTACGATTGGGAAACTTATTTTTATCCCAAAATGTACCGGCTGACCATATTTTAAAATCTGCCATTACAATTGATAATGTTTCTCCAATCATCTCATCTTCAGATAAATGCTTGTCAGCCAAACGCGTACCAGAATAAACTTCTTTTGGATCAGAAATCTGAAAATATATTAATTATGTTAATTATGAAATGTAAAAAAAATTGTATAAAAAATAAAAATAACCTGTAAAAATGCACTAATGAAATTAGCTAACCGAACAGCCATTTTAGCTTCATTAGCAAACTGTTGATGTGCTCCAAATCCATAGTCACCTAAAAGTTCTAAGTCTTCCTTTTTATACCTAAACATGAAAATTGTTAATTTTATCTATTTAAAATTCTAGGAAAATAACTTACATATGGCAATTATTTGGATTGACTCCCCTTATGGAATTAATAACTTCATGAATGTTTATATATGGATCTTTTACAGATCCTAATCCTGGAGTAAAGTTTTTGTATTCAGAATTTTTCTCTAAATATTGTTCACGAAGATATGGATCCAATTGACTAGGAAAGACAATTTTACTCTGAAGCCCTAAAAATAAAAATATAAATTTATTGGTTAATATAGAATATATTTTTTTTAAATCTTGTTAATATATTATTTAAATAAATAGTTTGAAAATTAGAAAATCATTTTAGAATTATAATATTATTTATTTATTATAGCATAATAATTATTTTACTTTTGTAAAATTTGAACAAACTAAATGAACAAAGTTTATTTCATAACAATTTATATATATTTTTTTTTTAATATACAATTAAACATACATCCAATTCTTTTACAGTCAAATACTCCACTGTAATATTGTTCAAGTGTTGCTCGTTCTATGATTTCCCCTAGGAATGGACGACGTACTGTATTTCCTAGACGATAACCAGGTAAACATCGACATTGATAGCCCCCTCGACGAAAACCCCAACCATCCAATGGTTCACACTATACATACATTAAAATTTTTGTTATTTTAATAACTTAATTTTAATTGTATTTACAAAGTACATACTAATGTTGTTTGTTCTCTACATTTGGCTGTATCCGCAAAACGATTTGGACCTGAATTCCCAGCACTTATAGGACATTGATTTATATCTATTCGTTCAAAATCCATTTCTACTACTGATACGGCAGTATAACTGAAATCATATAACATTACTTATTAATAATCCTGATTTAAATTGTATTTCTAAATAAACATACGTAGGGTATTCAATATGTCTAAATCCAGTATGACGAGGATAGATATCAGCAATAGGTACAACAGCTGCTACTAACCACTTATTACTACGTCCACAATCAAAATATGGTCTAGTCCATTTGATTGGACCCGGAATGTCATCAGCCCCTTAATGAATATGATACATAAAGAAAAAATTATTTAAAATAATTACCTAAATTTAGTTATAAATTAATATTATAGTATAATTCAATAATTACCCGGTGGACCATGGAATGTATGTGTTTCATTTGTATTGTTGGCATAACGAATTTCTACTTGATAGGTAGTCTTAGTATCATGACGCCCTACAACATTATCTGGAAGCCATTTGGAATACCTAAAAATATTTTATAAGAATAAACAATTATACTGAGGCCCACATTAGAACGACCAGTTTCGCGCATCGATATTGATGTTCTTCCCCCACTATAGCTACTTGACGGCGTATATTCAGTGCGCTATGTTGTGTTACAGACAATACACATGATTAATGCGGTGGGTCCATAATATTTTTAAATGCCAATGTTTTCAATGAAAAAAAATGTATTGACATTTTTATAATTTTTATCAACATTTTTAGTAGTATGAAAGAAAAAGCAAATTATAGGTAACAACATTATCTAGCGACTAATTGGTAAAAACCAAACAAATTATTTTTTTATAACAAGTATAATTACTACAATCTTACTGTGTACTCAATAGCCGATGGCAGGGCTTGGTGTTTCACACCGACAGTACACGATCGGGTTGGCGCGGTAACAGGTAGTGGGAAACGATGTGCAGCGAAAAATACATTTTTTTAAGCGTTCTCTCGTAGGCCTCAGTATAGGTATTATTTTTTTAAGATAAATTGTAAATTACCATTCATTAATTCCATAATATTTTGATGTATAATCTTGTGTTTGACTTTCATTGGAGAAAGCACCTAAATCTTTAACCGTGAATGTGTTTAAAGTTGATATTTTTTCTAAATGAATAGGATCATTAAAATCATCAGCCCTAAAAAGTAGCGGATGTCAATATTAATACTAAGTTTGATTATTAACAATAATACTTTAATATGTAGATCATTTTATTACCGATAAGTCCGAGGAGCAAAATAAGGCAGTGTTTTATTAAAAAAACCTCTATATGATGGTGAATATGACATATTAGGTGCAAAATATATGGCACTGGCATTAATATGTGGATTAGCTGAAACATCGGCAACCGTAGACAAAAAGTAATACATCATACCCGGATCATAAGTGTCATTAATCGCTGGACGTATAAATCTAGTTTGTAATATGTAACTAAAGAAAAATCCTCTATTCAAAGCCATGTTGCTTAGATGCAACAAGGCTGTACGATTAGGAAATACCGGATTGATCACAACATCTTTGATGTCTGGTAAATGTGACACGGTATCTTCGGGTAAATATATTTCACTCAATGGCTGAATACCACAATTATCGCCATTGATTTTGTCCAATCGATGTCTAATCTCATCCACAGCATCTTTTGGCTGCCATTCATATTGAGCGTTCGTCCAACAAACGAACATAAATAAGTACAAAAATTGAATCATTTTCTTTTTTTAAAAGATTTTTTGCTCGTAAATTCCTACACACACATTATCTTGAAATTATTTGTACACGATGAAGTAATAAACAACAAAATCTAATGACAAATGAAAAACAACTAATAAATTAATTAATCTAAATAATTTAAAAATTACAGTGTACAATACGTTAATGTAATATTTTAAGTTATTTATTATACTTATAGTATACAGTTTATAAATACTAATTAGTAGTTACTATAGTTTACTTTTTACTACAGTAAATATTTTTCAAAATTTAACTGGGTGGAGTTTTGTTTAATATATCAGGTATCAGCAGTAAAACAACAATATTGTTATTACCTGTTGATGACCAACACAGTGTGACCAAGTTTGATTTTCTTAATATATTTTATTATTTTATTCATTATAAAAATGGGATATATACCCATTCAATCAGTAATTACTAATTAGTAATTGCCATTACATAATATTATTACTCTATGCTAATTACTGATGAAATGGTTTTAAAATTAGAAGAAATATTCATAGTTACATACTTACCAAGTTACCAATCACTATTCAGCAATCAGCTCAGGCGGGATCTTTAAAGGTGCCTATATATATATATATATATATATATATATATATATATATATATATATACACACGTTCAGTCTTCAGTTCAAACTTAACTGAAGGTAAGTGTGTTCAGGTAAGTTTGAGCTCGTGATTCACTACACACTACTCGTATTGTAGTTCAGTTAAGTTAGTTGGGCTTATAGTTATAGATATCATCTGTGATCTGTACCAGCGCCCGATTTCATTGATGCGACTACTTTTTTATACTCCTTGCGGAAACAACTGCGTAATGAATTAATTTTTTTTTGCCACGTCTTGTCTGTTTGAATTTGGGTGTATTTTTTTTTAGTTTAACAAGTAAAACATCATATGCATCCTTTTTTTATTTTTGTCACTGTAATCTGATGACTTTACTTTCCATAAACATGGATTTTCTCGATAAAGATCAATAAATTCGTTCAGAATTTTTTGTGGCCAATTTCGAGAGTCCATATTATTATTATTATTATTATTATTATTATTATTATTATTATTATTA
>JAIUCT010000032.1:410161-432333 GCA_021307375.1 Tetraneura akinire
TTCCATAGATTGTACATAATTTCCATAGAATGTACATAATTTCCATATATTGTACATAATTTCCATAGATTGTACATAATTTCCATAGATTGTACATAATTTCCATAGAATGTACATAATTTCCATAGGATGTACATAATTTCCATAGATTGTATATAATTTCCATAGAATGTACATAATTTCCATAGATTGTACATAATTTCCATAAGATAATATAGTCTGTAATTACCATATTTATAGTAAATCGTGATAACTGATAAGTGATAATTTTATGTGGCAAGATCAAACGAAGCCCACGGAGCCTAATCTAAACCACGGATATACCTATATTATACGAAGCTTACGGAGCCTAATCTAACCCACGGATATTTATCATACATATATGTATATCTATTATCTAAACAGCTGATGCTCTGAGCTGCATTTTGTTCATTATTATTTTTCTCATGATTATCTATGATTCTTCTTTTTCTTGATGCAAAATGCGATAACGTGAACCTTTTTTTTAGACATAAATATTATAATAGTGTTATTACCTTATTAAGTATTAAGTACAATATGTATAAGAAACGAAAAGTTCTTAATACACCCAAATAATATTATTTTATTATTATACTATAAATTTTATAATTTCAATAATAACCATTCAGTGCAAAAACAATACTTTCTTTTTACAAATATACGGCGAGGCCCCTTCTACGACGAGGCCCGCGGAATAACCCGCCTTTGTGTATATGTAGTTCCGCCTCTGTCCACAGTCCACACCCTTTAATATACATCTACGATCTACCTCACTCATAAATCACAATATTATATTTACCTAATTAAAATTTCCTATATTTATATAATTATAATATAAACATAGGCGCCAAGTACACGGGGGCTGAGGGGCCAGAGCCCCCAATGAAATTATTAAATTGGGGCTCAGTTCCTATTAATTTATTGAAAAGAAATATAATTTTAAAGGATTATCAACATTAAATTATTGTATTTATGATAAAATCATAGAAGAATTTGAATTTTGTTATTATATTATTAATTTTATGGTATTTTAAAGTATTTTAAAGTTTTTAATTCATTTAGATAAAATTGAGAGGTGTGAAATTTTAAAAGTTATCGATCGATAACGATACTATGATAAATCAATAGGTTCAGCCCCCCATGGAATTTTCAAAACCTCGCGCCTTTTCTCTCAATGCCCGATGGTAGGTAGGTCCTAGCTTATATAGATACCTAAATGGTACCTAACTAAAAACCTACCTTACCATTTAGACTTAAGATTAAGACTAATTCACGTGAATCATTTTAAATTTGAGCGAAGCGGAGAATGTATTGGTAATTGGTATTACAATGTGTATCTTTTTTTTTTATTATGTTTGTGGAGGTAGACACTTTCACTACCAGAAATAATGCTCCGATTTTCACGAATAGCATATTTCCGGTTGAAAAGTGGTTAAGTCTTAAGTGGATGTAATAATTACATATTATTATTACCAATTAATTGGTACTTTATTTAGGTCATTTTTTAATTTCACAGAATTGACTCAATGCGATAGAAAAAATTATGAAAAAAGGCATTTTTCACGAAAACTGAAATTTCGACGAATTCGATTTCAATATTTCACTATAAATCAGGCAATTTTAAAGATAGACACTTAAAATTGTTTTGGACGTTCAAATAGCTACTATATATATTTAGTAAAATTTTAGAACCGTTTAGTTAATTTTTCTTCAAAATATAGGACATTGAATATTTCGTAAAATACTCATTTTTATGTACATAACGTTTGATAAAATTGGCAATTTTGGGCATTTAGGTCTAAAAATTTTACTGAAGTATATATACATATTACTTAATATCGTATCAAAATATTAGAAAAATCCCTTGACTCAATTTTTTTTATAACGGTTTAAAGTCGATATTTTTAGTTTAAACGAAAATATTATGGAAAAAAATGTCAAAAAACCAGCATATTTCACAAAAACGGAAATTTCGACAAAATCGATTTTAATATATCACGATAACTCGGACAATTTTTAAGTTAGAGACTTAAAATTTTTATTGGGTATTCTAATAGGTATTATATATATGTGGTAAAATTTTGGAACCGTTACGTTAATTTTTCTACAAAATAAAGGACTTTGAATATTTCGTAAAATTCTCGTTTTTATGTATATTTTATGTTTGATAAAATTGGCAATTTTAGGCATTAAGGTCTGAAAATTTTACTGAAGTATAGTCACATATTACTTAACAGTTAACATAATACCAAAATAGTAGAAAACCCCTAAGTTTCAATTTTTTTTTTTTTTTTTTTTTTTTTTGTAGGTGTTTAAAGTTCATATTTTTAGTTTAAATGAAAATCTTAGAATCCATATATAGGTACGAATATTCTTCTTATTATTTCTCAATACTTTGAAATTTCACAATAAGAATTAATAAAAAAATCAATAAATTTGGAAAATTTAGGTGACAATAAGGGATTTTATGAGCATTTATATTGAACTTAGAGACTTGAAAATTGTAAAGGGTGTTCCATGTTCATTTATGTAATACATGCGTGATAAAACTTTGCGTTTTAAATATTTAATAAAAAATGTCAAAATTTTAATCAATACCTACGAGTACATTATCTGACTGAACTTCGCTCAGAATCGTTTTTTCGAATGCAATGGTATATCATTGCATTCAAATTCTAATTAAAATTAAACACTATAATTTGCACACCAGTATCCCTGCGGCAGAATTATCAGTTCTTCTTCTTAAAACATGCGACCGCCAACCGCGTTTAAAAAGTTAATTATAATATAAATATCAATTAATGCATTTGTAATATTTATATCATTATAATAGAAAAAAATAATTTTTAAAAGCGTAATTCAATTATAGGATGGACTATTTTATGTCGCGTGATGATGTTTTTAAAAATTATCCTCACTTGTCGAACTGTCGATGAAAGAGACGAACATTAGCGGTTTTGAGGGTAATATATTGTATTATAGGTATATCTGTGATTTAAACCCTTCTGAAATTAATGATGATAATGGGATAAATAAAATCCTTAAAATTAGATCAAAATTTTTTTACCTAAGTATTATATAACCAATGAACATGTATTATTAATTATTAATTTATTATTAATGAATTAACACAATAAATTTTAAAATTTAAATTAATATTATTTTTTTTCAACCTTCACTCCTCCATACTATTTTTCAGATCACACCACTGTAACGTAATTATTTGTTTCTTTTATGGCATTATGCAATAGATAACGAACGCCCGTCGAAGGCGCAATGGCTCTGCAGATAGATGTAGAAATTACCAATTCCCTTTATGAAATTTAATAATTTTATAAGCGCTTAATTTGATGATTTTAAGTGCTTTACGTCTCGAACCCTGATTATAACGAACTCATCAGTGATTATCATTGATATATACGTCAATCAGTAATCACACATACGTCTACAACAACCACAGTCACAGATTTATATATATATTAATATTATATATTTTATGTATATCTGTGACAACAACTGACAAAATAATGACGAGACGATTTTAAAATCAATTATTAATTAATATTTTAAATTTATAATTTATATGATATAATACATATTATAGAAGTTTATAATAATAAAAATAAAAATCCTCAAACCATTATCAAAGATTTATATCTAATATAAAATATAAAAGATTATAATATAAACAAGACTAAATTACTAACTTCGGTCCCAACTCATTTATTGTCGACTCTAATACCTAAATTCAGTTCATAGGGGGGAGTGACACCCCCATGCACCCTCTTTCGGTGGCACTGTTTTCAGACTTAATGATAAAAATATATTAATCAATTAAAAAAAAAATCTACTTAATCATCTATTTTATGTTTAGTAATACCTAAAACGTATACGGTCAGTAATGACTAATGATAGGTATTGTACAATAATATTATAATAGTATAGGAAAAAAATGTTACAGGTAGGTAATCACTAAAATACAATGCATTTACAGGGGATTTTTTTTATTTTTACATTAATTAAAATATTACAATAACTCGATGAAAATCGATAAAAATAAAATTACTATAATCCTATAGTTAATTAATTGCGAACAATAGTAGTTTAAATAAGCAAAAAAATGTTTTTTATCCTTAATGTACAAACTTAAATAAAAAATTTCACCAACGAACGATTTAAATCGATGACATAATCGTTTGAGATTCATTATGACCACTCGTAAGTCGCCACAACGAATTGAGCCCACAAATGATTATGTCACCAATAATGTTGGTTCTAAATAATTTTACTTTTATCAATTATATATAATAATAAAAATAATAAATATTTTAAGCAACAATTAAAATTCTAATAGAGGATTATTTGTTTTGTGCATATAATTAATTATTATTTTATTTTCTCAGATCTATATAATTATTAAATTACTTTGATTTAAGAACAGTTTCTCTATTCTTCAAAACATATATAGATACACAACAATAGGTATTATTATTAATTCATACACATAGGATTCATATATATGAACATTGTTTATATGCTTTTAAAAATGGAGTCCGGGGACTAGGAGAGTACATATTAGTAGGTACTAAAATGACAGTCGGCAAGCAATATTTAGGATTTGTCTTAACGTAGAGCATCAGAGCTCCTATATAATGCTATGTTTTGTTTCTACAATATGAATGTTTTCTTTTTTTAAATTTTATAGTTACCTACATTATCAGTTGATGTCGAATGCATGAATAACACGGATAAATTATTTGATAACCAATTTGACAATTTTTATTTTGCCTTGGGATAGGTTATTAAAAGGAATTAAGTATTTTTAGTTTTCACTGCCGTTTATAGATGATACCGCTTGCAAATTAGCCATGTATTTAACAGCTCGAGTGCGAGAGGTTTGTCTTCGTTCGGTGCGTCTTACTTTTTTAAGCATGGTCGCCTGTAGAATAAATTATTATTATCGTATTATACTTTGAAATTAGAAATATTTAGTTTTACAAGTTTTACAATAAAAATTCATTTTGTATAATATAATAAAAAATTTCATCAAATTTATATTAATTATATATTAGCATGATAGATATAATAATTCGGTAAATAAGTACCTAACTAAAATTTAAATTTAAGCTTTTAAATAATAATTGTATTTAATATATTACTATTTCTATTTGAAATTATAATTAAATATTTATTTATTATAATGGATAATCTAATGCTATATTATACATACTTTTAAAGCAGATTTGAGAATTACTAATTCACCGGGTCCTTGTACCCAAGGTTCGCCATCAATTTGAACTGGAACTTCATTAGTTAAATGAATTTTTACATGTCCACCCTGGAAAAATATATTTATTTGTATATTAAACAAATTAATTATTTTCATAATATGTACCTGAGCTATTCTTTTAGCATATCTAAAACCAGTTTGGATCTGTCCTAAGTGAATTACTCCAGACACTGAAACAACCTCTAGTTTACCATCCCAATGATTGGGTGTAGAAAATTGCTCTTCGCTGCAGTTTCGACCCCATGGCTTAGCACCAGATCCCCAACTTAAAATTATATATAGACGTGTAATTTTTTATTTTATAAGTGAACATGAAATATAAAACTACCTTAAAATGTTTAAAATAATAAGTCCTTCGAGTTGAGGTAGTACTACTTGTTTTCCATCTACCTCCAAACTAACACCATGCTGAAGATTTTTACATGGTGGATGGATGATTTTACGCAATCCAACATTTAGGTATTCAATCTTATTACCAATTCTATAAAAATATTAAGAATTAAAATAATCATAATATATTTCAGTATTTCACTAATAATAAAATTATATTTTTAAATAAAAAGATTTATTAAAATAAATTCACATACGACTATACGAGTATATTATATAATAAGTATAATATGTGAATATTAGAAATATATATATAATATATACATAAATAGTCGAAATATCATTTTAAAAGTCAACAAACTAAATTTACTTAAATTACAAATAAATACTCCGAGTATTGTAAATCGTATATCTAATACCTGTAAGTATTTTATTATAAATCTATCTGTGTAAATATGTAATAAAATACTAACCGACTATTAAACCTTTCTGGATTTTTTTCTCGGGCTTTATGGAATGCAAGACATAAATCAGCATCAATACCAATTCCAAAATAATTATTCATCACGAAAATTTGAGTATTGTCTTCACTCATTCCTACAATTTCAATATTTTACCAATAATATAACAGACTACAATATGTATTTTCAAATTATATAGTTTATAATTAAAATTTACAACTTACCAACTGAATTAGGTACATGAATGGGTCGACCATCCGCCCTATCTTCATGATGAATAACCACTGTCCACCTATCTAATCTGATTTTTTCTGCATCAATAACATCTTCTAATAAACGTATGGGTTCATCCGAGCCATTATATCCAGCGCCCCATTTAAGTACACGAGCTAAATCATTTCCAGTGCCTAGAGGAACAATGGCACACGGGGGTGATGAACATTCACTATCTTGGCCTACATTATCCAAACACTGAAGTACCCAACCAATTGTACCATCACCGCCACAAACGAGGATTTTGTAATCTCTGATGTGTCTAAATACATATAACCTATAAATAAAGGATAATAAAAATTTTGTGAATTTTATAACACATGTTTTATTAATTATTTATTAAAACTCTTTTCACAAAATTAATACACTTTATATTGCGTTTTGCGTATTCGTATTTCAACCACTAAATTATCATCTTTAAAGCTCATTAAGCACTATACAAATTATATTAATTTTTTGATCTGGATTTTAATAAATAATTATAAAATTTGTCGTGAGTGTTTGACAATATTTCAAACATGTTTAATTATTAATAAATATTGAAAAAATATAATTACGTATATTTAATTTTTAATCGGATAAATTTTGCTCACTAAAGTTAAATATATACCTGTATCATTTTTTTTTTTTTTTTTTTAATTTGGATGTATCTAATATTATTTATCTTTATAGGTCATCTTTTAGATATATGATATGTCAATTACAATTTAACGAAAATTTAATGAAAAATAAATACGAAATATTTCAAATATAAATTGTAATTACCCAGGTAGTGGTCCTCCGTTTCCTAAGTCAAATACTTGATAAGGGTTAAGCAATTTTCGAAAACTGGATATCAAACTTAAACCTTGACAACCACCTGATTTGACATTTACAAATACCAATAATGGTTGTGTTTCTGATGGAACCATTGCAGGATCTATGTTTGGTAACAACATAACTAACAGATTTTTGTGTTCGTATTCAGAACGTCTGAGAAGATACATCGCATTTACAGCGATATTAGTTTCATTATACATTATTACTAATGAACCATATTCGTAATAAATGGGCCCAATAGTAATATACTTGCAATCTATAAAATATATAAATAATATCTTTATTTTCATACATTAATATGATTTTATTAAAATAACATTAATACATTATGTATATATTTATTATTTACCTTCTCCTAAAAATGTCATTAAAATATTTTCATATATCCTTTGAGATAAATTTGTTGGTAGGTTTCCAACAAATAAGGCAATATTTGGTCCATGAGGATCTTGCTTGAGTTGTAAATAGAATCGCATTAATTCCATTTGTCTTAGAGATTCTTGTCCAATATTTTTTATTATATCTAATGGTTTTTCATCGAAATCCAATACTCGTTCAGTGACTGTAAATTTGTCGAAAAAGATAATATTATAATTCATAATAATAATGAATATAGATAATTTGAAATAAATAACTTGCCTCCATGTTCTAATAAAACTTGACTGAGCCTATAATCTTTCGAACTGTGTGAAGTAAATCCAAAACGAGACAAAGATTCATCAATCAGATCTCTAGCCGTAGTTTGTCGATCAACGGAAACAACACAGAAAGGTATATCAGTTTGTAAGCGACCAGGGTAAACTCTTACTAAACCACCATGACTATCTTGTCTAAAATAATATTTTATTAAATTCTGAGTACCTACCTATATTAAATTTATATTACAATATTAGATTACTAACTTTAATCGTAGAAAAACAGCTGGTTTTTTGCCTCCCAATCTAGTAACGTTATTTATTGGATTGGGATCTTCCAAAATTGGTTCATTTAAACCATATGCATCAGTCAAATAAAAGTTTTCTAAGACAAATATAAAAACACGCATTAAGTAAAATTATAGGTTATAAGAATATATACAAATATTATAATAGCTGGTATATACAGATAAAAGTAAGTTTTAATTATTTTATTGAAATAATTTATTATAGGTATAATAATATTAGGTATATTATTATTATTATATACGAGTATATACCTATAGCTTAAAAGTTTTAAATACGATATATTATATTATTATACACCTTACCACGTTAAATAAATAAAACTATTAGAATATAATATAGAGAAATATTCTTATTACCTAATATTAGTTAAATTAATTATGAAAATTAATACTGAAATAGAACAATATTTATAAATTATAATAAATATATAAAATGTTTTAAATTAATAGTTTAAAATAAAGATGTGTTAGTAATATTATCTATATATATATATAAATGTATTATTTTGTTTGTCCTTTATGCATTCCTAAATGGCTGGACCAATTGCGACGAAATTTGGTACAGAGATATATTAGACATATGGGTAGAAGATAAGCCAAGTTAAAAAGTAATAGGGCCAACCACGAGAGGTGTTCAAACAGGGATTTAGAGATTTACGATGGAAATTTTTGTTTAGAGATGATTGCTATTAGTTTCAATAATAATAATTGGTGCAAAAGAAATTATTATCCCTGAATTTGTTATTATTATTTCAGATTTTGAGCGAAGCGAAAATTTTATTTTATGTTTCCATAGCACGTGCGTCTATGACATTAAAAGTTAAAAATGATATTTTGTGGTTTTTTTTTTTTTTTTTTTTGTTATAATGACGACATATCTATGCAGTTATGCCTCCCAAAAAAGATCGATCGCTAGTTCTACGCCTCAAGCATGAAAGAATAAGGCAATACGAGCTTCAAAAACAATATTACATAATGATAAACTAAATTGAATTTCGTTGTATACTTAATATATTTTAACCGTTTTCTATCTTTATGTATAAAAATATATTGCTAGCATAATCATAGGTACGAATTTAACAATAAATTTGAGACACATATGAGATAGGATTTTTAATGGGCTTATTGGGCTACGAGTTACATGGGTTCAGCTAGTCTTACAAATTATTAGTTAGTAAGTTTAGATTTGATAAAATAATTACCCTTATTCAATTATATTAGGTTCAAATTATTTTTTATTAAAAATAAAACTTTGATTAAATTTATAATTACCTGCAGATTGAGATATATTTAATGATTGGAGTATTGTGGAAATGAGCGTCAAGGTTTTTACTGCTTTTGGAACTTTAACCGTGAAACTGGTATGTTTTAGATATGAAGCATCACCATCATATACTTTGACTAATTCTATATTATGTAAAATTAAATTGTATAAAGTTATTAAAATTAGTACTTACATTTTTTATAGTATATATGTAATATTAAAAAATAGAATATATTATATACATAAGACATAACTATACAAACCTTCATTTTTATCTTCCTTAGTTTTTTCAACTTCATACAATTCCTCATCTTCGACATCTTTCATCTTATTCTCTCCACTATTGTCTTCAATTGATATACTTCGAGCTAATAAAATAAGTATATAAGCTTATAAATTATAACTTTTAAATTTATTTATTTTCATTTTTATTTTACGTGTAGTTTTTTCTTTGATGGGCATTAATACACCATTATTTGGCTCTGTTGGTCCTTCTGTCCGTGGAATGCTGACTGCGTGTGGGGGTAAATATATTGGACCAAGAATGCCGAAATCACATTCATAAAGTATTTGACTACGACATGTTGCATGAGCCTATAAAAAAAATTTTAAATCTAAAATATTTTTATATTAATAAAATACTATAATCTAATTAATAATAATAGGTACATGGTACATAATTAAAAAGACGAGCTGATACTCCTGCCGCAGGGATATAGGTGTCTAAATCATAGTATTTAATTGTAATTAGAATTTGAATGCAATGATAACCATTGCATTCAAAAAACGATTCTGAGCGAAGTTCGGTCAGATAATGAAAGTATTGATTTATATTGCCATTTTTTCGTCGTTTTTCTTTCAATTTGAGAAATTCGAAAAATTACTTAAATAAAGTACCAACACTACCAACTACATCTACTTTTCTACTGGAAAAATATGCTAGGTATTCGTGATAATCGGAGCATTATTACGGGTAGTAAATGTGTCTTCATATATAAAAACAAAAAACAAAAAACTAAAAATATCAACTTTAAATAGTTATAAAAAAAAAATTGAGACTAGTAATTTTTCTAATATTTTGATATGATGTCTTCAGATATAAAAAAATAAAAAAACAAAAAAAAAAGGCGGTCAACCATCTGGCTACGGTGCTTAACACCTAAGTAGCTTTCGCGAACGTTACGCTGTCACGTTGACTAAACCACACGTCCACCATAGTTTTTGTGAAAAATGCCGTTTTTCATTTTTTTCGTAATATTTTCGTTTAAACTAAAAATATCAACTTTAAACAGCTATAAAAAAAATTGAGACAAAGGATTTTTCTAATATTTTGAATTGATGTTAAACAATATATAATATATATATATATATATATATATATTTCAGTAAAATTTTCAGACCTAAATGCCAAAAATTGTCAATTTTATCAAACATTATATATACAAAAAAACAACAATTTTACGAAATATTCAAAGTCTTATATTTTGTAGAAAAATTAAAGTAACGGTTCCAACATTTTACCACATATATATAATACCTATGAGAATACCCAATAAAATTTTCAAGTCTCTAACTTCAAAATTTTCCGAATTATCGTGAAATATTGAAATCGAATTCGTCAAAATTTCAGTTTTTGTGATTTTTACGTCGTTTTTTCTACTGCTTAGGGTCAATTTTGAGAAATTCGAAAAATTACCTAAATACTTATCAACAAAAAAAAAAAAAAACAAAAATGACACATATCATTGTAAAACCATTACATTCTTCGCTTCGCTCCGAATCTAAAATTATTATCTCAGTGATTAATTATTATTCAATTAAAGTATTAACAGGATATATAATCGGCAATCGCTATTCGTGTTATATTAATTTTTACATTAATAATTGTCTTAGTATAAGTATTAAGTAATAAGTAGGTATTCATAAAAATTTGTTATGCCGAAAATTACGAACTTTTTTACTTGAATTTAGATAAAAAATATAATATAAATCGGCAGTTAGTATTAATAGTAATATTTTAAAAAAAAAAAAAAAAATGCAAATAATATATTATGCTAATAATTATGCTCATTATATTATGATTAATTTTTAAAAGTATACCTATATGACTATATGTAATATTGTAATTAGTAATTACATTGTAAATTGATTTAGCTTATTATAGTATTATTATTATTCTAAAGAAAGGATAAACGTAAGGTAAATACCTACTATATTATATACTATATATATTAAAATTATAATTTCTTATAATAACATGTATAAAATGTATTATAAAATACACATTCTATTTTTATTATACTCTAGACATTTTTTTTTTTTTACTTACAGTTATGCTACACCATTCACATCGGAATCCAGCTAGACAATCGGTAGTCCAGCATGGTTTGGCACAAGCATAGCACACTGCACCTGGTCTAAGGTTGCCTTCTCTCCAATGATGCTCATGATGCACAGAATCCAACAACTTTCCAGGGTGATAAGTTGCTGTTTCTTTGCAATCGGCCACTGCCGATGACATACAATCAACATGAGTATAATAATGACAAACTGTAACAAATTATTATAAATATTATTTATTGATTACCTGTTATTTTTTTACTTCGCAAATCATAATGTAATAAACTAATAAGTATTCATTTTATTAAAAAAATAATAATAATAATAAAATTGCATAATGCACTTTTTTTCTTTTATGCTAGAAATAAGTATGTAATATTATGTCGAATCACACTTCAATTACATAAAATCGAAACATGAAAAGAATAATTTAAAATTAATGAAGCACTGAATGAAGAATAAATAATGAAATTTTTTTTTAACTATATCAAATTTTTTGTGTTTTAGGAATTTGAGATTTTTTAGTTTTATATATCGTACTTTTGAAAATGTAAATTTTATTAAGTATTTTTTTTTAAAATGTTTATCTAATATATAAATTCAAATTTTTAAAATTGTGATTCTTAAATCACATAGAGATTTATTAGAGATGTTTAAAATTCTTAACATTTAGTGCTTATGTTCGAATTTAATTACAACATTAATTTATCCATATACTAGTAAAGGCGGTAATATATACGTACACAATTCGCATTATATCTATATTATTATTTTAAATTATTTTTAAATTATCATATATTTTATTTATATGATTTATCAATTTAATATTTATTACACTTTTTATGTTAATAAATTAAATATTATTTCAATACTGAACTGTAACTAGCTAAACTTTTTGATTGCATACTTTCATTAGCCGAAAGTATATTTTATAATCTGTAATACACATTAATGTGTACATTTTTATGTTAAAAGTTAATTTTTTTTATTATTCATTTCATTATTACGGGTTAAAAAATATATATGCAAGTTAAGACAGTACTAGGTAATTTTAGACAAATATATTTATATACTATCTTAAATTGTAATACCTACATAAACCAAAGCCCATTAAAATTAAAATTGCATATTATTTATTTATTACCAATAATTATTTTTAAGTAATCAATTTTTGACTTTTGAAATCTTATTCGATTTATTACAATATTTACCTTCATCAGTATTTTATTTATCATTAATTATTATATTTATAGTTAAAATAATTAATTATTTATAAATATTAAAAAAACAATAATTATATATTTATATGCTCACTTTCACATGTAACGCTGAGAGTACGACCATCAATTCTTTTTCGACAAACATTACAACATCTTTGATTTCTAATTCTTGCTTGTTCAGACCAGCAATGTGATACAGGATTCTATTATAAAATATAATGATAAATGTAACAAATTAAATAATTTTTACTTATTATTAAATATATAATTATTAGTATATTATAGTGTTACCTACCTTAATTAAACTAGCTGCTACACTATGGCAAGGTGATATTCCAGGTTTTTTTAGACAACTTTCGTGAGCTATATAATTACATACTGAAACATTAAAAAGCAAAATGTCAAATGCTGTAAGCAAACTACAGTTTACACAATGATATCAACAGACTAAAACCAACACATTTTTCTGATTTTAATATCTACGTTTTATAATATAATATGTAATATATGTACTTATTAATACAATAATACCTACATGATACCTATAGGTATACGTATAATGTATAAATAAATTTTAAAAATTATATTTTTAATATTTTTATAAATCACATAAGATACTCATTATAAAGATAATTTACGACCAAAAATCCAGAGTTCAGCCAAATTATCTATTAAAAGTTATAATATATAGGTAAATTATAATAAGTATTTAATATACCTACCTATTTATAAATTTAACCCCCGTTCGATCCACTATCTGTTATTACTTCTCGTGTTGTCTACTATCTGGACTCTAAGCAAACTAGCTATAATATAAGTATAACTACTTAAACCAGTAACACTAATCTATCAATTATTTAATTAAGCTATATTTTCTATTAATGAACTATCCTTGGTTTGATAGAACTAGCCAGGTAGGTAGCATGTTATTAGAATAAATAGGTAACAATCTGTAAAACTGTAAGTTGTTTTTTGAATATTATGTTTAACTATTGAAATTTACATAAAAACTTAATATTTTTTTATAATTTCTGAACACTATTATTAAGTATGCCTATGAGCATTGAACAAAAACATTATAATTTTTAATGAGAGTTAATTATTTTTTTCTTTTTTGTATATCTACAATTATTAAGTAATTTTTACTTTATTTATTATATATATACCTGTATATTACATTAAAACGAAAATATAAAAAATTTTATTGCAGTAATATACTAATTTAATAAATGTATAGAGGAAACTCATAAATCATAATAATATTACGTATATTAACTATTACATCAAAAATTGTAAAATATAATAATATATTATAAGTAGGTTGGAAATTAAATTGTAAATTTCAGTACTCCACACCACTTTACAATTCTACAATTTAAAAATAAATAAACGCTACTGTTTTTTTTTTTTTTTTAATTTGATAAGTTTATAATTAGGTGTCATAAAATATATTAATAAAAACTATATTCTTTAGTTTCTTCGATTGATAAGAATGTAAGATATATTATAAGATATTAAGATAATTAGTTTAATAATATTTGGCATCAAACAACACTTATGCTGAAAATGTAATGTAGGTACTTAATCAAAAGTATAATTTCCATATCACAATAAGAAATTGCGCGATATGCAGTTTTTTACTTCGTCGCAAACTAAATACATTTTTTTATTTTTTCATAAATTTTAAATAAATTCGTATATAGATGTACGAATAATAATAATTATGGTATTAATAATAAAGTATTTAAGTACTAATATATATATATATATAAATTATAATATACTAATTAATATTAATAACTAATGTAATAATAAATTTATAAGGTAGCCTGGTAGCTGCAGAAACTAGATTTTAACTAAAAAATATATTGTATTAATTTAAACAATATATAATCAGTAATAATATTAATGATTTTATTCACATGGGATCACAATATATTTATGGGTACTATATTATAGTAAATAAATTAGGTATAAATATAAACATCGATTTCACTAGATTCCACTATTCCAAATTAGATTTCAATTATTATTTCGAAAGTTCATGTCGTGCCCTCTTGGGTAAAATTATTATTTTTAAAATTCAATTTCTTAAAATATGTTCCCATTATCATATTATTTATATGATTTTATAGGAAAAGAAATCATAATAATAGTTAAAGACATTCTGAAACAGAATAAAATTGTTCGTGGAAGGGGGTAAGTCCCACAGGATTTATAAGTGCGCCGGGAATACGGGTTGAACAAGTTTCTGCCTTTGATGTCACGAAGATGTTTGCTAACAGTAATGGATATTGGAAACACAACAAATTTATGGTGAATAATGTATTTATGAATAAAAATTAAAATAAATATAATTGTGTTCACAATCATAATACGATTCGTATTTAGTAATTTAAAATGAGAAAATTTTCCGTTTATTAGTTCCTATATAAAATAAAGAAATAAACACTATTTATAGTTTAAGTATTGACTTGTGGATAATATATTTAAATAAATAAAAACCCAAATCCACAAAAAATTTACTTTTATTTTAGGCAAATACGTATTTCGGTAACAAAGTTGCCATCATCAGTGCAAAACACAGACTAATATATAGTTTTATCATGCCTTTAAATTGCATACACAAAACGCCGTTTTATAATAATTGTATGTTTTTAAATATAAAATAATATAAACAATTTGTTTAATTAATTAAATTACGTATTGTTATTTATAGCAATAAGCATTATATATTTTTCGTTCAATGCAATATATTTTAAACTATTGATTTTTATTTATAATAAAAATATGGTTTACTTTGTATAGGTAACTGAAATAATTTTAACTTGTAAATAAAACGTAAAAACTATTTCTATTTACTAATATACACTTGTTAAAAATTTTAATTCGTTAATATATACAAAAATCGTTAAAAATGTTTAACATCATTATATATTATATGAACTTAATATATTTTTAAAAACTTCTATTTTTAATATAGACATATTTAACCTGTTTTAAAAAGTCTAAACGCATGATTACCTAAATATCACCACAATAATATGTATTCAATATTTCAATTTCAATTTATTATAATTTTTGTATAAAAAAAAAAAAATTATAACCTTAATGTAAACATAACTTTATGTTGAGTTTATTATTTTATACAAATATATTTTATACACGTTATATGTTTTGTTTGTTTTCCTCCCAGCGTTCTATCGGTCACCTCACCGCAGATCAATGTTAACATATTTTAGTGACGTCGACAACTAACAAAACCAAATAGTTCATAGCTACTATACAACAATTACCGTGCATTAATAACGTTTAATTACCTACATGTGTTATGTGTATAATTTATTATATTATAATATGTATGTGGTTTATTCAAAATACGAAAAAAATAATAATAAATTAATAATATTATTAATCTGCGAGAAAATTCTACATTTGAAATTATATTATTTATATTATTATATACATTATTTCGGTAATAAGAAACAATTATTTGGAAATAATTATATATAAAAAGTATATTAAATTTGCAAATAACTATATATTAAGTAGCGCATCATATTCTTTAAATGCAGTGAAAAAAACTCGAAGAAACGTGTTGGAAACTGGTTGAAGTTGTGAAGGAGTATCCTAACTATATTTTTTGATATAAAAACATTACGAAATTGTATAAGTAAAAAGAAGTCCGGTTGAATAAATGATGAATTGTAACATTATTTCGTCAACGTCAATTATTTTTAACCGAAATTTTAATATGAAATGGTTCGTTCAAAATTAAAATGATTAATTATTTGTACGTTGTAAAGTATACAATACAGAAACAAAAGTGCTTTTTTCCTTGATTCGTTTTAAATGACAGCATTAAGAAATCAGTTGGTCCTACTTCCTACAGGAATCAACGAAATCGGTTACACCAAAACAAAGTACACCTCATATGTAGTAATCATTTACACATCGAAAGGTTTATGATACGTAAGTATATAATATCCGTCACACACATAAGGACATATCATCCACTTACATTCACCCACGACCCACATTGCATAAAAATATATACTTATACTTGTAATAAAATGTGCTTAATAGCTTAATATACTATAATTATTTATTAATGTACAAGAATAACCTACAAGAAATGTGTAATTTATTTTTCACGAAACACGATATTATACTAGTATAATCAATTACGGACTCTGTACGATGAAAAATAGATTATAGGTATTACAGGTATATACAAAACATACAGATGCGAAATATCATATTAGTTTTATAATAATCATTATTCATTAACTTGTCATCACCAAAACTATATTAACCACCAGTGACATCCCCATAACACATGCCGATATATGCACGTATGCCTATGATACTATGATGTTATACCTATAATATTACGATATTATTGTAACGATAATAATACAATTCGAAAAATATACGAAGACGTCTGGGTCTCGGTTCTGGGAGATAGTATAATATGAGATATCATGAGATATTATGAGATCATGGAAGTCGGAATCTGGGTATATATATATGGAAGGGGGTCGCGCGCGACAGAAAAACTTGGGGCACAAACCTGTGCAAAAATTGCCCTGCGCCACGATGCCCCACAGTAAATTGGTGCAATTGTGACAGTAGGCCGGTAGGTGGAAGGTTTTCTTGGTGAATACGTGCCCTCGGCAGTCCGCCATTGTGCGAGCAGCACTGCCGCCGCCGCCGCCTTCCCCACCGCCACCCGCACCGGCGCCCGGCCGCGTCCGTCCCAGCCAGATTTCCTATAATGTGCCGAAACCCGGTCGGCAAACACGTCACTACTGCACCGCGCACGCACACACAACAACAGGAGACTACGACGATACCGCAATCAGACGGCGCCGGTATTTCGTTCGCGTGCAGTTCGAAATTAATACGTTACATTGTTCTGCGGGCGCGTATCGTAACACGGCGAATACGGACGAGGCGCGAAAAAAAATGTCGCCGCCGCCACCACCACCACCGCGGGCGGCGCGATGTGCGCGAAACGCGTATACGTTACAGACGATATTATTATTCTAATGATAACGATAATAATATGATATTATGTAGTATTTGACACGGCCGCCGCCGCCGCCGCCCTGCGATCGGCACTACGCGGACGACGCTTACGATCGCACGCGCGACGTGGTGACGATGTTATATTATATAATAATACCTATATATATATATATATATATATATGTTATATAGGTATATAGTGTATAGTATATGCGGCACGACGATACGACGACGACGTGGAGGAAAAATTACGAAATACGCGGGCGCTTGTGGAACCGAGAAAATATTTATATAATATAGTATGATATGGCAAATAAAAATATAATACGGAAAATAATATAATAATATAAAACGCGACTGCGATCGCCCACGGGGCCGCGCGAATAATCACGTTATTTCTGGCCCGTATTCCATCGTCGCGGCACGACTAACACAGGACGAGCGCACCGTCGTGGTCTCGGTCGTTGGATTATCGCGCGCGTCATACTCTCGCCACACTTTCGCACGCACTCGGCGCAAGCACACCACACAGGCGCACGGGAACACGGGCGAACGTACTAGCGCACAAGCAGCACGCCGACGCGCGCGCGCGAATGCCGCACACGTTAGGGCCAGCAGGCGGGCGGCGGCTATAGCGACTCGTCGGCGGACGTCACGGACCGTACGCGGGCGCGGCGCACACGCACACCACCCGCACGTTCGCTCGCTCATCGCCGTCGGGCCGCGTCCGCCGTCACAGCGTAATGTATAATAATAATCATAATCATAATCATAATAATAATAATATATGTATGTATGTATTGTACATATACGCGACAGTGGCGGCAGTGTTGGACGTCGGCAGCGTGCAGAGGGGATGGTGATGGTATAGTGGTGCTGCTGGGCAGCCGAGGCGGCGACGGCGGCAGCGACGACGACGTCGACGCCCCCGCGCCAGTCGGCCAGACCATTCCGTCGACTCGTCGGCGTCGATAAAGTGTCACACCGGGGGCGCCATCTGACGACCAACGCTAAGCGTTTCGCCGCCACCGCCAACTTTTTAGTTTTTACCGTGTGCGCAGTGGCCGTTCGCTTTATATATGGATAGGTAGCTTCCGTCACCATAGACGGGTGGCATATTAAAATAAAAAATTCAAAAACGATACGTTGCACGTTCCGCTTAAAAATCCGCGGAGAAATGATATTTAATTTACATATAATATACTAATTACACAATACATATATAAATGATATATATATATATATGTATGTATTTACCTATATAATACCTACATTATTATATACTATATATAGTACCTACTTTAAATTATTAAAATAATATCGTGTACTGAAAGTTTACCAGAGCGCATCGTGTAAAACACGAATTTACAGACCGTCCTCGTTTTATAAACATACATTTATGGATAATTAGCGTAATTTTGAAAGCAGCGGGGTTGATTTTATCCTACTATACTTTATATAATATATATATATATATATATATATATATCATATACACGCGAACACGGTTCAAATATTCTATGTGTTATATTAAAATATATTGCTTGACGCGGCAGTCCATTAGTGTACTTGAATACTATTATTTCGGACTATGGCATATATTATTTTATAATATTATATATTTGTACCAGTAGCGTGTTAGGGCACTTTTTAAGAGTAATTATTGCTCCTCAATTAAAATAGGTGAGACGTTAAGTTCGGATGACGAGTATGGTTTGGATAAAGTTTTAAGTATATTCAATTATGTATAACATAAATATAAACACTAATAATAAAAATGAATTGATTTATATTATGAGTATATATTGTGGTTGATTATTATAAAAAAAAAGGGGTGGGGTACCTAAAATTATCTTAGTTCCTCACCAAAATATAGTTCAATAGCCAGTGATTGGTACTATTATACGTGTGCACATATTATTAATGTATTAATTATAATTAATAATATTTTAGTGATAAGTCACTTGTAGAATTTTTTATTTTTAAAAAGAAAGAAACCTAATTTCTACAAAAAAAAATTGTTTTTATTTTTACAAATACGCATTTCGAAGACCAAGTCTTCATTATCAGTGCTAAACAACTAATTTAGTTCATCATCAGTAGTTGTTTAGCACTGATGATGAAGACTTGGTCTTCGAAATGCGTACTTGTTAAAATAAAAAACATTAAAAACAAATATTTTGTAAAAATTGAGTTTCTTTATTTTTAAAAATATTAATTTATATTATATAAGAAGAAAAATGCTATGGCCACATATTAATTATTATATTTCATTTTTCACTATAAAAGTGTAAAGTGTTTAAAATATATTTTAATGTATGTATATGAATAATATAAATATAATTAGTATTTACTTTTAATATAATATGACATATAGATACGCTATACGCATGATATAAATCAAGTTTAAATTACCCATAACTTTGTATAATATATTATATACATAGGCGTAGCAAGGCCCAATGAATTAGGGGGGCTTGAGTCCCATTGATTTTTAATATACATATTAATTTATCATTTAGATTTAAATAAGGACTTAAAATAATACAACATATTATACACAAAATTATTTATTTAATATTATATATTGATTAATTGATTATATTAATAAGTCTAATTTACGGTTCTTTCTAGTGTAAACATTAAAAACTTCTTCTGGATCTAATGTATTAGAGAGTTCTCTTTCAATATGTAATATGGACAAATTTGAAAATCGTTCATTAGTCATAGTACTTCTAATCCATGTTTTTATAAAATCTAATAAATTGATAAAAATAATAAATTTAATCATGAACATAACATTTGAAATATTCCGTTATCAGAGAATTAAGAATAAATACAATTTATTTTAAAATTTAATTTATAATTTTATAATGGGAGACTTTAGAATGTTTTGGGGAGACTATAGTCCCTATGTCCCCCCCTTGCTACGCCTATGATTATATAAGTGTATTAAGTCAAAATCACATAATAATTATCCCCTCACTTAAATAGAATTTCAAATATTTTAAGACTTTTATGCGGTTTAAAAACAAAACATTTTAACTCGCATAAAAACATACTATATAATTTAAATAATCGCCTCCTGTTCCTGTAGATTTATATTTTATATTTACAATGGTCTCTGTTCAGTTCTTCTTCTTGACGACTGACATTTACTTCCGAATTGAAGTTACAAAGTAAATCAATGACGTGTGTATAAGTACAATAATAAATTGATAACAATGATAACTATTGACTGACAGTTTGTTATTAGTGTAACTATTTATAATAAGTAGTAAATAATAGTCTTCACCTGTTGATTATAATCTTTACACAATATATATTTATTACCTATATAAAAAAAATAGTCTGTAAAATGAATATTTATGTTATATTATAATTATAGTCTATATTATAATTAAAACTTATGAGTAGAGTCCGGATAAATATTCTCTTGAAACCCTCAAAATATGATGTTAATATTCTCTAAAAAACCTTCAAATAATCTCCAATATTCTCTTAAAAATTAGAAAAGTTAGCAAAAATAATGAATGAACATCAATATTTACTTCACTATGTAATTTTTTTAGATTCTGAACACAGCAAGGAATGTATTGGTTTTACAATTATGTATTAATCTAGAAATTCTTATTTGGGTATAACGGTCACTCTATTCATAAGAGAAGTACCATAAAATAACATGTTTTCAGATCCAGATTGTACCATTATTGCGCATTTGGTTTGTTCCGTTATGTAGCACTGCCGGCGTATAGTAACCAAATGCATACAGTCGAAAAGAGGCTGAGCGTGAGCGATCTATATTAATTAATCAATCAATATTTTTTTCAGATATCAAAAAGATATCTTTATACATCAATTAATTTTAATAATTTTAAAATTAAGATAAATTTGTATGTTTTTTTCACTATTTACAATTTTTGCCAAAATATACCAAAATATGCTAAGTAAGCTAAATATTCTCTAATCTATGAAATATTCTCAAAAATGCAAAAAAAAACTTTTCGGTGTATTCATGCTCGGGGATGTATTAAGATGTATTTAGGGCATGTATTAGGCGAAGTAAAAGAAGAAGAGTTGTATACCTAATAAAAGACGAGCTGATACTCCTGCCACAGGGATATAGGTGCAGTGGCGTATTTACAATGTTTTTTTTTTGTGGGGGGAGGGGGGGTTTGAA
>JAIUCT010000032.1:432433-490230 GCA_021307375.1 Tetraneura akinire
GGGGGGGGGGGGGGGGGGGGGGGGGGGGGGGGGTGCTAAGTCAAAATTTTGGGATAGCTTTATAACAAAAAACACAAATTTTTACCACCATAATTATACGTAATAATGTAATTTTGTTTTTAACAGTATACAATTTTTTTAAATACGGTCCTGGTGGGAGGCCATGGCAAGGCCATATAAACTCCATTTATTAAGGAGTTCAAAATAGGTAATTTTCATAAAATACCCACATCTCTGGGGGGGTTTGAACCCGAACCCCCCCCCCCCCCCCTCCGTAAATACGCCACTGTATAGGTGTGCAAATCATAGTGTTTAATTTTAATTAGAATTTGAATGTAATGATAAACCATTGCATATGAAAAACGATTCTGAGCGAAGTTCGGTCAGATAATGCCGTTTTTTCGTCATTTTTTTCATAATATTTTCGATTAAACTAAAAATATCAACTTTAAACTATAAAACAAATTGAGACTAGCGATTTTTCTAATATTTTGGTATGATATTAAGTAATATGTAAGTATACTTCAGTAAAATTTTCAGATATTAATGCCCAAAATTGCTAATTCTATCAAACATTATATACATAAAAACAAGAATTTTACGAAATATTCAAAGTCCTATATTTTAAAGAAAAATGAACGTACCTAACGATTCCAAAATTTACCACATATGTATAATCCCTATATAAACATTAAACACCCAATAAAATTTTCAAGTCTCTAACTTCAAAATTACCCAAGTTATCGTGAAATATTGAAATCGAATTCGTCGAAATTTCAGTTTTCGTAAAAAATACCGTTTTTTCGTCGTTTTTTCTACCGCTTAGAGTCAATTTTAAAAATTCGAAAAATGACCTAAATAAAGTACCAAACTACCAACTTATCCACTTTCCAACTGGAAATATATGCTATTCGTGAAAATCGGTGCATTATTTCGGGTAGTAAAATTGTACACATCATTGTAGAACCAATACATTCTTCGTTTCGCTCAGAATCTAAAATAATAATAAATTAATAACCATAAACATAAACATAATATTCCTGGTGGTTTGTTTGGCAACTTTCAAACATATTGTAAATTAAGCGTACAATAAATTTTATTATTGTAAATGGATACGCTACTTAAAAGGTCCTCAATCAGAGTATCTTATTCACGATTGTATTGTTCTTGGCCCGAGTGCTCGGGCTAATCCGGTTAAACTGTCTAATATATACCTTATCACTTATCACATTAATTTTTTCAAATAAATAAAATAATATTATAATATACAAATTGATAAACTATTGAATGATGGAATAAATATTAACAATATTTTTATTTTATAATTTAATATTTATAAATTACCAAATACAAAACTAATTCGATTTAATTAAAATTTTAAAGTTCAACACAATATTAATATTTTACAGTATTTATTTTAATATATTTTAATTAAATATACAATCATCTTGATAATTTACCATGATTTAATACAATATGTGATATTTTATTATTTTACATTTAAATTTATTAAAATATTTTTATAATAATTATTATTTATAATAAGATTTTATAATGTCTCTGGAGACTGTCGAACATGCTTTAGCAGAATTTTATTGCAATCAAAATGTGGAAGTTCATAAAATCTTATTAGATTTTCAAAATTCTGTAGATGCTTGGATACTTGTCTGGAGTATGTTAGATACTTCTAAAGTGAGTATTACACTAGTACTTATGATTAGTGATGTATTTAATATTTACATCTTCCATACCTCGTTTATTTTTAAATGCTAATTATTATTTATTTATATGAAATAATTCTAAGATACCTAGGTTTAGCTACCTCTCATTTTGTTTGTGGAAATTCATAGTTTTCAAGTTATTGTCATTTTAAGTATGACATTTTGGTGGTTTTATCTTAATGATGGCACATACTATATAATCCAAGACACCGTATTCATTATTCATATTTTGCATTTTTTCAAATTTTTTCAATATTTTCATATATTTTATATTTTATACTTGAAATTTATAAGGATTATTTAATATTTTAGTCAATCATATAAAGTAGGCAAGTACTGTGTATGGTAAACTCGGAGCTCCACTCCTTATCATAATAACTTTGTTCTGAAAATCGAAAATATCCCTAGATTTGTTATGAAAATTCATATCAGTTAGGTAACAGGAAATAACTAAAAATTGTATGTACTAAATTTGTATTATAAACAATATTATTACAAAATTATACCTCTCTATATTTTCTCTATTCCTTGCACAAAATAAAACCACCAAATGTGATTAAAAGATGATAACTCAAATACATTTATTTTCAGCAAATTTTTGTTTTCACCATTGTTTTTAAAACAGTGAAATACTAAAATTTAGGTAGGTACATTTGTTTCATACACAAAAAAAAAAATAATAATAATAATAATAATAATAAGCAAAATCCGAGGAGCATCTAAACTAGCATATAAATATGGCGATTTTGATTTTAACCTATATGATATGATACTGATTATTAGTTTTTATAATACTATAATTATTTAATTATACTGTTTTTGTTTTTTAAGCCTCATGAGATACAATTTTTTGGTGCTACTACACTTCATATTAAAATAACCAAACAATGGTTACAATTAAAAAGAACAGATTATATGATTCTAAGGGATAAAATAATGGACACTCTTATAAAATATTACAATTCAACAGGATCAACAAATATAACAAATAAATTATGTTATTGTGTAAGAGTAATACTAAATTGTATTATTATATATTAATTAGTTTACTAACCTAACCTAATCCAGTATTAATATATAAAATCATTATTACATTAGTTAAAAATTAATGTCAATTAATTCCTTCCGACTATACTTAATCATGATTCTTGTAATCTCTACTCATTTCATACCCATGTAATAATTAATATGGATTAATACCTATATTTTTTAATTTATAAAAAAGTATGTTGAAAAAGAATTAATAGCAAATTTTTACTTGTAGACAATAGTAAAATACTAAAATTACGTTAATGTTTCTAGCTTTGTGCTTATGTAGTACGTACAGTTCCAAATCATTGGCCAGATGCCATTCCACAACTAATGAGTACATTTAGAAATTCTCTATCACAATCATCAATTAATGTCAGTGTTATGATATTAGAAATATTAATGGCTTTACCCGAAGAAGTAAAATTTAAAAAAAAATTATTATAATTAATCGAATATAAAAGGATATCCATTTTTATATTAATTTATTTTAGTTTGGAGCTACAACATTAATTCAAACACGTCGTAATGAGGTACGGAGAGAACTAGAAAAATCTTCATTACAAGGTAAAGTTAAATTTTCTTTATTGATTATAATATACGTATATTAAATTTTTATTCTAATTGTTTTCAAACATTTATTTAGTTTTATCAATTGTGGACAGTATTCTTCAAAGTGATAGTATAGATTCAATTGTGATACATGCTTTAAAATGTGCAGCCTCTTGGTTAGATATAGGTTTTGATCTTATAAAATGCCATAGTCTTACTGATACATTTATATCAGTTATTCTACATCCTGAAAGAAGTCATGAGTAAATTTATCAATACAATAATATGAAATGTATACTATTAATTAATAATTATATTTTAAATGTTAACTTTAGATGTATTTTATTGGCCATTGATGCTTTAAAAT
Source organism: Tetraneura akinire (assembly GCA_021307375.1). Taxonomy (NCBI): domain Eukaryota; kingdom Metazoa; phylum Arthropoda; class Insecta; order Hemiptera; family Aphididae; genus Tetraneura; species Tetraneura akinire. The sequence continues at coordinate 436,103 of JAIUCT010000032.1, forward strand.
CATTATGTACACACCCTCGTACATCTGTATGTGAAGCAACAGTTTTTGAAGTCTTAGGAAAAGTAATAATATTATCTGATAAATTATTTCATTTAGAAATAACAGAGGAACCAGTAAGTAAATAATTTGTTATTCTTTATTTTATTATTAATAAATTTTTATTTTTGTTGGAAGAATGTTGTAGTGGATAAGCTTTTTGATCTATTTTTGGGTATTGGCGATCAACATTTTCGACTAATTGTTCAAGGCCTTTTAAATAATAATACTACAGAATTATGTACACAATTTTTTAATTTATATTTGACTTGTACAAATGCCCCTGGATATTATCCTGTAAATGAAATTTATAGTGAAAAAACTTTTACATTTTGGTTTTTATTACAAGTAATCATTACTCTTGATTTAATAATAATAGTTTTACTTTCTAATATTTTTTTTAAATTTTAGGATGATTTATTATCTAATGATGCTGGCCCAGATAATACATTAATAACTATTGTTAAACCTTTATATATTTCACTTACTCAAATATTATTAAAGAAGGTTGCATATCCAGAAAATTTAGAATCGTGGACTCCAGATGAACGAGAATTATTTCGATGTTATAGACAAGATATTTCGGATACTTTTGTAGGAATTAGACTTTAAATAATAATAATAATATCACTTAAATGACTTGATTTATAAAATACTATTTCAGACATACTGTTATTTCATCTTACAATCAGAAATGTTAGATGTGCTGTTAGGAATTTATAAACAAGTTACCTGTGATTCTAAAACTGCAATTGCACAATGGCAAACAGTTGAAGCCTGTTTATATGCTTTTACTGCAATAGCAGAACCACTTAATATTAATCATGATTCTCATCCTCATATAGAACAGTTAATGGCCTCTTTATGTTCATTGCCATATGATCAAATAGATAAAAAAGCAGCAGTTGCTGCTATGGACACAATAGGTATTAAAATAAATTTAATAATAATTTTATTCAATTACAGATATAAATGTATATATTATTTTTAGGAGCATATTATTATTGGATGGAAACTCATCCATCATATTTAAGTATGATTGTACCTCTATTAATGATGGGTCTTCACAATAGCAATATGTTTTCATCAGCTTCTATTGCTCTTAGAGACATTGCTAAAGAATGTAGACAGTCTATAGCTCCTTATAATGATGTTATATTAAATACAGCAATGGTAACATATTTTTAAGAATCTATGGCAGTGGTGGCACCATGATTTTTAATTCAGGTGGGGCCGGACTATGGCTATATTTTTAAGATAGGCCATAATTTTTATAAGAATATACTCATTATAATTATTATATTGTGCCTTTCAAATTTATTATGAAATATAAAATTAAAAACAATTAAAATCATTTTAAAAATATAAATATTATTTTAAATTGCACTAGGTACATTTCTTACAATATAAATCACAATTAATGATATTACAGTAATTAGTTATTCTTTATTACACTTTTGCATTATGTCCTATACAGCCTATGTTGTTATATGGTGGGCCAACTGTGAGACCTCTTAGGGTGCCACCACTGAACAATTGTTTACATAAATTTAGCTAATTATATATATTTTTAGACAATATTAAAACAAGTAAACAAATTAAAAGAAGAACTACGTTTAATTTATACTATAGGAGTTATTTTATCAGCTTTACCATATCCAAAAAGTAAATCATCGTTGGATATGTTTATTGACCCTAGTATAAATGTTATGAAGAATATATTGGCTATAGAAGTATATTTTTTTAATTTATTAAATATATTAATTTATAGTAAAAGAGCACACAACACAAATTTTTTTTTTATAATTAATAATTAATAATATATTATTGTAGTCAGAATGGTTAAAAATAATTTGATAAAAAACAAATGTAAAAATGATCATTATTTCAGAAGATATTGAAGTATTTAGAATAAGCGTGTGACGTCATTGGGCCGATTGCAGAGAAATCGCCAATCTATTACGTGTAAATGTTACTCGCTTTTCACAATGATTTATATATCTAAAAATTATATTTTTAATACTTTATTTATTTATTATTATGTAAGTTTTAGTCCTAAAAACGATAGTAGAAATAGAATTTTAATACAGTTATTATATTTTTTTTAAATGTAAAAATACTTAATGATTTATTCTCATTTAACGTGCGTGCAACGGCTATGCATTATGACACAATAGAGAGTGGTGACCGGACGGCGGACACTCGGTTCCATCACTCCATCTTATCTATTTTACTTATTTCACTAATAATCTAAATATAATTTTGAACAATATGTTTGATGACGGCACGTCAACATTTACTAAATAATTTTTTCACCATGTTAAATATTATTTAAATTGAAAATCTTAAAATGAATATTAGGTATATACGTATGTTTGTTGTTATAATAAATAATTATATTTGTACTATAAGTAATAACTAATAATAAATAAATAGGTAGGAACTAGGAAGTTTATCTGTGAAATTGTTGCGACAGTACGTTGTCGCTATGTCGTGTCTCGATAACTATGACTGTTGTATTTACAGTGGCGGTTGCGTAATGAAAATTACTATAATAACATTTTAAATATTTTATAAAAACTAAATAATAATATAATATATTACAGATTCTGATTCTATTTTTGTCAATAGTAAACAATAACACATTAAATACATATAATAGAAATTCAAAAATATAGTTGTAATGTGGGTAAATTATCAAGTAAAACGAGTAATTTTTACACGTGTAAGATAGATAGTTAAAGTGAGTCCGGCCCAATGACGTCACGCGTCATTTTTAAATTCCTAATAACTAATTATATAGTGTGAATATAAACATAATATATATACCAATTATCTTAGAATTAAACATACTTTTAAATTAATAAAACTTATTTTTTGTGTTGTGTGCTCCTTTAAATAAAAACCCAAATCCACAAAAATTTACCTTTATTTTAAGCAAATACAAATCTCAATAATGTATTTGCTTAAAATAAAAGTAAATTTTTGTGGATTTGGGTTTTTATTTAATATAAATATATTATCCACAAGTTTCTCAACAATAAATACTTAATACACTTTCAGCAAATATTTCAATATTTCATTAATAAATATTTAATTATACTATATAGGATAATACTGAATGTAATAAACATAGACCTGAATTACAAAAAAGAATTAAAGTACTAAGTTCATTGGTATCAGCAATCGATCAAAAAAATACTGTCTATCATATGATTGAGACAACTACTCCTCTTCTTCATATAATGGCCGTAAAATGTTTCATTGCTTGTCCAGATGATATATTGTATACTGTAAGAAATTATAATTAATGTAATATAGAAATTAAATAATAAATCCCTCTTTAGTTTTAAAGTGCATTGTTATGTAAAATTTGAATAATAAAAAAAAATATATTTTATAATTCAAAAAAAATATATATTTTTTTAAAGTTTAATATACCTACGCAAATTGTAAAATATTGTTTGTTAAAATGACAGGATAATTTTATATAATATAATAATTAAATAATTTTAGAAAAACTTCATTTTATGCAAAAATGGCATCAAATATATTTGCATTCACAGACTAAGTTTTAATGAATATTCAATATATAAATATATTTTTTAATATTATGTAATATTTTTAATTTTCAAACTTAAATTAAGCAAATGCATTTTTTACTTTTTTGGTTATAAATGCTTTATTAATAATTTAGTAATACATTTTAACTACGTTTTTAAACATTTTTTAATTTAAGTTTTTATCAATTTAATTATAGTTAATATTTGCAATATTAATATTTAGAATATCTACTATTTAGCATATAAAACCAAATTATATTATTAAATAATAAATATGTATTTATTTTTATAAAATAAATTTTATTAAATATAAAGATATTTTGATTTGTTTTGTTTTTATAAATATATATATTGAATTTAATTTAAATTATTTAATATTTTCAGGGAGTTTGTGAATTTTTGAAAACTGTTGTATCTAAATTACAAGAAGATTGTTCAGTGGCGTTAAACGTAATTATTGAAATTCTTATGATTGGATTTAGGAAATCTCCACAACCAGCTGGCATAATACTATTTAAAGAAGTAACATTTAATTTAATATTTTATAATTTAATTTTTATTTCTATAATTTTTGTAGATAATAATAATGTTTGGACGACAAGAAAATTTTATTCCCCTTATTAAGTCTACATACGAGGAAATTTGCATGAAAATTAAATATATGTTAGAACAAGTATCTTCTGCTGATTATGTTGGGCTTGGAGATGTATTGGAATCTTATTTATCCCTTCAAGGACACATATTTAGGAAATTACCATCTATTGCAGTAGAAAATTTGAATGTTGATTTCACTTTTATATTCAAACTAGGTATTAATATATCTAATAAATAATTATTATTAATATAAACACATTAATATGTATTTTGATAAAATAAATTATATAGCATCTGAAGCATTATGTGCTAATGAAATATTCCTGGCAAAATCAGCATCTTTTTTTTTAACAGCATTTATTACTACAAGCAGGGAAAAGAGATATTTATTAAAAGTTATTGAAGACAATGGTCAGTTTCTTGTAATGAAAATAATATATATTATAAGTAAGATTATAATTACTAAATTACTTGCTATAGCACAGGAGTGGCCACATCCAGCTAGCCATATATTACTTATTTACATATTAATATTTTACTCTTGTTATAACTGAAAAATTGTATCATAATTACAAATTAAGATTTTATACAAAATTTTAATTTGTATAAAAAGTATAATAAAAACCCGATTTAATAATATGTACTAGGGTATTTATACCTACAATGTAACTTAAAAATTTTAAAAAAACATTTAAAGTATTTGGCCCACAAAATATTTATTTTTTTGTTAAGGCTTGTAAAAAAATTTGGCCACCACTGGTCATAGCATATAAATATATAATATTCCGGTAATATTATATTTTATAATTATCTTTATAGAAGGTGATGCTGTAAAATCCAATTTGGATGTTATGTGTGAAGTTCTATTAATATTAAACAAAAAATTTGGAGATAACTTAAGAGTGTGGATTCATGATATTGTGACAGTACAAAATATATTATTACCAAATGTAACAGAAGATATGAAATCGGCATTTTTTAAACGTATTCTGAGGTTATTGTCATTTAATTATATAAGTATATTCATAAAAATAATTTAAATTTAATTAAACTATATATATATATAAATATATTTAGAGCAAAAAGCAATAAAAAAGCTTTACAAGATGCTGTTAAAGAATTTTCATTCATATGCAGAGGTTTAATTGAAGTAGATCCTTATGCAGAATAATTTAATGTCAACTGTCCATTAAAAGGTAATTATAAAAAAATTCACAATATAGAAAATATAATGAGTTTATTTAGTATAAATTTCATCATCTGATGATGATATATTTGCAAGATCTTCTATTTCTTCATATTCCTTGCCACCTTCCATACCAGTAAAAGTTTCTAACAATTCTCGTTTTTTATAATCTAGAATTAAATTTTGAATATCATGATCTGAAGGTACAGGTGGTGGATGTATATAACGCGAACTACTAAACATAGTAGAAATATCTTCATCATCACTATCAACCTCATCGAAAGCCTAAGACAAAATATTTAAAATTAATTATAAAGTATAATACGAAATAATTGCATTCATCATTACCAAATCAATTTCATCACGAATTGTTGGTTTTTGACCTAATGCTTCCAACACTAAAATAATACAAAAAATATATTACATTATTGATTTAATATTTAAATAGAGTGCATACTTACTTTTTTCCTCTTTTTTTCTTTCCATAGCTAAGAGAAGACCATCTTCTTCATCCATATAACCGTAATAATCAGCATCTATATTTTTCATTAATTCAGCTCTTGTTCGGCGCGGAGGTGGTGGCGGTTCATGTTCAAATAATTCTCGAACACCTGGTAGATCCTTAGCAGCACCAAAATATTTGTAACCTCTATTACCAGGTACTTCTCTTCCTTCATGATCAAGCATCCTAGGTCCCATTCGTAAAAAATCTGGTCCACCAAGTTCACGAATTTGATATTCCCAATGTTTTTTTTCTCGTAATAATTTATTAATCTCATCGTTGAGATCACGTAATCTAAACTCTCCCAATCCAGCTAAAATAGTATTTAAAGTTAATATTGCAACCAGTAATTATTAAAAATTGTATACCATTTTGTATTTGTGCAACTTTTTTTGATATTTCTCTTATAATTTGAACTCTCCATTTTTCAGCTGCCTTTAAGTCTGTGCATTCAGTAGCTAAGTATGGACGTCGTTCTTCTTTACCACCATGTTCCTTTACCTGAGCAGCTCTCCAGCGAGCTAATGTAGTCCTATGTAATAATTATAATAAATAAATAAAAACTATAGGTTATACCTATATTATTAAAGTTTTAAAACTGATTGTCTAGTCTGATGTACATAAAGGCATAAAATACACTTAATATTATGTTTGTAATATATTTTTTTTATATATATTGATTACAACATTATACACACACTAAATACATCAATGTAATGTTTTCATGAAATATATTCATTTTAACTCAAATATATAATTAAAAGTATTTTTATTAATATGAATAAAGTGCCTTAAAAATATTTCTTTTTCTTCCCTTATCTCCCCCAACTATGTAAGTCAGCCACCCTTGTCTTACACCTCCGGAAATTTCAATCACCAATATCTATAATATTCATACCGACAAACGTCATATCAGATATTCTTTCTATCCCACCTCTTCATTGGTCTTACTCTCTGCTAATACGATCTACACTCATTTTCATAACTCTGCCCATGAACCAACTCTCCTCATAGAATTCCCAAACAATGTTTTTCTATTTTCTTTCATTTTCCTAACAATTGAGCATTAAAAATACTTATTATCACAAATATTTAAAAAAAACTCACATTGCTTTTTCTGCATTCCTCGCCATGACTGTTGGTTATGTTTGATCGTAATTGAATGGTAAATTATAAAATATTTTTTTTATGATTATATTTTAATAAACACCTAGTTTTACTTGAAAAACATTTGAAATTCAATCGCCAACTGGCAACTACCTATTTGTTATTATATATTATATTATGGAACGTTAACTGTTTCCTTGTCCGTTTCTGTTAAATAATGGATTTTTATCATTAGATTATCTCATTTTAAGTTTTAACATAGAGCTTATGCACATACTCTATAGATATTGATAAAGAGTAAGTAAAAAAAAGTAAGTCCTACTCTTATGTCTATGGCATAGAAAACGTGAAAACGAACTACATAAAACATAAAATATATATTATGACTAATTAATTAGTAAATAGTAAATACTAGTAAATACTAAATAGTAAATAGTAAATAGCCTGCGGCTTATCCTTATATTGTTATATATTGTGTCTTTAATATATATTTGTGGTTATGAGAAATGTTATTGGTGACACTGTTTATCTTCTATAACCATATTATTTGCATAAAACCATGACAAAACAACCGGGTATGCTGGCAACTGACGTGTTTTGTACCAACTCGCGCAATCATGGCGGACGCTTTTCTCCGTTTATCATAATTGCTGTTATCAATATATTTTTTGCCGCCTTTTGTTTTTTCAATTATACAAATTTAATAATTTTTGCATAAGCTAGTGTCTATTGAAGACAAAGATAAACTGTATTGGACTAATTATATATCCCGGGGAGCACTAAAAATTCCAAGCAAAAATTTATTTGAAAGTGTCAAATTGTTAGAAATGTGATTTATGGAATTACACGGTCAAAATCTGTCAAAAATACCAGGCGTCATGAAATATTTAATAAATATTTTAAAAGAAAAACTTACAAAACAAAATTTAGTTATTCCAGAAGAAGTGTTGAGTTGTATGGTTAGGACAAGGACATTTACTCGTATGAATAATATAAATAAATCACTTTTACATAGGTATTTCGTCACAAAATTCTAAAAATAAAAAAATAAAAAAATTTACATCTTAATATTAAACAATAAATTATTGAAAATTATATGCTTCATTTAATTATTTGTATTTGCTATACCATACACATAGGCGAAACTAGACATTTTTATTAGGTCAGGCCAAACAAAATATATATATATTATATATATAAAAAAAATTAAAATATTAAAAAATTTAAGTAGTTTATAAGGGACGCATAATTGATAATATGGGTAAATCACCACGGAACAAACATTACCGAAATACCAACTGTCGACTTATTTATTATTACGAAAAATAAACTATTGCTTGTTCCTATAATATAAAAATATACGTCAATTGTCTAAAATCTAATAATACCTAAAACCGATTATATTATAGTACATAGAAATATAGAATATTATACTCCATAACCAATTTTTTTCTTTGTGTAGACTGTAGAGTGTGTACAATTTAATTTAAGAATTATATCAAGCGATTCAAGCCCACATATTCGTACACTTCTAATAAGTACGCGCATGAGTGGCATAATAATCTTGCATTCGTGCAGTATGTAAATATTTATTTTTAAACGCAAATTTCACGAATTTTAGATGTGAAAAATAAAGTTTTTAATTCAAAAAAAAAAATATAATATTAGGAATTTTAAAAAAATCACTTAAATATATGCCCAAATAATTATTAAAATATATAAATATATAATATACATTATAAAAATTTTCAGTCAGTATTAGGTCAGGCCATGGTCTGACCCGTAGTTTCGCCTATGACCATACAGTATTTATACAAACCTATTTTTAAAAAATAAATTATTTCAATCAATATAAATAATTAAAACTTATGATTTAATTCTTACAATAGTCACTGTAAATTTGTAACTGATTAACGTTACTTAAAACACCAAATATAATATAAAAAGTTCAATACAGTCAATGCACAGAACAATATATTATTATATTATGTAATAGCACAGAAGTAATAGTATTGATAAAATCATAACTGATAACATTTGGAGAAAAGCAATATGGCGTACGCTGCGTATCACAAAGTTGCCAGCATACCCGGTTATTTTGTCATGCATAAAACAATCAAGATAACGGAATAAACCAAAATGTAATGTGACCAACTTCGAAAACTTAAAGTATTTTCTAAAATATACTAACTTCGAAAAAATTACGAAAAAACGGCATTTTTCACGAAAAATGAAATTTTTGACGAATTCGATTTCTATATTTCTCGATAACTCGGCCAATTTTTAAGATAGAGACTTTTGGAACCGTTACATTAATAGAACTACAAAATATTGGACTTTGAATATTTCGTAAAATTCTCGTTTTTACGTATATAATGTTTGATAAAATTGGCAATTTTGGGTATTTAGGTCTGAAAATTTTACTGAAATATACTTACATATTATTTAACATCATACTAAATAAAAATCCCAAGTCACAATTTTTTTTTATAGCTGTTTTAAGTTGATATTTTTAGTAAAACGAAAATCTTAGAATCCATACGTATAAATAATCCTGAAAACACTTTTACTACCCGAAATAATGCTTAGATTTTTACGAATAGCGAGTTTCAGATGTAAAAGTGGATGTAGATGGTACTTTATTTGAGTCATTTTTCGAATTTCTCAAAATTGACTATAAACGGTAGAAAAAACTTCGAAAAAATCACGAAAAATGAAATATTGACAAATTCAATTTTTATATTTCTAGATAACTCCGGTAATTTTTAAGATAGAGACTTAAAAATTTTTTTGGGTGTTCAAATAGCTATTATGTATATGTGATAAAATTTTGGAACCGTTACGTTCATTTTTCTACAAAATATAGGACTTTGAATATTTCGTAAAATTCTCGTTTTTTTGTATATAATGTTTGATAAAATTAGCAATATTTGGTATTAAGGTCTGAAAATTTTACCGAAGTATATTTATATATTAATTAACATTAATTCAAAATTTTAGAAAAATCTATTGTCTCAATTTTTTTTTATAGCTGTTTAAAGTTGATATTTTTAGTTTAAACGAAAATATTATGAAAAAAATGACGAAAAATTGGCATTCACAAAAACGTGGCTCTATGGGAGACGCGTGTGGTGTAGTGGGCGAAATATTCTCGAACGCTATCTCGGTGTTGAGCTCCGTCGCCAGGCATCGACAGCGGATGGGTGACCGCCGTTTTTTTTTTTCGTTTTTTTTTTCTTACTATGTCTGAATCATCATATTAAAATATTATAAAAATCCATGGTAACATTTTTTTTTATAGCTGTTTAAAATTAATATTTATATTTTTTTGTTTTTATGACTGAAGACACTTGTACTACCCGAAATAATGGTCCGATTTCCACAAATAGCATATGTTTCCGGTAGGAAAGTGGATGTTCTTGGTACTTTATTTAGGTCATTTTTCGAATTTTTCAAAATTGATCCTGTACGTTACGATGAAAAAATAACGAAAAAACGGCAATATATTAATCAATACCTACATTATCTTGCAATCAGTTATTTATAAAAATATTACCAAAGTAGATAATAAATTAATAAATATCTATCTATAGTATCCAGTGAAGTGTGAACATTGGAAACATAAAAAATAAAATACTCAGTGAATACTCGTATAATAATTCTCAATTCTCTCGTCACGGTTTACGCCTTTAAAGGGCCATATACTAACGGTTTTAAGAACAATTTTATCTGTACTTGTACAAAGAAACAATCCCGTACACTGTACAGGATAAAATCAAGACTATATAGTTTAATTATGTACGCACCAATTTTTTTTCACGATTTATTCACACATGACACGTATTATTTTAACCGTGCAAGTAAAATTTTTGAAAGTATGAAACTCTGAATCTGAAGTTTGAAATCTGCATTCAGAATTATTGTTTAAGTGTCTACTCCTCAATTATACTGTGCACCCCACTGTCTAGAGTTAGAGTCTAGTCTCTAGTGTCTATTATTTTGGTGAGAGTCACTTGTAGAAATTTTATTAAATAAAAATACCCAATGTCTACAAAAAATTTGTTTTTATTTCAACAAATACGTATTTCGAAAACAATGTTTTCATCATCAGTGTTAAACAAACACTGATAACATGTTTGTTTAACACTGATGATGAAAACATTGTTTTCGAAATACGTATTTGTTGAAATAAAAACAAATTTTTTGTAGACATTGGGTATTTTTATTTAACTCTAGTGTCTATGTCTACTGAAACTGAAACTGATGTAGCCGACATGTCAGAGGTAGGATGCGCTTCGCGTGTGACGTGTCATTTAATCATTATTGACTTTTTGCCGGGTGGTATTGCCAATGTTGTCCAGTGTTGCCAACGGTTACTGGTGAACATTGAATGAAATCCATTTGGTGTAGAGGGAGGTGGTCGCGGGAACGGCTGTCATTGGTTCGTAGTGGCCGGGAATCGTTCTTTGTTCTGCCGGCTCCCTATAACGTATTTACGCGTAGCGCTCTCTCTCCGCTACCACACCACCCCCTACCCCGCCCGACCCGGCTATAGTACGAACATATACGAAATACGAATGGTTGTCGTTTCACACGGCACACACGTAACGCGCCAATTTCTTTTCGTGTTGTTTTTTTTTTCTTGACACGGCAAACACGAAAATATCAACGTGCACGGTTTTGTTTGAACTTAAATTAATATTACGGTGTCAACGCAACGTTTATATGTGCAATCCAGTGGTGTAGTGGATACACTTCGGCGGTGGTCGTGTTACGCGCGCGTTTTATTATTTTGTTATTGCCCGTTACTACACGGCAAGGGAGTGATCTCGACGGACGCCGGCGATAACACAATTCATATAATTGTTCTAGAACGCATTTTTGACGGCTGTAAATTAGTAAGTGATTTTCGTTGATAATAATTTGACATTAATTACTCGGCACGAATAGTTGGAATTTTTCGAAAAAACGAACATTATCGTATGGCGCAAGTTTTCGGCCGCCGCCGGTTGCCGGGTCCCGCGCTTCACCGGTAGATAAAAACTACAAGGTCAAACCCAGGGTCCCGCCATAATGGATCGTGTAAGCCGCTCGTTGCCATGACAACCGGCGGCGACCACTACCAGCAGTCCGTAGTGTAGTGTGTAGTGTTCTACGCTAATACACTATAAGATGTGTACTATGCGCGTAATATTTATAAACGATTTCATTTTCATGTATGGAATATTTATACAATGCGGTTTTATAAATAATTATGTCTAGTGTTTACATATTATGCCCAAGACAATAATATGATATAATTTAAATGTACGTCCCCGACCATTCGTCGTATATTAAATTATAATAGTAATAAATACGTATTTGGTATGACGATTGTTATTGGACCGAAAATTAAATGAATGCACGTGGCTACGTGCATTTACTTTTCGTATCTTTCACGGCTATGAACATTATTTCACTAAACACGAATTTTTTGTTTTATCCGAGTTCACCGGTCGAAGGTCTTTTCCCTGGTCATTTGCCATAATATACCTATATAATAGTACATTATTACGTGATAATTCTCCCAAACAACGCGCGGATTCTTCATTGTTGAAGAAAGTCCTTTCCCAAAATTTATTACTACGCTATTACTATTCGAAACGGGTTCAAGGCCTTGTTGCCGTCTGCGCGGGACAGATAAGTGTTTCCCTCCAAACTATTTATCATACTGAATACTGTTGTTGCTTCCGTTTTATTATTGTAAGAAGATTGATCTATAATTATTTTTCTTTTATTTCGGTATCGGAAATAACCACATTTTATTTTTGCATAAGCATAATATAATAGTATTAATTCCTATTTTTATCTTCGTATATTATTTTCACCCGTATGTTCTAACCTATATTTTAAAGTAAAATATTTCTATTCCAATACGTGTTTATTTTGTCGTTGTCAAAATCAAGTAACAAATAACAATCGCAAGATGCCTTCTGCTGTTGCAGTTGTTGCGGTGTCAAATTATTAAATATTAATACATTAATAATTAACGGGCTGCATGTACTAAATTTTTATTTCATATAATATTAAAATATTACTAACTTATGACATTTATCCACGTAATCATTTTATGTATTTATTTTATTTTTATTTTTCTACCAAAACGAACCAACTTTTATTGGGTTATGTTTGTTTTTAATGACTAATAATCAAACATTCCGTAATAATAAATTGCAACATATGGTTTTTACGTCTAAAACAACCTGCGCGTGTGAGCAAATTCAAAAGTATCTTGGTGTTTATATGATCCGTTTATAACTTACATAGGTAAATTTCTTTATTAGGCGACTTGATTAAATTTTTTTAATGAGTTATAATTATTATGAATGAACCTTCTCTATCAAACTCTTAGTGATACTTGAATAATTAATAAATGAATTATATATGAAAACCATAATAATTAAAAAAGTCTCAATCTTATGTCAATTATAATTATATTATCAACTTTAACACATATTTACACAAAATTATATAAATTTACATTTTATATAAGAACATTTATTTTATCAAAAATATCGAGAGTACTGGACGACGTTAGAATATAAATATGTAATAATTAGGGCTCGGAAGTTGATGACCTTAAAAACATCAAAAAATGACAAAAAATGTCCTAAAAAAAATTACAAATATTTGTTTTAAATTTATAAAAATACATATTACAATATAAACAATTATATTGTATTATTATTATTTATTATTATATTATATGTATATTAAATACATTAAAAATTACTCAAAAATCTAAATTATTGCATTGTACAATAAGAGCATTTTTAATGTTATCAAAAGTAAATGATTGACGATTATCGGTTAATAAATATTTATATTTTGAAAAAGTTCTCTCCACGTCCACTGAAGTGATTGGGGCAAATCTGAAATGCGCTAAATCATCACCACTCATATCATCCGGAAAACACTCTCTTGAAGCTTCTTCACCATTTAGAATTTTCGAAATTGTTGACATCGTATGAAATCCAGTATTTTTGTCAATTACAGCCTTAAATTTGTTTTTAATTTCATTTCCAATTCTATTAACTGCTGCTGATTCAATTTTAATATCAATATCTTGTATAATTCGTATTGAGTCATAAATACTGAGTCCTGAAGTTTCTAACTTGGTAATAGAATCGGCCAGAGTTCTAAAGTTTGCGTTAATGTAAATTAAATTACGTTTTACATTTTCATCGCTCATAAGTTCCTGTGCTTTTTCAATTGATGTAGAATCATCTTTGTTTAGACCCATAATAATAGTTTTTACGATTTCGAAATGTTCACAAAAATAAGTAGCAGCTTTTACCATGTACCCCGTCATGTCAATACCGGTTGTGGTGGTAGAGGAATATTAGGTGCCATTTCCTTGAAATATTGAACACGTGATGGACATTTCAAAATACTTTTTTCGTGTTCGATATTAATTGATCTACTTTTGGGAAGTGTTATCGAATCTCTTCCGCAACCCTATGTGCCCATGGGCCAAACAACTTACGTGTTCCATTTTGGAATACAAGATTTTTATACCTCTGCCAGCTTTCATCATATAGGGAGCGGCATCACTTAAGAACAACAAAATATTGTCATGCTTTATTCCTTGGGGCCATAAAATATGCAGAGATGTATCTAATAATGTGGCGATAGTGGTATGGTTAGCTTTTTCCCCTGCTGTTTCTAAAATTTGTGAATTGAGCAAAAATATTTTTCCCGGGTTTCCGACTTCAAGTGTACCGACAATTTGCGCTTATCGTCCTACTGAATCCGTGGTTTCGTCTATAGAAACCCATAGCTTTTGATTTTCGCAATAATTTTTTATTTTGTTAATACAGTCTTCGTAACATTCAGCAACATAAGTTTTCCTTAGCGTTGATTCGTTAGGAATACTTTTGTGCGTGTATTTTTCCAAAAATGTACGGAATAATTCATTGGATAATTTGTGTAGAGGAATATTGGCTGATAAAAGAGCTTGACATAAATCGTAATTAAAAGAAGATTTATTTGACGACTTAGTAAGAAAACTTTGACTTTGTTTGTACTCTATACCATTTTTATGTTTGCGCTCTATACCATTTTTATACGGGAAAAGTGTTGTTCAATGGTGAATTTTTTTTCTAAGGCCTCCTTTACCTCACATACTTTACAGTAAAGGACTGTGCCATCGGAAGAAAAAATATCGTTCCCAAATTCCGACACAAATGCACGCAGACGAGCACTAACAGACATTTGCATTTCGAAAATATTACAAAAAAATTATAAAATGTATCGGTACAATATTATTTAATATTTACACGAAAACGACACGACAACTGTAATCGGCGAGATAAAGTCGGATAATCGAATATTAGGAAAAAAATAATAAAATGTAGGTATAAATAATATTAAATACAACACAACAATGACGAATGTAATCGGCGAGATAAAATCGGATAGGTACTAATCTTAGTCAGTGATAATTTCCAAGTTTTAAGTTATCGGCATAATGGTCGACAAGAAACGATAAGAAGTGAACTAGTGTAAAATCTGTAAAAAAAACTCAAAATATGGGAAAATGACCTAAAAATGTCAAAAAATGATTTTAAAAGTAATAAACACCAAAAAATGCAAGATAAAAATTAGTTATTCAGATTCAGAAGTTAATGAAACACATTTGTGGCCAGGAGAGCATCGTCTAAAAAGTTCCAAAAAAAAATGCAAAATGCATCAACTTCCGAGCCCTAGTAATAATTATTTAAATACAAATTCCGCCTAAACATGCATTGTACATCAGAGAGCCACATGTTATTATGATAATATTTTCAGTTTTGCAAAAATGCCGTTTTTTCGTCGTTTTTTCTACCGCTTAGGGTCAATTTTGAGAAATTCGAAAATTGACCTAAATAAAGTACCAATTTTATACTGAAAACCTATCTTCTTTTTCTTCAAATGGCATTTCTACTCTCTAAGAGTTTTTACCGCCATTACTACACTTCGCCACCTGTCTCTATCCTGTGCTACCTCTCTCCAATTCTCAATTCCAAGTATTTTTAAACCTTCTACCACGTCTATCCATCTTTTTCTAGGTCTACCTCTATACTCAATTCAAAATGAGATCGTGACCAGCCAACCGAGTTGTGCGCATGGGCGTGGCTTTTGTTCTATAGTAGCGCCAAACGCGACTACGCCGACGGGAGCACTATTTAGTCTAGTATCCACTGTTGATAAGTTAAAATAATTTAAAATACATTATGTATATTTGTTTGTATGTCTCTGTCGCGGTCGCCAGGCGGTTTACGAACACACCGTAATATAATACTATAATATATGTATACGTAATACGTATACGTAATTCATAAATTAAAACTATTTTTATTTATATTTTTTAAATACAATATAAATGTATTTAATATATACATAATATTATATTTTTTTAAAACGATCGTCAAAATAATTAAAACAAATGCATATATACAAAATAAATCACGTATTATAAATCTCAATTTTTTTAAAACGATCGTCAAAATAATTAAAACAAATGTATATATACAAAATAAATCACATAATAAATTAAAACAATTTTTACAAATTATATAGTCAAGTCTCTATCTTTAAAATTGCCTTAGTTATCGTGAAATATGGAAACAGAATTCGTCGAAATTTCAGTATTTGTGAAAAATGTTTTCGTCATTTTTTCGTGGTTTTTTCTACCGCTTAGTGTCAATTTTGAAAAATTCAAAAAATGACCTAAATAAAGTACCAACTACATCCAATTTCCATCCGGAAACATATGCTATTCATGAAAATCGGAGCATTATTTCGGGTAGTAAAAGTGTCTACAGACATAAAAAAAAATTGATTTTATTGAAATTTCAACTTAAAACGCCTATAAAATAATATTGAGTCCAGTACGCATGACGCACGCACGCACGCACATCCATTTCACACGGCAGTCACATACCACCAGAGCCTCGGTCACGTGATCGATGCTCATGGGTGGAGCCTGACCGCCGCCCGACGAAAACTGGGCGCCGCCTGGTCACGATCTCATTTTGAATAGAGTATAGGTGTTTTACCGTGTGGCTTCCATTCCAATGCCACTCTAACTGCTTCGTTCTCTCGTCTTCTCATTATCTGTCCTACCTATTAAATTCTTTGGCTCTTAATGAAGCTTGTTACTGGTGCTAGTTCCAACATATCGTACAGCTCTCTGTTGTACCTCCTCCGACAGTTCCCCGTTGTTTCATCAAAGACAGGTCCACATATTTTCCTCCATATTTTGTGTTCAAAAGTCCTCAGGGTTTCTCTCTGTTTGTTTGGTTGTCGTACAAGCTTCGCAGCTATACGTGTGAGTCTGTCTTATAATAGCCACGTAGTACCTTGCTTTTGTTTTCCTCGATAACATTTTGGACGTGAAGAATTTTGTCAGTGCGTAAAACGTATTCTGAACCTTGTTTATCCGAATACTTATTTCCCTTGACCAATCATTCCTTGTACTTAATGTTGCTCCAAGATATTTGAAATCGTTAACTTTTTCATAGGCTAAATTCTCCGTCTCACTGGGGTTCTCTCCAATCTCAATTAATTCCATTATCTTTGTTTTCTCAGTGTTTATCTCAAGGCCTATTTTCTTCGCTGCTTCTTCTAACGTCTTCTTGCGTTCTTCTTGCGTCTGCAAGGGAATCACCTATTATGTTTAAATCATCAGCAAAACCGAGGAGCCGTATCTTTTTCTGACCAATTAGTAAACCATGTTTACATGTTATATTTTCCTGTAGTATCCTTACTACCTTCTCTAGGGCAAGATTGAAGAGTATTGGGGACAGGGCATCTCCCTGTTTTAGTCCGGTTTCCACTGTAAAGGTTTCTGATGTTACATTTTGTGTTTTTACTCTATATTTCGTGTTTTCCATACACATTTTAGTTAGAGCTATTAATTTTTTTGGGTAACCAAACTCGTACATAATGTTGTAGAGACTCTCTCTGTGAATACTATCATAGGCTTTCTTGAAATCTATGAATAGTTGCCACATACTCGTATTCTGCCGATATTCCTACCTCTTTTCAATTATTTGGCCTATTATGGATAATTGTTCTGTGGTTGATCGACCCTTCCGAAAACCGCATTGGCATTCACTTAGACAATCTTCCAAATAAGGAACAATGCGACTGAAAACCTATACTATTCGTAAATATCGGAGCATTAATTCTGGTCGAAAAAATATTTTATATAAAAATAAGTAAAATCAATATAAATACTTTACATTTTTGTTCTCAAGTATCAGCTGAACGGTGCGCACGCGATAATGTTGTTCTCGTATTATGTTTAACTTATTTGTTACAATATCAACGGAATTCTACGTGCTTTTCACCATTCGGTGCAGTTGAAATCGTCAACTGACATTAGATTTGTCGTTTCTACAGATCTTCAGTACCACCTTCCGAGGATAGTAAATATAAAAAAAAAAAAAAAAAAAAAAAATATTAACTTCGGTTTAATTATTCATTTATATTTTATTCGTTGTAAAAACCCTCAATTCACGCTAGAATATTTCAATTATCTGTTATTCCGAGGCACAGTCACGCGCGGTGACCTTTGGACTCTGTAATTAGATGGCTCGCTGCACAATGTCGCTCGGCTCGTCTTCTAACATTAATAAAACCGTGTCGCCAATTAAAATTATTAATAAACAGTTCGTAAGCAAAAACAGCCTGACCTCAAAGAATCAAAATCAAAACAAAAGATCCTTATCTACGTCTCCAAATTCTCCAACGATGCCGCCCAATAATTCCGCCAAAAAAAAAAACAAATTATTTGTGACTCCTAATCGCTACAGCGTTTTCACTGACTCCGCAGTAGATAATAACGATGACCAATCTGAAACCATTAGTCAGAAGCACACTGATACCACTACACACACATCCATGAAAGAGTTATTACCGCCACCTATCTTCATTAAAGGCGTGCGAAATTTCTCTGATCTACTCTCTGAACTTAAGAATCTTATCGGCCCAAACAGCTTTGTTTGTAAATCAACGTCTACTCATTTAAAGGTACAAGCCGCTAAACCTGATGGCTATAGAACCTTAGTCCATTTCTTAAAAGATAATGGCGCTTCTTTTCATACTTACCAAATACAATCAAAGAAAGCTTACAGAGTGGTTATAAGGAATCTTCACCCCTCTACCACAGTAACAGATATCTCTATGGCACTTAAAGAAGCTGGCTTCTCCACCAGACAAGTGACAAACATCAAACACCATCAAACAAAAAATGCTCTTCCTATGTTCTTCGTGGATCGTATTATGTACAAAACCACCTAAACGACCTTGAAACATGGTACAAAACCTGGGGAGTTAAAATGAACGAAACTAAAATTATTCATTGTACCTTTACACTTCGCCACAGAACCTGCCCAACAATCTACCTCAACAACCAACCACTTCCTCCGGTTCAATCTGTGCGCTATTTCGGTATCCTTATAGATCGTCGACTCACCTGGCAAATACATATAACTAGCAAAACCCGAACACTAAATGACCGTTTCCGACTTCTTCGTCCACTTTAAACTTCTAAGCACATGAAACTCCCTAATAAACTGCTTATCTACAAACTCCTGTTGAGACCTATATGGACATACGAAATTCAACTTTGGGGAGCTGCTAAAATATCCAACATCAACCGCATCCAAAGATTTCAATCTAAAGCCTTATGCACTATTTCCAAAGCCCCATTCATTGACTCAAACTACACTCTCCACTCTGATCTTAAAATACCATACGTCTCTGACCTAGCTAAAACTCATTACAAACGTTTCAACAGCCGCTTAGCTCATCACAAAAATCCCTTAATCTCCAATTTATCATCTGTCACTATCCCTGTCAACCCAACAAAAAGATTTAAAAGGCAGTGGTGTCGTGACCTACTAATCTAACCAGCTAATTGTTTCATGCCGTAGTTCCTCCACTGGGAGGCTAATACAATCTGTCTATTCTGTTATATGTTAATTAATTTACTAATTAATTTTTTTTTTTTATATATATATTTAATTCCATCAATTGTTCTAATTGTTCTATATTGTAACAGATTGAATAAAAACTATTTAAAAAAAAAAAAAAAAAAAAAATATTGATTTTATTGAAATCTCAATTTTAAACACCTCCAAAAAAAAATTTGAGTCAAGGGATTTTTCTAATATTTTGATGGCATGTTAAGTAATATGTAAGAATACTTCAGTAAAATTTTAAGTCCTAAATACCCAAAATTGCCAATTTTATCAAACATTATATACATAAAAACAAGAATTTTACGAAATTTTCAAATTTTAATAATTTTTATTATATTAAAACATTTTTTTAAATCTACCCATATTAATTTAAAGTACTCATATATAAATGTTCATTTAAATACTTTTTACGTAATAATATAAATTTAAACTTATAAAATTATAATAGTTTTGGTCGTGCAACATGCAATGTGCATAGTATTTTTATTATTCGTTGCTACCATAAAGTACGAAAATTGTCTCCCCAGAGCGCTAGTTGTCATCTTGCACGGTGTCTATAGTCACATTTTATAAATTAAAAAAAAAAAAGATCTGATACTCCTGCCGCAGGGATATAGGTGTGCATATCATAGTATTTGATTATAATTATAATTTAAATGCAATGTTAAACCATTGCATTCGAAAAAACGATTCTGAGCGAAGTTCAGTCAGATAATGTAGGTATTGATTAATATATTGCCGTTTTTTCGTCATTTTTTCATCCTAACGTACAGGATAAATTTTGAAAAATTCGAAAAATGACCTAAATAAAGTACAAAGAACATCCACTTTCCTACCGGAAACATATGCTATTTGTGAAAATCGGACCATTATTTCGGGTAGTACAAGTGTCTTCAGTCATAAAAACAAAAAAATATAAATATTAATTTTAAACAGCTATAAAAAAAAATGTTACCATGGATTTTTTTAATATTTTAATATGATGATTCAGAAATAGTAAGAAAAAAAAAACGAAAAAAAAAAACGGCGGTCACCCATCCAGCTATCGATGCCTGACTACGGTGCTCAACACTGAGATAACGTTCGAGAATATTTCGCCGACTACACCACACGCGTCTCCCATAGAGCCACGTTTTTGTGAATGCCAATTTTTCGTCATTTTTTTCATAATATTTTCCTTTAAACTAAAAATATCAACTTTAAACAGCTATAAAAAAAAATTGAGACAATATATTTTTCTAAAATTTTGAATTAATGTTAATTAATATATAAATATACTTCGGTAAAATTTTCAGACCTTATTACCAAATATTGCTAATTTTATCAAACATTATATACAAAAAAACGAGAATTTTACGAAATATTCAAAGTCCTATATTTTGTAGAAAAATGAACGTAACGGTTCCAAAATTTTATCACATATACATAGTACCTATATAAGCTCCCAAAAAAATTTCAAGTCTCTAACTTCAAAATTGCCCGAGTTATCGTGAAATATTGAAATCGATTTCGTCGAAATTTGAAAAATGCCGTTTTTTCGTCATTTTTTGGTCGTTTTTTCTACCGCTTAGGGTCAATTTTGAGAAAATCGAAAAATGACCTAAATAAAGTACCAACTACATCCACTTTGCTACTGGAAAAATATGCTATTTGTGAAAATCGGACCATTATTTCGGGTAGTACAAGTGTCTTCAGTCAAAAACAAAAAAATATAAATATTAATTTTAAACAGCTATAAAAAAAAATGTTACCATGGATTTTTTTAATATTTTAATATGATTATTTAGACATAGTAAGAAAAAAAATTTCAAAATTAACACTATGCGTTAAAAAAAACGATGAAAAAGTGACGGAAAACATCAATATATTAATCAATACCTACATTTTCTGACTGAACTTCGCTCAGAATCATTTTTCCAAATACAATGGTTTATCATTGCATTTAAATTATAATTATAATTAAATACTATGATATGCACACCTATATCCCTACGGCAAGAGTATCAGATTGTCTTTTTTTGTTTTTGTTTTGGAATATTATTTATTGTTCATTATCAAGATTATCATGATTATCATAAGATTATCATGATTATCAGGAGATTATCATGATTACCATAAGATTATCTTAATTTTGTACACCGATTATCATAGTGGTTTACTCCTCGGATAAGTGGGAAATTTCACTCAGTTAAGAAAATTCCTTAATTTGTATGTACTAATGTATCTACATATACTATACAATATACAAAAATATTAATATACAATTTTTTCATTATATCGAGGTGTGCAAAGTTGTAACTTTGCTCTTCAATAAAATCGTAGAGGTGGTACTTGCTCCCATACAAATATGCCACAGTCACCAATTAATCATAATGAACGTGTTTGACACAGAAATGTTCATCGTTGCTATAGAAAAGTTTCCTAACCTATTTGCTAAATCTAGAGCATGAACTGACATGAAATTGAATTGGTTTTTTAACAAATTGTTAATTAACATCTAGCTAAAAGCTAAATATAATTTTACGTTCCTCAAATAAATAAATTTCAGTGTCACAGTACTACTGATTAGTTCAGTTGTGCATGTGTTTGTCTTTATATTAATTAAAACTGTTGTAATATGACACTGCCCAGGTAGTAGAACTGGGCAGTTGATGATGGCCGTCGTAATAGTTGTAGTGTGGGTGAACACTTAGATATATTAGATATAACATCAAACATATAAATATAATCAATATAAAAATTTCTAGTTATAAAAATAAATTATCAGGTACAATGATATCGGTTTGAAATTTTTTATAATAAATTTAATATTCGAACCAAACATTTTGAGTAATTTGGTTTGACTTAAAACGGTTTGTCACATAATTTCAATCCTTCCACACGTCATGAAAGAAATACATTTAATTTATTAAAACTTTATGTTATTAGGTTTAACTATTCTTTTGACTAGATATTTCTATAGGTAATTTTTATGTTTTTATTATATATAACTTTAAAATTATATAAATTTAAATTACCATCAAATAAATGAAAAAATTAATTCCTGTGGGTGTTAATGTAAAATTACACCAAACTATAAGTTTATTTACTCAACTGAATAGATGTTACAGTATATAATTAATACTTATACAGTAATATCTTATACTTACTATGCAATACAAAATGAAATAAATGTTAAATGTCTCAAAAATGTAGTTTTCTTGTTATAACCATAGGGGGGTCCATAGGTAATTAAGGAACCACAGTTTTATATTATACCTATACATTTTTTTCATTCTACAATAGTTCCTTTTTTAAGAACGTAAATGTATTGATTTTGTTTTATCCATAAAATATGAATAGATACTACATAATAAAGAAAATTGTTGATAATTAAATAAAATAGATACATTTTTATAATTCCAATATTTAAAACATACTCTATGGTTTATGGATATAATTAATATAGTTATTCCATGATTACAGCTTGAAAATATATTGAGCAAAGTTTTCTTTATATTTTCAATCAAATTGTATATGGATTAATATACATATACTTCTTATGCTTATGTTCTATTTTTTTTTTATGTAAAAATAACAATGAAGACTAAATAAATATTTATTTTCAGATTTAATAACCAAACAAGCAACATGGATTTTGGTGCATTAGATAGTCTGACTTTTTATCAAGATTGTATAGATTTTGACATGAAAAGTGATTATGATCGTGTATTGTCCAACAATAGTTTTAATTATGATGATTCATTATCATTAAATGATGACAACATGATGTCCATGATGGACCCGCTCAATTCTGGTTTATGGCTCAATGCTCATTCTGATTCCGATCACCACTTGGATTTCATGGAAGGTGACTTAGAATCTACTATCATGGTAAACCCTAATTCAGTAATACCTTCATCAGCAGAAGCTGCAGAAAAAAAACCCAAAGAAGAGTTCTTTGATGAATCCAGTCCATTTAGCCAAATCCTACCATCCATAGTAATAAAAAAAGAAATCGATAATGAAAATGATAATGATAATGATAGTATTAAGTTGCCTGAACTCTTTATTCCTGAACATGTAAATATAAAACAAGAGATATTACCTTTAAAGGAGATTCCTAAAACTGAAGAATTAAAACCGGCTGCACCTGTCACGCCTATGGCACATATAACACCTATAACAAAAGCTATTCGACTATCTGATTTGTTAAACCAGACATCAAATATTGGACAACAAAAGACAGAATTAATGACTGTACGCGTGACAATGCCATCAGCTGTACCTACAGTGAAAACTACCATAACTTCAAGAACCGTTCCTGTTTCTTTTGTTAATAATTCTCTTGGTGGACACTACAAAATTGTTAGGCCAAAACAACAAATAAAACCAATACAATCTAGAATAAATGTTAACAGAAATAACACACATTTAGGATTATACCCAAGGCCTACTTATTCCTACTCATGCTTGATTGCTATGGCATTAAAAAACTCAAGTACTGGATCTCTACCTGTTTCAGAAATTTATAATTTTATGTGGTTAGAAATATTTCTACCTATTTTATTTGATATATTTAAATGTGTTTTTTTGATATAATCTAATTATTTTATTTTTATTTTTAGCAAACATTTTCCGTATTTTAAGACTGCCAGTAGTGGATGGAAGAATTCTGTCCGACACAACCTTAGTTTAAATAAGTGTTTTGAAAAGATTGAAAAACCAATTGGTGGTACAGGTGCACCAAGAAAAGGATGTTTGTGGACCATGAATCCAAGTAAAATAACAAAAATGGATGATGAAATGCAAAAATGGTCACGTAAAGATCCTTCAGCAATTAAACGATCAATGCTTAACCCAGGTAAGTAATAAAAAAAATAATTAATATTCAGAAATTTATATTAATTTAACTTAATTTAATTGTTTAGAACATTTGGATGCACTGGAACGTGGAGAAATGAATGAAAGTTATGACCGCCATGACAGTTACTATTTTGATGATGAAGAGGAGGAAGAAGAAGTTATTGGGCAAGGAATGACATCTGAAGAAGATGACAGAGTTAGTGATGTTGAAGAGGAATCTGATAATGAGTCAAGAGTTGATAAAGATGATTCACCATATCAATTAATAACTTTTGGTTTAGATGATTTAGCCAACCTCAATGATAGTGGAAATGATGTAAATAATGTAATTATCATGCAATTTATAGTTTTTAATTACAATTACAATATTTTAGATTGATGATGAAGAAAATGAAGATAGTTCTAATGATGGCAGCTTTGGGATTGCATCTGAGTACAAGACTAATTTTGATGATCTTATATCTGTTCAAGACATGCCAATAACAACAACATATGTGGTTAAGCCACAAAATAAGACTGTTATCCCTAATAAACGACCATATCAACAACCTGTATTTAAAGGTAGCTATGTATTAACTAAAAATATTACATCACATGTACCAAGCCCAAAGCGTAAGTTCATAAGTAGGCCAATATCAATATTAAGAAATATTTAACATGACTAATTGGTGTATTATTAAGAATAACTGCAAGTTCTAATTAATTGCAATATTGGTAATAGGTCCAGTTGTGATAATTCCCAGACTTAATATTTCGCTACATTAATATGGTTTTAGTGTTTTAGAGTCTGGACAGTCATTTTGTATTTTATACACTTTTTATGTACATATGAATTACCATTTTATTTATAATTAGTTTATTCATAAACTAAATTTATTTAAACTTACTATACACCATAATGTGTATAATAAATGATTATAGAACGCATATTTTGTTGATTAGGTTGGCTTTTATATGTGTATGTATGTAGATACAAACATGCATACTTTATAAAATTTTATATTAATTTAAATTAAAAATGAAAATGCATTTACAATAGCCAATTATAAACTATTAATATTTATTTTATCATAAAATAATTAAATATAGTGTATAATTAACTATCTACGTGTGTATTTATTTATACGTATATTTATATTTATATTATAAGGAAGTACAAAAACCATAGTTTTAAAAATATAATTATATGTTGTCATATATAATAAACAATTTTTCTCTGAATTGATTAAAACTTGGAGTACATTATTCTTAGTTACAATTAAATCATTAAATTAACTTTGATTTAGTACTTCCTTTTAATATAAAAATATTCCTATATTTTTTTATTAATTTTAATATACCGATATTATTATTGCATAATAATTTTGAATTCTATATATTTAAGGGGGATTGACCGGTTATTGAAATTTCTTTAAATCGTTATATTCAATATACCTAATGTTAGTACTAAGTATAATTTTAATATAAAAATTTCAAAAAAAATTTTTTTCAAATTTTATGTTGTTAAATTGACTTTAAATATTGAAATTTTACAATTTTATTTCCGTCACAACTAATTATCCTTTATATATAGACATTTGTAATTTATAATGCATATTAAGCTGAACAATTCTTGATATACTACCATTTTCCGATTTTTGAAACATGAATTTTTAAATATCTTATTAAATAATTAAAATAAAAAAAAAAAACTCCATATCAGTATATAGACAATAGAATTAAAAAATAATATATGAATAATATTGAATGAGCTGTGACGGAAATAAGTTTTGTGGTATTTAAATTTATTGATTCACGCACTCACAACACTAATTACTACATTGCATGGACGGCAGTAGTAATATTATTATTATACATAGTAGAAATATAAATTATTAGTTTACGATACTAGTAACGCGCTCCTAAGGAATTTATCGATAACATCATCGGTCAATCCCCTTTAAACTTTATTTTAATAAGATTAAATATCAGTCAATTAAAGTTTTAATATATTTTGATAAAAAATCATTAATTGTATATTATGTTTTTTTCTAATTATGATTAAAAAAAAAAAGAAGTATAAAATACTAATTTGCATAATTATTATTTATAATATGATATTTTTGCATAAGACTGTTCAGACACTGAATTTATTACAGTTTGTCATTAGTTAATGTGTATAAATTCTACTATTTTATATGAAAAATGACCTGTCAAATAATTAAAAAGGGAATAAATGGTGAAACAATAATTTAATGCAAATTAAGTCTTAGGCCGTATACACACGGAGCTATTCAAAAGGAACTTATTTTTGACGCAAATTACCAACTAGTCCATATTGAGTCACTGCCTGTGTAATTAGATAGAACTCAAAAGTGACTCGACAGTTGAATCACTTGGAACTTATCACTAACGTGTTAGTAACTAGTAGCACCGTCTGTTATGTTTCATTGAATAACATTGGTAGTGACTTTATGTTGACTAGTTAGTGATTCTCGTCAGTATTTAGTTTCAAATGAGTAGCTCCATGTGTAGAAGGTGTTACTTTGAATAATTGAATTTATGGGTAATTTGCATTTGCCTACCAGTGAGATTAAATTTACCAACATTTTGTGTTAATTAGTTAATATGTTTGTTATTTTAATTACATTTTGTATAATATGGGTTAAATGTTGTTTGTCGTTGTCTACATTTGAATCATATATATTAAAAAATAATGTGT
This sequence comes from Tetraneura akinire, assembly GCA_021307375.1. Taxonomy (NCBI): domain Eukaryota; kingdom Metazoa; phylum Arthropoda; class Insecta; order Hemiptera; family Aphididae; genus Tetraneura; species Tetraneura akinire. The sequence continues at coordinate 463,647 of JAIUCT010000032.1, forward strand.
ATATTAATAAATAAATAAAAACCCAAGTCCACGAAAAATTTACTTTATTATTTTAGTAAATACGTATTTCAACCGTCTGTGTTTAGTACTGAAGATGATAACATCGTTATCGAAATACGTATTTACTAAAATAATAAAGTATATCCACAAGAACGCTTCTTATAAAATTAATGTATATATATTTAAAATAAGTAATGAATATTATAATTTGACATTTAAATAATCCTGTATTTAGGTAGTGTTTGTTCTCCTTTTTTTTTTTTCTAAGAAAAATGTGCCTATTTTGATTACCATGTATTATATATAATGTGTTTTTTTACAATATAAAAAAGAAATTATTTGTATTTTTTCAAAAAAAAAAACTTAAATGTAATTTGGTTAGCTAAATTTTGTTAACCAAACAAAAATTTTGGTATTTTAAATTAAAATAAGTATTAAGTTAGTCTAAAAATAATTGTTCATTGTAAGTGATTATAAAAATAATGTAGTTTATTTAACTTCTGAATTATTGTAGTTTTGTAAATATAAAATATAAAAAAACTTTACAAAGTCTGTGACTATCGGTCAGATGTATAACCTGAGTACAAATAGCATTTATATATATATATATATTATTTATTTTATTTTTTTATTTATTTATGAATATGCATATTATATATTTGTACTTTTCACCCTCTGTAATACTTCATCTGTCCGGTGTGTCGATCTATTAATAAATAAAGTCTTAATTTTAAATTTTATTTTATTGTGTATACATAAATAATATAAATTCATGTGTACATCCTACATTAAGTATTCCTATGTATAAAATAATTTTCACTTCTTAAAGTATTTCAGGTACTTTGTCCTATCAAAATTATCTTCCAATTCTTCTACTATCTTGACTTTTTGTTTTGGTCTTCTTGCTTCAATTCTTTGTTTGCGTTCCTCTTCGGAAATTGTATTGATATCCAATGGTAACTTGACATAAAATAAGAAAATATTGAAAATACTAATGTAAAAAAAATTGAGTTATTAAATATTTACTTTGATAATTATACGAGGATCGTTGAATCGAATAGTAAAGCTAGAACCATCTGGCTGAATAATCTTGGTTAAGTAATGTCTTGGATAAAAATTTCGATGGATTTTTGTAATGGACGCTGTGTTACTACTAAAAGTGCGGCTAAATATAAATAATTAAAATTGATGTATGTAAAATAGAAAATTAATATACAACTGATTAAATATTATTTTGTACTATATATAATAAGTTCTTAAAATCTAATTACGTTTTAACCATGATTGAAATATATCTAAATGGTTATTTATTGTATTGTGACTTTATAATTATTACTACAAATTAAATTAGTGTAAAGTGATAATAGTTTTTTCATATAGCTCTAACGCAGGGGTAACTAGCCTGTGGTAGATTTTGATGTGGCACTCACTTCAATTTAAAAGTCACTAATTGTATATTATATATAGGGCTGAGGACTTCTAGTACTTAAATATATTGAAATATGTATGCATTTATGCACTAAAAAAACAAGAAATATGTGTTTAAAATATGTTCCAAAAAAATGTATTGAGTACAAAATGTTAGTACCTTATTTATTTATTTCATTTAAAAATTCTTCACTCTCTGTATCTTTTACTTTTTGGATTTCTTTATTTATATGTATATACAAAATATTAATTTATAGTTGGTACTAATTATTATTTTCCTTTATTACTTGTGTTACCTATGTCGTTTCATTATACAAAACGAATATAATTTTATTGCCAATATAGCATCTATTATAGTGTAAATTGAAATAATACGTTATGTATTATTTTTATTAAGATTGTATTTTTCGATATACAAAAATAATTATATTTCACACTACACAGTGAAATACTACAACGTATTTTCTAAATGTATAACCTTTTGTCCAATATCGAAAATTTTTAAAATAATATGATCTCAATTTTTCTAATATACTCAATTATGCATTTATATGAAAAAAAAATGTTAGATATAACATCTTAATATTATGAAACATATTTATGTATGACGCACATTGTTCTGCGACCTTTCTAGATAAATATGAAAAAACTAGAAGTCCTCAGCCCTAATTATATATTAATGTTTTGAGAAAAATCATATTAGTTTTATTATTTTTTTATGTAATTATAATTAAATATTAACTTGTAAAAAAATGTCTGCTTATTCGCTACTGTAAAATGATAAAAAAAAAAATGTATAATTATTAAAAAGTATGGGGTTAGTCATCACAAAAGGTTAGACACTCCTTTATGCATTTTTTTCACTAATGATAATTTAATATATAAGACTATTAGAGATTTACATTTCAAGAACTTTATATATTTTAATCATGTAAGATTTATGATATATTAAACTTTATTTATGTTTTTTTTTATTATTATTAAATAATACAATTAACCGAAATCATATTAACCAGTTAAATTTTCTTTATTAATGGAATTAAATAATAAAAGTCAATCTATAAATTCGCAATCATGTTAATTAACGACTAGTAAATAATATTTTAATATAGTATGTCTTCTCGAGTGTTTATATTAATAAATAATTAGTATGACATTTTGGTTATGTACCATCATTGGTTATAAGTATTTATAAATGATACCATCAATATTTACATAAAATATACGAACGAAAATTGAAAATTAAAAGTACACTAACAAATAACATATTTATTTGTAACGTGACTTCATTTGTTAAATATAATTTTTACAAAATTATGTTTCATCAATCAATATGGATGTAAGCTAATTAGTAATTGGTAATTATCGTATATTATTATTATTTACCTGATGAAAATATTAATCATTGCTAAAAAAATATCGTGGCAAAAATTTTATCACTAAAATGATCTTATTTAATTGTTTAATCTCGAATAAAATAATAAATTTAATACACAAATGTTGAAACTAAAAATGAAAAATTGAAAATATTGTTCCACCAACAACGGCAACCAGAAAGGTGTATTGTATAGATTAGATAACACTGATAAAGATACGAGAGGTTTGATAGCAAAATACATTAACCAATCATACCACTCAAATATATATAATTATCCGATAATGCACAAGTGCCTTGTTGGGTAGGCAAAATATACACGAGAGAAGCTAATGGTCGCGGTTACGAAAACGTGTGGTGGCTGGAGGATGACCGCCGCGCACCCAGTGGCCATTTCTCGTCGGTAGTGGGCACGGTTGTATCTACAACCGTGGTAGTGGGTAAACTGTTTCGCGCCAAATATACAATTTAAAACTCCTATTTTTATTTTAAAAAATTGTGTGTACGTATTTAATGATATTTAAAAAGAAATATACAATTTACTGTACTTAATAAAAACGTGAATTTATTAAAAATAATAATAATATTAATGACATAATGTATTCGTATATTTTATACTCGTATATTACAATACCTACCTATTGTGATATTTGTAAATTTCATAATTAATATATAAAATAACAATAGTTTTTATAAAATGAGATTAAATTTTTATAGGTTTTTAAGGTCTGAAAAATTTAATGAAGTATTACTTGATGAGTATTACTCACAAATCACAATACTCACATATTACATGATACCAAAATTTTAGAAAATTAAATTAAATTTTCAAGGTCTTTATAGCTGTTTAAAGTTAATATTTTTAATGTAATCGAAAATCTAAGAATCCATATAAGTACCAAGTTTACTTAATAATTATTATTTCTCAATCATTTTATAATATTGATTAATAAGAGACAAAAAATGTTATTGAACCATACTCACATATTGGTTAACATAGTTCCGAAATACATATTAGAAAAATCTCTAGTATGTATCAATTTTTTTTATGGATGTTTAAAGTTGAAATTTTAGTAAAATCGATATTTAAAGTATTTATTTTGATTCTTCTTATTATTTCAAAATTATACAATAATGTTAAATAAAATTGACACACATTTTTATTGAATCTCGAATATATATTACTAACTCAGTCCCAATAATTGTGAATATTACACTTAATTTTTTTTGTATCTTTTTGAAGGATAAAAAGAAGAGCTGATACTGTTATGGAAGGGATACAGGTCTAAAGAGAGAAGTATAGAATTTTGAATAAAATTAGATTGCAATGATAAATTATTACATTCAAAAAACGATTGTAAGCGAAGTATTGTCAGATCTGGGTTTTTAGCTAACTCATTAAAGGCCTTTATGAGCATTTATACTGATTGTAGAGACTATGAATATATTTTAATAAACATATCTGATGAGGTTTGCTCAAAATTGTATTTCCGAATGTAATTATTTATTATTACATTCAAATTTTAATCAAAATTCAACACTATCCTCTTTAGACCTGTATTATTTCCACAACAGTATCATTTCTTCTTTTTAATTTCAGATACAGTCATTAAAATAAGATGAAAATGAGTCATTATAATAAATTAATTCTTCTAACCAGTGCATAAATATTTATACTAGTATGAAAGCTAAAGGAATTGAATTAACCTGATGTGAATTATTTAAATTACCAAATGCACTTTTTTATTTTTTATCAACCATTCCTTGATATTAATATACAAAAATAAACAATAGTAATAATTTATAAATTTATAATATATGTTTATTCGCGATGTGAAATTATTCATTATGGAATTAAAATAATATTTGGAAAGTATAGGATTTGTAAATAACTACTATTTATTTAGCAATAATACTGTCTAACACACATATTTATTAATAGAAACTGACATTGTAACATAAATTATAAATAATGAGAAGATCTGTCCAATTAATAATTTACAATCAGTAATAAGCTAATAATAAACTAAAATAAGATAGATAACTATGAGTATAACACAAAAATTTTGAACTTTTATTTGTTTGTTAAAAAAAAATATAATTTTGAAATAAAGGGTTGTCAATTTATTTAATGGAGTGTCATATTTAATAATTTTACTATTAGCACAAAACCGGTGGCAGTATAAGTGATTTTAAAATGCCATAACAAGGCACACACAAGAAAACAAAACAGTAATGTTGAAAAAAACATTAAGCTACAAGAGAACCAAAAACCAGAGTAAAAGGAATAAAATTAATCCAACTAAAAGATTAATCATCATCTTCCTCTTCATCTTCAGACTCTGCTTCAGCCAACCAAGTCAGCCATGTGTTTACTTGGAATAACGCTTTTCCTTTTCCTGGATATGCATCTGTTACATCTTCACGCCACTTCAAGAAAGCCTCTTCTTCGACAATTTCTAACTCGTACATCAAATTAAACCATCTTAACAATAAACCTTTCGGGAAGTCAATTGAAAAGAAATAAGTTTGTAATGCATAAATAGCATTCATCTGCAAGTCAACACGATCATCAAAAAATGTTCTCATAATTGGCTTGAATTTCTCTAAAAGGCTTTTTTCTTTCTCCAGGTCAACTTTTGGGACATTAAGTTCTGTACTATTTGTATCTTGTGTTATAAATTTAACCATAACTGTGGTTAAAGCTGTTATAAAACCTGGATCAGTATAATGGACAGGATCTAAATTATCTTTGATCCATTTATAAAACTGAGTTGGATTTGGATCATTAGTTATTTGTTTCCACAAATCAGACTGTATACGTAGCAATGGAAAAAGGAAAGTTAGATTGCGTTCTTGTAGAATTTCTGCAAGTTGCTCTTTTGTTCTTAATGATTCAGGTAAAATATTTAACATATTGAGTTTACTTTCTTTGAACATTATTGACAGTTCATTTTTTCCAATCCTTTCACTTAATTCTTCTAAAACCATTAAAAATGATGGGTATCTTTTACCATTTTCTGACACTTCTGCAAGTTCTGATAGAGAAGATACATTTTGACAAATTTCTGCAGCATATTTAGAAAAACGTTTATATAATGTTTTATCGTCATCAGACTCGTACTCTGGTCCTTTCAATATAAAACGTTTTAAACAATCAATAGCAAATGGCTCAGAAACAATATTTTGTTTCTTGGTTTCTTGAACAAAACGGAATAATAATTCTTCATCCACATCCACTCTCTTACGAAGTCGATCAAATAAAAGAACATACATGACATCCGCTAAAAACCTATCAGGTACTTTGATATCTGCAAATGCTTTTGCTGCTTTAACAGCATCCATAGATGGATCTGTACCAAGTTTATCTAAAATATCTAATACTTTCTTAATTGCTTCTTCTTTAGAAACGCCTTTATCTTTTTTCAAGTGTTTGTGTTTTTCATGCGCATTTTGTTTAATTTGTATTTGTTGTACTTCCGTTGGTTTAATTTGATTAGATTGACCCATGTGAGTCATAGATATTGGTGGAGGTTTTATTTGAATTGGTTTACATAACATACTATTAGCAGCCGGACGTAACGACATATCTTCCGGTTTAGTGCCTTGTTGTGCACGTAAAAGCTTTTTAATATTAGGACCCAAATCTTTCATATTGTTATTATTCATATTATTGTTATTATTTGAATTATTATTATTTTGCTGTGTATTAATTGTATAGTTTACTCTGGCTGGTGGATAATAATTATTGCCAGAGTTAAGATTTAATAGTCCTTGATGATTCTTGCGACCATTAACATTGTAGTAATTACCAGAATTAGTAAAGCCATTTATGGTATTAAACTTATCCGGCATAGTAGAGTTAAATGGCAACACCGGAGTAGAACTTATCATATCATCTCGTATTTTTAGTGAACGTCTAAACATTTCTTTTGACTGGTTCACATTTTGCATTTGGATGGATCTCTGATTCTGCCCATTTGTTTCTCCACTCACGATATCAGTCACCTATAAACATTTATATTATTATTCTATATTTCTAATACATATTTCTTTAAATAGTTAATATTAACCTGATCCATGAGCATTGGACCTTCTGTAGTAGTAGCTTTTCGTGGTATCCAATTGTCCTTTCTTAATTGCATGGTGTCCAACAACATAAACTTGATTCTTAATGGGAGGTCAGGATTTTCAGCATACTGAGCAATTCTATCAAAATACTGATTCATCAGTGGTTTTGCTTTTTCTGTGTCCAATATGCGTCCACATGTTTTCATTATCTGACACAAGCATTCGAGGTCCTCCGCCGCGTCCTTGACATTGGACTTCCGCGGGAATAACTGTTGAATGCACAGGTGCAATATTTGTTCCGCCACGATCTCCAACTTGCCAAGTTCGCCGATGAAGCGTATGTTGCCCAACATCTTGCGCTTGGCCACCTATAAACCAATTATAATATAATTCCTTAAAATCAATAATTCTAAGTAAAATTAAATCAACATTCTTATAAATCTATGTATTCTATTTATATTAAGTGATATTTTTATTATAAAACAATATTAAAATTAATAATGACTTACACATGTTTTATACACCATATAAAAGTAAAAATTTGATTTAATATATTTTAGAAAATAAATAATGGTACTTATTTATTATCACCCTGCCACTTGTTTGTTATCCCGCCAAGGGTGTACTGTTATTGTTGCTACAATTATCTTGTGAGAAAACTAAATTTTACACCATAAAATTTATTATAAAAATAATGTGCGATTACTGAACAATTGTCATACCAAGTGATTTTTTCACTTTTTTTTTTTAAATAGTTCTCAAGTAGAAAGTATATTTCGCAACTCCTACCAGCTCTGCTCATTTCCTCAAGCACCACTATGCTGCAGTTTTTATGGTAATAGGGCTATGGCATACCTACCTAATACCTATCCAATAAACCCGAGTACTAGTACGGATAGGTAGTGGGGTTTTGCCCAAACCTCGCTTTTGGAAAAATCCTCCATGATTGACATCCATATATTATATGGGTATAATTAATAAAAACCTAGCCTATAGCAGACTAAAAAAATAAGCATAAATAGGTATTTAGTGATTATTATATCATAAAATATTTATTCTGTTTGTGGTAGGGTGATAAATTTTATGTGGCATACTGACGATAACAAACAAGTACCTAAATAATAAATCTTAAATAGTTATTTTATAAATATAAAATGTATCAAACCTGTCGCCGTTCTTCATCTTCTGGAGATAATGGTGTTCCATTGTCATTCTCAAACTCAGCAGTTGCATTTGAACGATTATCAAACTCAACCTTACACCTTTTCAATAATAATTCGCGAAAAGTGTTAGGATCTTGATCAATTAAGAAGTTCGATGCCTCGTCGCTGAGCCGTTTGCACAGCTGTGCATACATAGAACTATACTTTGGTTCATCGAGAGCTTTTTCGAAAATCAAAAATATGACACCCTTCAGTACAACGCTGGTATTTAATCCAATTTGCAAAATGTCGTCGCTCAGTTTTTGAAATTTATCTGGCGTAAGCTTATTAAGAATGCCGCGCACTTTGCGAAACACGGCATCATTTGCGTCCTCTTGGGCGAGTGCATCGCGTCTGATTATCGAGGGAGGTATCCAACGCGGTTGCTGATTGGATTCGGAACGGGCGTCGTCCCTTCCTCCGAAGACACGAGAAGCACCCCCGCGTTCTGCGTAGACGTCCGTCGTGTCTTTACGTGTCACCTACGGGGACGAATATGTCTCTTTCTCCCTCGTATCCAACAGCAAACTATGTATACTTATTTTAGACACCACTATAGGTGTATTGAAGTAAACACTTGTTGGTTGATAATTATAAATAATAAAATCTTAACTATCAGTTGAATATCACAGCAATAATCACATGCAAATTTCTAAAACAGAAATGAATATTTTTGTAAATTTTACTAATTGATACAAAATTATTAAAACTATTTTTATAACTACATGATTAATAGAAATTAAAGAAAAAACATATTTCTAATGAAAATCATAATTTAAAAAATTTTAAATAGATAAAAGTAATACTTAAATAAATATGATATTGATTATACATAAATTATTCAACAAAAATTATTTCAGGACATAATTTTTTTGTTATAATGTACCTACACAAATATTACAGTAAATTAAATATGTAAATAGTAAAATTAAAAATATACACAATTTACCTGTTGGTATTTATACTTTGTGATAGATACATGAAAGTCAATTTAATTCATGTTTTTTGAAAATTTCATTTTTACAATATAAATATACCCATTATGAAATATATTTTAGAAAACAAAATTCAATTGAAAAGAAAAAATATATACGTATGTATGTACCTACCTAGTATAAATCACATACTAACATTTATCCTATAACCAAAAAAAATTAATTAAATTATGAAGAAGTTTAATTAAATGTTATTACATTTAACAAATAATATTTAGCAATAAAAATAAAATAAAATAAAAAACTATTCATTACAAATTGATTAATATTTATTTATAATCAATCATGTTTGGTAAAAACAATTTAAATACATTTTTATAAAATATTTTTTTATTGTACTAAAAGTACGTCATATTTTACTACAATATTAATCAGTTTTTTACTTTTAATTAATAGGATTTTTCGTCAGAACAGATAAATAACCCTAAAAAAATTACAAAACATTTATAATAGACTATAAATCGACGGGAAAAATTACATAGGATTAAACAGAAATTGTTGTTATAGTTCAACAAATGCATGGTGTAACCATTTAACTAAAATAATTAAAGTTAAAGAAGACAAACGTCGGGAGGGCCGACGAAAACAACTAGTCATCGTCTTCCCAAATGTAAAAAAGGGCAACTTTTAATTAATCGTCAGAAAAGCCTATTGGCCGAAGAGAAAAATGATCGATCAACAGGTATGAAAAACATGTTAAATAACTCCAAGACGACCGCGGAAAATATATGTGGTGCGTAAACAAAGAACACACCCGACGACGATGGTAGACAACAAACGTGTACGCCGTGTATACTTATTACTGTAACCATTATAATCGTACGAGTATGTATTACTTTACCTTTAAACGAAGAAATCCATCACGATAAACAGAACACGAACGGTGTATATGGAACGTAAATAAAAATTTAGAAAAAAACAATATTTATCGCGAATACAAAGGAACGAAAGAATTAATGAAATAGGAAGTATAATACAATTACAATATTCTAGAGAATCGACTTACGTAGTTACGTTCACTGTGTTTGTCTTTGTCGAGCAATCATAATGGAAATTGATTGCCGTCGGTGGGGATTGGAAATGAGGACTACAGGGAGGAGCGACACCACACGGAACTATCGATATCCCAAGCACAGCGGATGCGGTGTCGGTAACCGCGTGTCGATCAACGTGACCAACATAAATGGTGTCTACCAAATATCAAGCTAAATATTGGTATATTACAAAATATCACGGCCATTCATGTATGTAAGATCGTGCAAAATACTATAAAAGAAATTATAAATATAAATACATGTTTATATATTGATACCAATTAAATAAAATTTCCGAAGTCCAAACCGTTTACACAGTTTACACCGTTTACGTACAGTGTAAACAGTAGGAACACTTAGTGCACAATATTATTGTACACGTACACCGGACATACCATACGCACGTCGCCGCTGAATGCAAAACACTCTAGAGTAATTATTAATTATTCATCTTTCTAGATTTCTTATACGTCTACGGCACTACGGAGACAAACGCTACGGTAGTATGGTAGGTCGGTGCCATCTGCCTGAAACAACAAATAACAAGAACAACGTAGCATTGGACGTTGACCTGTAGTAGCATTGAAGCAATATGTTTGTGAGTTGGCAATTTGGCATTGACCATTGATAAAATACTTAACTCGTACAAAATACATAATATTGTTTGTAGGTAAATACTAAATGGCCAATAAATTAATATAATATTATGTGTCGGAATTATTATATTATACTATATAAAAAATAAATAATACTCATGGGTCATGGACTCATGGTTAAATAAATAAAAACGTTGAAAGGAAATTGGAATACGTATGTATATATGTCCATGAGGTTCAGAATCCTTCAACCCGAAATTTTTTAAAAATATATATTTTTTAACATTATAACATTTAATATTATACTTATAACAACTTAAATATTAATATAGATCCGTAATAAATTTTAAAAAATTTGAACCTCCCATGAAAATTTCTCAGTTACGGCCTTGATAAATTATGACTTAAGAGATAGGTATGATTAGGTATATACCATGACAAAATAGATAGGTATGATGGCAACTTTAATCTGGCGCACACCCTCCTACCTGCCTTGCCTACAGCGTAGTTCGCCACTTTTCATTGGTTCATAATCTTATCATATGAATTATATTATGTTATATTATACATTAATATGTATATGTAATATGTATATTATTGTATATTGAATATTTCAATAATCTATTTTTCTATGATTCTGTCTCTGGATTATATTAAACAACGTGATTTACGTGCGTATTTGACAATTTTTAAAGTTTAAATTATAATTAACATACTTAAATATTATTTTTTTATTATAATTAATGATTTTAATTTATTATGTTTATTTTATTTTAATGCAACAGAATCTGATGTTGCTTAATATTATTTTATGAACTTTGTGAGTTTTTTATTTTTTGGAGGTTTTTTGTCATATAGTAAAACATAATTTAAAATATTTAACCTAATAAAACTTCTAGTTATATAATATAATACCAGATTCAAAATTAATATTTTTTTTTTCACATTTTTATTGCCATAATTTTCTAAAATACACATCTTTAGGGAATCGATGGCACACTATTGGTCGATTATTATTAATTTATACAATATGTTTGCTTTTACTGCCTGTCAAACAATTCGCAAAACTACAAACAGGCATCGTAATAATAAATGATTTAACAATAAAACTCAATGAAATTATACAAAATTAATTAGATTAATAGTGCTTGAGGTAATGAGGCTTAGGTAATACGTGCAACGTGCTATTATAAAAATTAATATTTATAATTTGGCGGTAAAATAGCATGACCAATCATAAGAGGCGAACTACAGTAGGCGTGGTGCGCCGAAATCATAAGTTCGGGACACGATGTAGAGAAGATAAGGTGATTCCACTCGACCTCTTATCAGTAAAAATTGCGGGTCTATTTTTTTAGGCATTTTGGTAGTTCAAATTCGCTATCCAGGAGGCGCCACCATTCGCCCGGAGGCCTATATTTCTATACTGAAGATATGTCACGATGAACGTTTTTAATTATTTTTTAAATTAATTATTCTTTATTTGTAATTTTTATTATTAGTATAGTTTAATTAAGTAATAAGTAATTATTGTATTAATTTTTAAATTATGTAAAATGTGTTTTTTAACGGTATTTAAGTAAATATTAGCACTTGTACATGGCTATCATAATTAAGTATATTAAATTTATTCTGAAATCTGAACTACTCTTTGTCCAAGATAATTATTGACTTCATTATTTTAGCCCTTCTGCGTGCTACAAATGTAAAATATTAATCCAATATTGATTATTTATTATTATACTTTATACATGGTGAAAGAGTTAATGAATTCTGAGATAAATATAATGAATAAAGCCATAAAGGTATTAGTTTTAGTACTAAATGAAAAAATTTCCTTGAATTAAACTAAATTTTCTACATTAAGTCAATTAGTTTAAATCAATAAACTGAAAATGCATTTTGTATATTAGGAAAAGAGAAGTAGGTACTATTTGAGCACAATTTTTTTCTTGTACTGTACATAATGTACCTAATATTATAATTATTATATTATATTACGTATTATAAATATTATAATGCGTATATTATTGTATAAATGGTTATACAAGAATAATCATCGTTTAACCAAAACGTCTTTTAAGAAATAGGAATTAAAATAATAATACACATTATAATGTGATACATAAACGTATATTGTGGTTTTTAAAATAAAATATAATCTATATTTTTGAACACAAATTAAATAACATATAATATAGCAATAAATATGATAGAAACATAATATTTTTTAATTATTATGAATTATAAAATAATAATAAATAAAAATATGTAAAAAAATCCCTATTAATTTCATATAAAAGTCGGCCTCCGGTCGAATGGTGGCGCTGCCTGGGTGATTAAATTGTACTACCAAAATGCCGTAATTTTTAGACCCACTAATTTGGTCGGAGTGGAACCACCTTATCTTCTCTACATCGTGGTTCGGGATTATTGCCATCATACCTATCTATTTTGTCATGGTATATACTATATGACCGTTAAGAAATCTGTTGTGTTTACTAGAAGTGCGGTAACAGAGGCTGAAGGGAGGGGGCAATATACAATGTACGTCAACGTCAATGGATAAATTATTATAAATTATAAAATTATTAATTAATAGGAATTGTGTTATTATAAGTCAACATAAAAATTATTTCTACATAGAAATTAGTCATATTGATTTTATTATGTTTTATTGTTTTAGAATGTAATATTTAATAGAATTAATTTTAGAATGTCCCATCTCGCATCATATATTTTTTGAATAGGTACATATTGAATATTGATATTGTCATTGGGGATCAAAAGGAAATATATAACTTGTTGTAGATAAGCAGCGGCCATAGGTATTTCAATAAAGTAAAAATCACAGATATATATAATAATTTTTATTTATTTTATTGTATTTTTATATATAAATATTAATGTATTATTGTAATATTATTGTTTATTATATATATCTGTGGTAAAAATAGACAATTTTCAATGGAAAAAAAAGACGAGCTGATACTACCACAGATAACATAAAACCAGATAGCCGACTCTTTTTTTTTTCCTATGCTGCCCGTGTAATTCTCAAAAATGTAAACAAATTAAAACCCTCCAGAGATAAGTGTCACCACGGAGAGGGAAAAAAAAAATTTATGAAGAATTATAGTTCCTTAAATGCACATCACTGATTTTTATCATTTACTATGACGCCCCGCTATTGTACTAAGAAAATCAATGTATAAGAGCCACTAAAATAGTAAAATTAAAAATTTTAGCTAATTTTCTATTTGCATTGACTAAATGACCACAATATGTTACATGTACCAAAGTTATTGGATAGTGGATACAATAATAAAATTATTGTAAAATAATGTGTACCATAATTTAATTTATCGTATGTGGACACTCTTATCTCAGGAGGGCCGAATTATCAAAAAGCCAAAAAGTGGACTATCTGGTTCACGGACTAATATACAGGACTGGTAACGTACCGACAGGAGGGTTGGGGAGGCTGTCTACAAAATGGAACGTATGGGGCGGGGTACGGGGGAGAAAACTACCTACTAGCAACACAACCGCCATCTAGTGATTAACCTCCAAAATGATTTTGTATATAAATCGCAGACGATTTAATTTTAAAAATAATATTACAACCACGGACTAAGTATATTAGTCCGTGCTACAAACTAAAAAGTTATATACAATCAAAGGCGGAATTAGGAATTTTGACGCCCGGGGAAAATATTTCAATTACGCCTTATGACAATAAACATCTCGCATAGTTAATGTTTTAGATTTTGAGCGAATGTGTCTGTTTTTTTTTTTATATAGGTATATGTCTGAAGACACTTTTACTACCCAAAATAATACTCCGATATTCACGAATAGCATATGTTTCCGGTTGAAAAATGGATGTAGTTAGTATTTTATTTAGATCATTTTTTGAATTTCTTAAAATTGACTCTATGTGATAGAAAAACGACCAAAAATTACAAAAAAACGGTATTTTTCACGAAAACTTAAATTTTGACAAATTCGATTTAAATATTTCACGATAACTCAAGCAATTTTAAAGTTAGACTTGAAAAATTTAATTTTAATTTAATTTGTTCACATAGGAACTATATATATGTGGTAAAATTTTGAAACGGTTACGTTAATTTTTCTACAAAATATAGGACTGTATATATTTCGTAAAATTCTCGTTTTTATGTATATAATTGGCAGTTTTGGGTTTTAACTTTTTAAGGTCTAAAAATTTTACTGAATTATACTCACATATTACCTACTTAATATATCAAAATATTAGAAATATCTCAAGTCTCAATTTTTTTATAGTTGTTTAAAGTTTAATATTTTTAATTTATACGAAAATCTTATAGAATCTATAAAAGTATTTATTAAAGTATTTATAAAATATTATTCTTATAATTTCTCAATACTTTTACAATAAAAATTAGTAAAAAAAACCAAAATATTTGGAAAATTGTTTTGAAGCATACTGATATATTTCTTAACGTATTTTCAAAACATTAGAAAAATATTAAGTCTAAATTTTTTTTATAGTTTTATAGTTTTTTATAGTTAAAATTTCAGTAAAATTGATATTTATATTATATATTTTTGGATTCTTCTTATTATTTCTCAATATTTTCTAATAATGTTATATAAAATTGACAAAAATGATTTTTAAATTTTATTGAAGTTCAAATACATTTTACTTAACTCAGTTCCAATTCCCGGAATCCTAAAGTGTTATAAAATTACAAATAAAGTTTATTGGTTTTTAAAATTACGCCCTAAAAATTTTACGCCCGGGGACAAATCCCCGTCTACACCCCCCTAGTTCTGCCACTGTATACAATAAGTACCAAATAAAAACATTATGCACATAATATGATAGGTACTCAATATTTATTAGTTATTTATGTTAACAATTGATATAATTTATAATTATACTTATGCAATACATTGTTAAAGTTAATAGTAATAATTTCTTTATTCTAATTAAATTTTTTTATAGGTATGGTATATAAATGTGCAATTATTAAATGTAAAAGTCGTAAGACTTAAGACTACTGGCTCTAGTACTAAATATACAATTTTTTCTTTGCCAAAAGATAAATTAATAAAAGATAAATGGATTCAATATCTTCTGAAATAATGATCATTTTTACATTTAGTTTTTACCAAATTATTTTTAACCATTCTGACTACAATAATATATTATTAATTATTAATTATAAAAAAAAAATTTTGTGTTGTGTGCTCTTATACTGGATGTATTTTCATTAATTACGATTAATGTTGAAGTCATTGCTGTCAGTAAATCATGCATTTTGTTCTTATAATGTTTATTGTTTATACATATACATATATAAATGTTTATTATTTGTCTATTACAACAAAAAAGGTCAAAACAATATTGTGAATGTACATCATTATTAATATTGTTTTTAATATAGGTACCTAATATTAATTAGTTAGGCTTATGGTGTTTGTGATACATAACTTTTAATATAGGAACTAGGAAGGTAATAAAGTAAATAAACTAATAACCTAATAATCTACAATATAATGTAATTTACTAATTTGTAGTTTTCAATAGTAGTTCAATGATAGAAATACTAGATGGCGGTTGTGTTGCTAGTAGGTAGTTTTTTCCCCCGTACCCCGCTCTATATGTTCCATTGTGTGGACACGTTATTTTGTTCGTTTCCAGTCCTGTATATCATAGTCCGTGATCTGGTTTTATGTTATCTGTGATACTACTATAATCACACATCGTTGTAAAACCACGAGCCCTTCACTACAGGACGGCGCCAGTGTTCCGAAACACTATTTTCCTAGTCAAAATTAAAATTTCCGGAGATAATAAAGTTTTAAACGTATATTAATTTGTTTTGTTATTTATTGAAATAAAGTAAAATTAAATAATTATATTAGGTATAAATTAAACATATATATAAAATATTATATAATATAAAACATTTATTTATTTATTTAACTATTCCAATATAAAATTGATTTATTTATGGTGATGGGTATATCTAATGAAATTGTATAAATAATTGTTGCATAATGCTTAAATTGCAATAATCTAGTTAATAATATATTATAATTGCACATATTATATTGTTACGAATTATTATAAAACGTATACACTTTATGATAATGTTGGTATAATTAATCGACAATAGATTAGATATTATTTTTACATTTAATTGGTATTTATATTATTTAAATATTGGATAAATATTGGAAATCATTAATTTTATTTACCTATATATTATAATTATATCATCTATGACATTTTTATATTTAAATACACTAAGAAAAAGGATTAACTGACGATATGTGTAGTTTAATATATTAATTTTAAAGTGTACCCTAAAATATATATACAACTGTATGTGTATACTACAATTAATTATTATTAATATAATAATATTATTATTATTTTAATTATTATTACAATTAATAAATGAAGTAAATATATATACCTATATCAAATATGAATAAAATATATTTTTTTTTATTATATTGTTGCATAGTTTTATTTTAAAATAGTGTTCAACGGTAGATTTGCAAATATTTGCAGCTATAATTGATATAAATATAATATATGGACTTAACTCTATAAGTATAAACTATTTTTGTCATGGAGCATTGCGGAGATCAATTTGTATAATACATTAATGGTAAAATTTACTGGAAATTAATGGTTATTTTTCAAATAAATTTTTTCAATATTAATTATTGATAAAAAACTGTTAAATCTAATAAATATTGACAATACTTATCAAAGAAAAAAATTAAATCAAAGTTAGTCAAATTTATAACTCAATAAAACCTAAGATAAATATAATTAGATTTAATAATTTTGAATAATGCATAATTAAACTACTGTAGAATAAGAATCTATAATTACAGCTTTTTTTTTATTCAAATAAAAAAAAAAGAATTTTGTCCAGGAGTTTCAGATTTTGGAACACTGTGCGGCGCATAGACTTATAATATTACGTATTATATGTATGTTACGTAAACTAACTTAACCACTTATATTTTATAAAAAATTTTAAGAATACATAATTTTATTAATATTACATAAAAAAGAATGAAATATTTGATCATAAGTTTTATAATATTAATGAAATAAAGGACTAAAATTAATTTATTTACAGAGTTCTCACTAGTGACTAGTTACAATAGATATTGTAGATTTGTTAACATATATACCTACATCAGGCATGTCAAACACGGGCCCGCGGCCGCATACGGCCCACGGCTGATTTTTTTGCGGCCCGTGGCTACCAAATACCAATATTAATGAATAAAGTAAAAAAAAATTATAACATATTTATTTTATGTCAAAACCAAAACCATATCTAGATTTTTTGGGGGGTACTAAGTTTTGAAAATAATGAAATGGTTAATTTTTTTAAATTTACACTGTACTTTTTGTGTTCGAAAAGAATTGAAAAATTTGTATAAAATATTTTTTTTTATTAAAATATGTTTTTGTGCGGCCCGCATAGTTAACTATTTAATATATTGGCCCACTTGATACTTTGAGTTTGACATGCCTGACCTACATAAATAAATATATAATAAATGGTGAATATTGCTATAGATATGTATTTTTTTTTTTTTTTTGCAATTATATATTTGTACTATTTAACTATAGGTATTGTATTATTATTTATTAAAAATGTACCTATACCAAATATTACAAATTTCAATATTATAATAACGTTTAATAAATTGACCATAAATATTGCATATTTTTGAAAATTTTATTGAAAATAAAACCAATAATTTTTTTTTTTTACATTATTTGCTTCTCTCAGAATCTAAAATATGAAATTTTATATAGTTTTATCTTAGACAGCCTCTTGATAAACTCTGGAGTCTAGAATCTACATCATTAAGGTTTATAAATTATTTGGGAAAAACTATTATATATTGTACATTATTACTAATTATAAACACACAATTTATACATATACTAGAATTTTAGAGTAGTTGGTACAAATTATCTAGCCATATATTCATATATTCGACAAAATTATTAAGTGTTATAAATTATTTTTATTTATTATTTAAGTTCACACATTATTTACATATTATAAAGTATAATTATGGAAGAAAACAAATTTAAATGTCCAGCACATGTGTAAAAGTTTTTACACAAAAAAAAAAAATTATATGCACATAATCGGAATATTCATAATATTGAACTTCACCAGTCAAAAGTACAAAATGTTATATGTAAATTTTGTCAAAAACAATTTTCTATCTGAACACAAAAAAGTTTCATGAAATACAGCCTTCAACAAAAGAGACTAGAATTAAATGTCCTTATAATACATGTATGGAAAAAGTTTCCTCCTTTGTTACCATGAGAAATCATCAGAAAACCATTATATTAATGTAGAACTGGAAGAATTGACTTTTAATAACATCGCAGGTATGTATGATTGTTAAACACTGTAAAAAATAATTGATTTTAACATTTAATTTAAATTATTAATTTTTTAAACATTAAAATTAAAATAATAATAAATTACAATTATAACATTTTATGTTCATACAATATATGAGTAAATAATCAGGAATTAATTATAAATTTAAATTATTTAATAGTTTTTTTATATATAATATTAGAACAATATTTATAATATACGAGTATAATTTATAGATTTTGAAACATGGAAACTTGAAATAGAACAGAAAACATTTTCAATGTATGTAATGGATACTGGGGAAAGACATTTATAGCTAAATTTATTAGCTATTATTATATATTTATTTATTAGCTAAATGCTAATGGAAATATTACAAAACATTTATATTGCCATCATTCATGGAATTATCGTAAAACAGGAAAATATGAAAGGATGACTAAATCCTATGGGAAGCAAAAAAATGAATAGAGCATGTCCTTCAAAAATTGAAATAACAAATTCTGAAGTTAAAGGAGTTCTAACAATAAATGTAAAGTTTTGGAAAACACATTGTGGACATGCTCAAGATATTGGACGAGTACGATTAGATAAAGAGACAAGAATAATGATTGCTGGTACAATTATACATTTAAACAACAATTTACTAATTAATTATTTGATTTTCCATTTATTTATTTTTCTTGTTTTAGCCAAACTGAAAGAAGGAGTAACATGGGATCATATTTTGGATATGGTTCGTGAGACTGAAATCACTTCAGAGACTAATCAGCGATTGCTTCTTCTTGAACGGAAGGATTTATGGAATATTTCAAGAGATTTTAATATCAATTATGCAACTAGACGGCATAATGATGATGCTATAAGTGTTAAATTGTGGGTTGATGAAATGCAAAATCTTAAAGATGAATGTCCAATTTTATATTTTAAGGCCCAAGATGCAAATGATTTATACTTGGAGAAAAAAGATTTTTCCCTTATTATAATGACAAGATTTCAAGCTCAACAACTTGCTAAATTTGGTACTCATAAAATTTGCATAGATGGAACTCATGGCACTAATGCTTATGACTTTCATCTTCATACACTTATGACAATTGATGAGTATGGAACAGGATGCCCCGTTGCATTTTGTTTTTTTAATAGAGCAGATGAAATTATATTTAACTTGTTTTTTAATCAAATAAAATCAAAGGAAAGTATCATTAAGACTGAGGTATTTATGTCTGATGATGCACCTGCATTTTATAATGCTTGGGCTGAAGAAATGGGAGCTGTTCCACATAGTCTTTTGTGCATGTGGCATGTAGATAGGAATTGCAGGCAAAATTAAAATAAAATCCATGGAGAACCAGAAAAAAAATCATTTGTGTATAAGACTTTAAGAGTGTTGTTGCAAATAACATCAATCGATGAATTCAAAGTTTGTATTGATAAAGTAATAGATGATTTATTAGCAGATGAAGATACAAAGGCATATGGAATGTATTTCCAAAAATAATACTCCAATCGACCGGAGGTTTGGGCTTACTGCTATCGATTAAGAGTTGGTATAAATACAAATATGTATTTGGAATCATATCATAAAATTCTAAAACATATTTATTTGGAAGGAAAGAAATGTCGACATCTGGATAAAACAATTAATGGATTAATGAAATTGGCTCGAGACAGTATATTTAAAAGATTAATAAAGGTATCAAAAAATGTATCAACCTCAAAAGAAAAAGAAATACTTCAGTCATAAACGTAGTGCAACAATTTCATTAGATGATATCCAAGTTCTTCAAACTGGAAAGTCATGGTTAATTAACTCATCATCACATTCTTCTCAACAATATTGTATTGAAAAAGCTGGTGAAACGTGTAATCTGCCTTGCCTAAAATGTACAGTGTGTAATATTTGTGTGCATATATTTATCTGTTCTTGTACAGACAATATAATTAAAATAAATATTTGTAAACACATACATACCTGTGCACAGCAGTTGATGACACCATAAACGACACACACAAATCCATAGTAGATGAACAAAAACAATTATTAGACATGATTCAAGCACCAGTAGAAAGCAAATCTAATATCAATAAAAATATTATAAGTAAGGCAGAATTTATTCATGGACTTTGTGTATATAGTGACATAGGTGAAGAAAAAGTACACTTAGTTGAAAAAAAAATGGACGAGATTATATCAAAAATCAATAAAACTAAAAAAAATAATTTTACAACTGTTGAAAACGTAAGTGTACAAAAAAAAAAAAATTGATGGACAAATTCGATTATATTCAACGAAAAAAAAGAGAGTTCAAAAAAATAATATTCAAAAACCTTCAGTTCATGAAGCAAATGCAATTAAGGAATCTTGAAAATGAAAATAATGATTGTGTTATTGTTCATAATTAGGGCTCGGAAGTTGATGACCTAAAGAACCTTAAAAAATGACCTAAAAATGATGGAAAATGACTGCAAAAAATGACCCAACAATTGTCAAATTATGTAATAAAATGACTTAATTAACTAAAAAATGCAAAAAAAAATGACTTATTTTATATTTTTAAGAAAAAAACCTTTTATTTAATATCTTGTAAAAAATTATTATTTAAATATAAACCATAAATACATTACAAAAATATTTAAAACAAAATAAAAAAAATGATCCTAATTAAAAAACCTAATCATTTATTACATTGAACAATAAGTGCATGTTTGATATTTTCTATAGTAAATGACCTGCGATTGTCCGATAGTAAATTTTTATACTTTGAGAAACTTTTTATGACATTTACACAATTAATGAAAAAAATGTAACATTAAATGTATTTAAAAGAAAATATCGCTATATTCTAGAAAAATGACGTATTTGTCGAAAAAAAAATGATTTAAAATGTAGGACCGTGATAAAATGATATTAATGAGAAATAAAGACAAAAAATGCAAAATAAAAATTTCAGATTATTTTAGTAGACCATCTAAATTGGATTTTTAACTTTATAGATAAATGACTATATCAATTAAAAAAAAATGCAAAGTGCATCAACTTCCGAGTCCTATTCATAATACATTTGACCATAACTATTATAATGATGAATAAGAATAACATACATATACATTATATTTATTATTTACGTTTTCAATAATTTAAGTTATTCTTAAGATTAAAACATTACTATATATAGATTAAATACATATTATTACATAATACAAATACATTATTTATATTTACTACACCTTTTAAAATTTAAAATTACCATACCTTAAACCTTAATCTTCTAATTAAATAAATTATCTCACTTTCTAGCTAAGAGCTGCGAAATGCGTGCGCACTCTTATCAGTTATCACATTCTCGCAGCCAAACGCCGTCCTGTAGTGAGGGGCTCGTGTAAAACTCTGTGGCGCCGGAGAAGGGTGGCAGAGGGTGCCACTGAGCCCTTATAAATTTTTTTAGGTGGCAAACGTGTATTTTCGCCCCTTGAAATAATTTATATCATACTATCGTATTTAGAGTTTATATATAAAACAATCACATTTTTATTTAATACTATTATCATTTATCATCATTCATCAACTTAATATGTTTTTACATATTATTATGTAGGTATATGTGCTGATAAATATATATTTTGTACTCGTCATAATATCATATTCGTCATTCCAAAACAAGGAAATTTTGTTCTATAAATAGTATAGAAATAGCTACATGACGTATTTTATTCTCAGAGCAATAATTCCGTGTGTTCCTCATAGGCGCAACTAGAGCCTAAATATTGGGGGTGCTAAAATTGTGTACCTAACAAAAAATAAACCGTGCCCCCACACCATCAAGTGCTATTTCTCAATTATTTATGTTTTTATGAATCACTATTACAATTCTAATTAAACATATTTTATTATCCTAATAAGTAGACATTTACAATTTATATTTTTTCTAAGTTTCATGCAGTATTATCAATTTATTATATTCATAGATTACAATATTATAAGACATTTGAACAAAATAGTTCTAAATAAAACCTTAAAACTTAAAATTGACAGTATTTTACTGTAATTATTATAATAAGACCTAAAGAAAACAAGGGGTGCTAAATATTAACTCAGGGGTGCTAAAGACCCTCTTGCGCCCCCCTAGTTGCGCCTATGGTGTTCCTTAAATCATCTGTGATGACATCGGTGGCATCTTTGTTGTTCCTTTTTCAATCCGAAAATCTCCGATGGCATCTAAGATGGCCTTATCACTCACCGTGTTTTCGAGTAGGTCGATGAGACTGCAGATGTGATGGATTAGATGTGGTTGTTATCTCATTAAAAATTTTTAACACAATTTGATAACACTGAAAAAACGATGTTCTTTTAATAATCTCATGGTCCCTTCAAAGATGCAACCGTTGATGTCATCACAGATGATTTAAGGAACACACGGATAATTTCATTGGATAAACCGTAAATACATTTTATCATGTGATATTTACTATACTATACTTTATAATTATATATTATATAATTACTCTTGCTCCTATTGTCCTCCTTGTATTTTCGCCCTTAGTTTACTAAGTCATGGTCATCAATTCGACATAGGTAGCTAAAAATAGAAAAAATAAAACTTTAATCACAATTAATAACATTATTACTAAAAATAAAGACAAAAAGACCTAAAAAAAATTTAAGTAGTATTTATTATTGAACATTGATATTGACCTTAAGAATTCTAATGGTATTCAAAAATTTAAGTAAAATTTTATACTACTTAATAATTTGTTTGATCGTAAAAGTTTAATGTCTGAATAATTTATATGGTTTGCAAAAAAATAATCTTCCGTATTGAAATGTAATTTTAATTAATATAAGTTAAAAATAAAAAAAGTGATGGGCTACAGGTGTAAAGAAGATAGAGTTGCATCATGTTGCATTCAAATTTTAATCAAAATTATACAATTTATAACTGTATTCCTTCCACACCAGTATCCCTTCCCTTGCTTTTTATACTTTAAACAACTATAAAAAAAAATCATAATAATTCACAATTAATTGAAACTGAGTTAAATAAAATGTATTTAAGCTTGAATAAAATTTTGTGAATTTTATTTAACATTATTGTAAAATATTGAAATATAATAAGAAAAACCATATAAATATTTTAAATATTGATTTTACTGAAATTTCAACATTAAACACCTATAAAAAAATTGAGACTTGAGATTTTTCTAATATTTTGGTAATACGTTAGGATATATTATATCAGTGTGCTTCAATAAAATTTTCCAAATTTTTTGGTTTTTCTATTAATTTTTATTTTAAAAGTATTGAGATATAATAAGAAGAATACGTGTATGGATTCTAAGATTTTCGTTTAAACTAAAAATATCAACTTTTAACGGCTATAAAAAAAATTGAGACTTGGCGATTTTTCTAATATTTGGATATCATGTTAAGTATAATTTATGCGTATACTTCAGTAAAATTTTCAGACCTAAAAACATAAAACTGCTAATTTTATCAAACATTATATATTTAAAAACGAGAATTTTACGAAATATTCGAAGTCCTATATTTCGTAGAAAAATTAACTGCTGCTCGCACATTCGATACGAATTTGTATCGTACGAAAACATACGAACACTGGTCATGCGAATGCAGTGCACACACTAAATACGTTTTTGTCCGTTCAATGGTCAGTGTTTGGGAGATAAATTTTCAACATTTTTTTTTTTTTTGACAATTATTGACGCACGAATGTTTATAAAATCCAAACAAGTTCGGATTGTTTTCGGACATCGGAGATACAGGGGCGGTTCCAGGGGGGGCAAGGGGCCACGGCCCCCCAGGACTGTATTTAAAAAAATTGTATGCTGTAAAAAAAAATTACGTATAATTATGGTAGTAAAAATTTGTGTTTTTTTGTTATAAAGTTATCCCAAAATTTTGACTAGGCACACCCCCCCCCCACCAAGTCTCTGGAACGGCCCTGCACGTGCTGTATACGTTGCACCTACTTTACGGGTTCTCGTGGTATTTGGTTGATTGGGATCGTTGGTGGGTTCATAGGCGCATTTTTTAATAAACTTTAATAGTTTAATAGGCGTATTTGTTAATATATTATAAATATAATATTGTTTGGGACTTATATTTATTATATTAACTATATTAACTTAGATTAGTCAGGCACATATTTAATGAGAGTTGATAAGGGCAATCGCATCTCTGAAGGACCATATAAAATATAATATTATATTAAATTTGATTATTAATTTAATTTTAATAAAAGTATCTCAATAATTTCGTAAATTAACTTATTTTACGTTATATATAACATTATTAGAACATTATTTTTAAGAAGTGTTTAATTACATAAAATCATAAAAAAATGACGCTTGGCTTAAAATCAGAAATTAAGACTTGACATTTTTCTAATATTTTTGAAATATGTTAACCAATATGTAAGCAGTGGCGGTTTTATGGGGGGGTCCCGGGGTCTGGACCCCCCCCCCCCCAGAAATTTAAGTAAATTATAAAATATTATCAAACGTATTTAAAATTTAAAGATTTTATATTAATATTTTTATAATAATCTAAAATTCTAAATAATACGAGTATATTATATTTATTTTGTATATTATATTAGTTAATATAGAATATTCGCGACCCACATATACTCGGAAATCGTAATCTATATGTCAATTATATCTTATTGTATTAATTCCATATCCATATCAGTAATTTTATAGCCAGTTCCCAGTGGTGTACAATTAATATACTTTTATTATTTCTAAAATTTATAATTTAAAATTATATATTATCTTATTGTATAATTTAATACTCAATTTATCGATCATTTCGAGTTTCGACTACGACTTACTAACATTTTTATAGTACTTTATTTTTTTAATCATATTTGTAATATATATAAAGCATTTATAAAGTTCGAGGACCCCCCCCAAAAATATAGTCTAAAACCGCCACTGTATGTAAGTATGCTTCAATAAAATTATTAAATTTTTTTAAATGTTTTGTCTTTTTTATAAATCATTAATGTAAAAATATTGAAAAATAATAAGAATCCTTATATGAATTCTTAAATTTTCTATCACACTAAAAATATCAACAAAACAGCTATAAAAATTGAGACCTAGAAGTTTTCTCATATTTTGGTACAACTTCCCCTAAAAATACTTCAGTAATACTTTCAGACCTTAAAACCCAAAATTGGCAATTTTAACAAACAGTCAAACATATAGTTATTAGTAAATATAAATATGGATAAAAGTAGAACAATGACATCGAACATAACGAACAATATTCAGTGTTGCTAACATTCTGTAAAATATATTTTTTTCTTGTTTAGTGGTTAATCTGCCGTCCGGTCGATTTTGATTTGTATACTTTTTAGATTCTGAGCGAAACGAAGAATGTATTGGTTTTACAATGATGTGTGATTTTTTTTTGTTTT
>JAIUCT010000032.1:512299-616072 GCA_021307375.1 Tetraneura akinire
ATAAAAGAAAATTGAGAATAGGGATTTTTCTAATATTTTAGTATGATGTTAAGTAATATGTAAGTATACTTCAGTAAAATTTTCAGACTAAAATACCCAAAATTGACAATTTTATCACACATTATATACGTAAAAACGAGAATTTTACGAAATATTCAATGTTCTATATTTTGAAGAAAAATTAACCAAACGGTTAGGTTTTTAGGTCTTTATCTTAATTGCTCTAATTGTCTGAGTTAACGTGAAAAATGCCGTTTTTTTTACCGCTTAGAAAATTGGGTCTTGAGAATTTCATAATATTTTGGAAATACGTTAAGATATATATCAGTATACTTCAATAAAATTTTCAAAAATTTTCCAAATTTATTGGTTTTTCTATTAATTTTTATTGTGAAAGTATTGAAAAATAATAAGAAGAATATTCGTTTGAACTAAAAATATCAACTTTAAACAGCTATTAAAACAATGTGACTAGGGATTTTTCTAACATTTTGATATGATGTTAAGTAATATGACAAGTATACTTCAGTAAAATTTTCAGACTATAATACCTAAAATTGCGAATTTTAATAAACATGATATACATAAAAACGAGAATTTTTATTTGTCCTATATTTTGTAGAAAAATTAACTATACGGTTCCAAAATTTTACCACATTTATATATTAGCTATGTGAACACCCGAAAGTGTTTTAAGTCTCTATCAAATCGCTCGAGTTATCGTGAAATATAAAATCGTGAAATTTCAGTTTTCGTGAAAAATGCCATGTTTTCGTCGTTTTTTCTATCTCTTAGATTCAATTTTGAGAAATTTGAAAAATTACCTAAATAAAGTACCAACTACATCCACTTTCCAACCGGAATCATATGCTATTCGTGAAAATTGGAGCATTATTTCGGGTAGTAAAAGTGTACACAGACATAAAAACAAAAATTATCACACATCATTGTAAAACCAATACATTATTCGCTTCGATATGAATCTAAAAAATAGATTTGGGATTTTTCTAATATTTTGGTATCATATTAAGTAATATGTGAGTATATTTCAGTAAAATTTTTAGAACTTAAAACCCATAATTATCAACTTTACTATACATTATATAGATAAAAAACATAATTTTAGGAAATATACAAAGTTATATATTTTGTAGAAAAAGTAACGTAATTGTTCCAAAATTATTACGTATAAATAATATTTATTATAATATGATAAATTTTCAAGTCTATAAGTTGAAAGTTGTCTGAATTATCGAGTAATATTGAAATCAAATTCGTCGAATTTTCAATTTCCTTGAAAAATAAAGTTTTTCATTATTTTTTCTGTTTTTTCTATCGGCTATCGCATAGGGTCAATTTAAGAAATTCAATAAATGACCTAAATTAAGTACTAACTACATTCACTTTCCAACCGGAAACAAATTCTATTCGTGAACATTGGAGCATTTTTTCGGGTCGACAATGTGTCTTCATACATAGAAACAAAATAAAAAATAAAAATAAACGCACATATCACTGTAAAAACCAATACATTTTTCGTTTCATTGAAAATCTAAAAAATAATCATAAGATATATATTAAGATATACTATGAATATTACGAGCTTTGAACATTATTAAAAATTGACTATAAATAATATTCTGCATTAATCTTAATTTATAAATTTAGTAATTTTGAAAATTATAAAGATAATATTAATTCGATCATAGAATTTATTGTTATTCGTAGAAATTTAAATAATCAAAAACAGTGATAACGACTGTTTCTAATCCTTCAACATCCAACACAATTATAATTTAGACTTTTGACAATTATTTGGTTTTTGGCTTATTGCTTGTTCGAGGTGTATCATTGAAGTTAACACCCCCCCCCCCCAGAAAAAAATTGTATCTACGCCACTGTGTGATATAACAATTTAACATTTATAATTTAATATTTATATATTATTATTAATAAAATTTATATAGAAAAATCCCTAAATAAATAAATTTTATATAATAATTATGACACCAATATTAAATATATTAAAGGAATTATTTTATTATAATATTGTATTTTTAAAAATATAAATAAATTATTTAAATTAAAAAGATTGTAGTTTTTATAATAATTATATAATATTTTTGTTTTAAATAAAAATTAATTCGCGATTTGCCCGAGAACCAATTGGTCAAATCGCGATTTGCCCGAGTTTCGGGATTTGCCCGTAACACATACACGTATAATTTACAATTATTTTTAATTACAGATCAACTATGTGTATTATTAAATGGATATGGTGTTCGTAATTTGGGATATATTCAAATATAATTATAATAGCCAATAACTTATCTATATTATTTTTGAATTTTAGTATTTCTAATGAATATTATTAATGAAGGTAATTATTATAGTTTTAGACAGAATTAGTAATAAATAATAATATAAATATGTTTATACTATAAGAAGTTATTAAAATGAATGAATAAAAATGAAATAGTTGGTACCTAATTATTTATTTATTTAACGAACCAATTGGTCCAAAATACATATGCAGTTTATAAAGTAACAGTAAGATAATTGAAATTTAAGTTATCGTAAAATATTTGTAATTTGTCAAAATTACAATTACCTACCGTTAATATTATCGAAGTTCCATCATTTTTTGGTAGTTTTTCTCTCTCATAAACTTAATTTTGGGAAATTCGAAAAATAACCTAAACCATAGCGATACCTTATACCTACTGGCTACCAACTACATCCACTTCTCTATCGAAATTCGTGGTTATTATAAAGCATATTTCTGGTAGAAAAATTGTTTTAAAACATAAAGGAAGGCTCATAACTCTTTGTAAAACCTACTTAAAATCATGCTTCAATTTTCGCTTCGCTCAGAATCTAAAAGTAAATCATTTAACATTAGTGAATTACTACTGGAGAATTAGTAAGATGATCAATTGATATAGGTATTGACCAAAGCAGGGTTTGGGGCTTCTTGCAGTTGCATATTTTTGCATTTTTCGTTGTATTTTTAACTAAAAGCATATTTCAAGATTTTTTAACATTTTAGTGCATATTCGCCTTATTATTATTCTATTTTACAAACATAATATTGTTAGTCTACATTGTGATTGATATTGATATGGACATATGGTATAATATTGAAATTATTTTCCAAAATAAATTATTATAATAGTTTCTTTATCGATTGACGATTAATAATTAATCATATTATTGGTAATTGGACTATTGACATTTATTTATGTAATATTATGAAAAATTCCAATTAGATTGTAAAATGTAAATTATTGGGTATTAAATGTAATTATTTTATAAAAATTTTATATTTAAGCATTTATATATATATATATATATATTTTTTTTTAAATAAATATTTTTAACTGCATATTTCAAAGCATATTTTTATCTTATTATTTTATTAAATAAATAAAAACCAAAGTCCACAAAAATTTACTTTATTATTTTAGTAAATACGTATTTCGACAACGATGTTATCATCTTCAGTACTAAACATAGACTGATCATATTTTTATCATTTTTACTGCATATGTGCATGCATATTTCGATTATTTTTAATGCAATAGCCAATAAGTCCGAACCCTGCGGCGTATCTGTTTAACAAAAATAAATTAATAATTCTCAATAGACAATAAGTACCTGCAGCCTACCTTAAATTGTCATTATTTCATGTTTATACTTCCATAGATAAATATATATCTTTTTTTGCTATGCTATAATGCTATATATATATACCTACTTACTTTATTAAATCACTATTTTATTTTCTATTTTATAGATAAATACAAGTTTAGCCATTTTGTAATTCATTAATATATTATAAAGTATAAATGATTCAAATTAAAAAAAATTGCAGTACTAATAGAATCTACATATTACATATAGGTTCATGTACGAGTGTACTTATGCATGGTTATATAATATACATTGCCTATTATTTTCTTGAGTTTAGCCAGAGTATTATGTAGTATGAACTTATGTTTATAAAATGTGTTAATTGTATGTAAATTTAATATTGAATATTAAATATTATATTTATATATATTATAAATCGATATCTAATAATTTTCATTTTGTTTAATTACAATTTTTTTTCATTTATATAAAATTATTTAATTTTAAACAATGTTTGTTACATGTATGTATGTTATTATATTTGTATGTTTATGTACAATACAAAAAATGTTTTGATATGTACGATTTATTTGTAAATTAAAAATAATTCTGATGTTAAAATTTAAAAGACGCTGATAATTAAAATTGTAATGTTTGATGTATTATTTTGTTAGTCAATGAATGAAATTTAAAATAAAATGTTTTGTAAATAATCATTCCTCTGTGTAGTACCTCTGTGTAGTAAATAATTTTCAAAGCGAATTATAATATTATATATTATATATTATATATTATATATTATATATATATATATATATATATATATATATATATTAAATATTTCATACTATGAATTGTATATTTTTTTAATAAAGTGGATCTTAAAATTAAATTATAATTAGGTACCTATTTATTATTTATTTAAAAAGTTTATAGTATACCTACTGACTCAAAATAATGAAGTCAAAGCTTAAAAATTAAGACACATTCACCTATTAATGATAACAGGGTTCCGGAATTATTGTATAATAAATGATCGAAATATGATATTAGAATTAAAAAGAAGAGCTGTTACTGCCGTGGAAGGGATATAGGTCTATTAGGTCTAAAGGGGATAATGTTGAATTTTGATTAAAATTTGCATTGAGATAAAATAATATAGTATCGTTATCGTTATCGTTATCTAACTCGATGCATTCGTGATAACGATTTTGAGGGAAGTTCATCAGACAATATGTAGTATGTACTGATTAAAATTTTTACATTTTATCAGGCTGTATTCAATATAAAATAAATGCCCATAAAACATCTAAATAAGACCTAAATACCCGAATCCGACAGTATTTCGATCAAAATCGTTTTTCTTATCTATTGTAATGATTTATCAACATTTTCCTTGTATCTCTTCCACTCCACAGCAGTTAGCTCTTATTAGCTTTTCTCATTTAAACAGCCACAAAAAAAAAAAAAAAAAAAAAATCGTAAATGTAATATTCACAAATATTTGGACCTGAAGTATTATGTATTTAAACTTCAATAAAATTTTCAGAATAAATTTTGACTATTTTATTAATCATTATTGTAAAAGTATTGAGAAATAATAAAAAAATGGATATTTTTTATTTAAATAAAGTAAAGTCCAAATCCACTAAAAATTGGTTTTCGTAAATACGAATGTCTTTTTTATAACAATGTTAACATTATTTCATGTTCAGTTCAAAACACACGGACTGACCGTTATCACTTATCGGCGTGTACATATTTTCTCTTATTATAGTGTGCGACTTGTGTTCCTCGCGCATGACTTCATCACACGATGAGTGTCTTGTCGGTTTAATTATCTATTATTAATTATTATGGTAATAGGTTTAACAAGATATTTTGTAATGGATAAAATTATCATTAATGTTATATAATAGCATTGATTTTATAAAATTAATGATAATAGCCAATAAAATATTTAAAACTTTTTACCACATACACCTAGAGTTCGCGAGTTAAAACAGGATGCTGTTTCAACTTTAAATTTACAGTTTGAATCAATCGTCAGAATTGACCAAACAGGTAGAAATCGATAAATATAAAATATGTAATTTAATAAAAAATTAATAATAATAAAAATGAAATGTCATTTATTTTTGTAATAATAGTTCGAGCCTAGATTTATAATGTAATGTTTAAATTTAA
Organism: Tetraneura akinire; assembly: GCA_021307375.1. NCBI lineage: Eukaryota > Metazoa > Arthropoda > Insecta > Hemiptera > Aphididae > Tetraneura > Tetraneura akinire. Next base: position 518,120 of record JAIUCT010000032.1, read on the forward strand.
ATAAAAGAGTATAGTTATTAAAAAATACCTACATAAAATAGCATTAAACATATTCTTAATAGTTTAATACTTAGGTATTTACTATTATACTTTTATGATAAAATTGTGCATTATAATAATAATTTTGCATATATATATATATATGTATATTATATATAATATATATTTTAATGTGTATCTATTAGATTTTATTGCAAATTATGCATTAAAAGTATAATAAATAACTTTTATTTTAATATTGTATTTACAATTTTTTCTTTTCAGGTTAATGACGTCATCGTTAAGTCTATCATCAATATTACTATCTGAAACATCATCCATTGATGAAAATACGAATTTCAACCAAGAAATATATTCTACCACTGATTATGAAAATGTGTATAAGAATGGAAATTGAGGAAATTAAAGTGACATTAAAATAATGTTAAAAATTTTAATTATTAATTTTATCCTTATAATTGGAGTAAATTCAAAGTTATAACATATAAAACAACGAAATAATATAATATCAATTTAAACATATTTTTTAACTTTCTTGGACATTTGAGTTATGAGTAATGTAGTACTTGACATATTATATTTTAATGTTTTTCTATTATACATGTGCTAAATGTAATAAAAAATTAAACGAAACATAGGTAACTATTTTGATTTTATAGATTTATTAAAAAATTTGAATTACAAATGTGTGTATTTCTGTTATAAAATTTCAATAAAAACAAAAGTGAAAAAGTGAAAAATTAACCAAAGAAAATAAAAATGTAAAAAATCACAAAATTTATTTTCCCGCTTAAAGGGCCTCTACTGCCATTTATTAAGGAGTTCAATATAGGCAATTTTCATAAAATACCGACATTAGTGTTGTCATTGTGGTAGTCGTAAATGAATATGGCTCGTTTCACACTTATACGGTTTGGTTCGGTTCGGCGCGTACTCGATTCGTTTTCGGTAGCCGCCGAAAACGAATGAAAACTATTCACACACACTCGGTTATAACTCGGTAGTCAGGGCCGGATTTAGTTGGGGGCCCAAGGGGCCCGGGCCCCCACAAAATACATATTATATGGGCCCCCACAAAAAAAATCTACTTTTTGTAAATTTTGTTGTAAATTTTTTAATTTTATAATAAATATATTTGTTTTCGGGATCAATAAAATAATTACAAATTAATAGAAATAGTAAGTTTTATGTAACAATAATATCGTAATCAATGATTTTAATGAAATAATAGAGTAATGTTTTTACAATTTATTTGAATTAAATTATTTTCTAAAATATTTGTAGAAAAATCTTGGATTATAATAATAAAACTTTTATTTGTTAATAGCCCCAGGGCCCCCACAACTCTAAATCCGGCCCTGTCGGTAGTATAATGTTTGATTTTACGACTGAATCGGCGAGTCATCGAACACGCAGTCTACAATTATCACTATGAAAAAAAGGCAAATTGCTGCAATGCTATTTCTGTATAGAAGAAATAAAAAACGAAAGAGGAATAATAATCGACTTCACTGGGTACATCCTATCATCACCAAACGGGTGGAGTTTGGTGCATTTTATACACTTTTTCCAAAATTTATCTTTATATTTTTCGTTCGTCTTGTCCCACAGCACTACACGTGATTGGACTGATGATATCAGCCGATCAATATCAATGTCAAACACACACGAATCAGACATTGTCAATTTGTCAAATGTAAATAACAAAATTTAAAATTTAAAATGCAAAAATGAAAATGAAATAATAAGATAATTAATTTCGCTTGCCGAAAACGTGACCGAATCGAAACTAAACCGTATACGTGTATATGAGTCTAATACGACCAATGGTTTTTGTGAACCTTGGACACGAATCGAAACCGAATGAAACCGATTCGTGTCGTGGGGGCTTTCGGTTCTATCAGTTGTCTATTAGGTACCGAACACACACCGTATCATCGTTTCACACTTATCCGGCGGCTACCGAAAACGAATCGAATACGCATCGAACCGAACCAAACCGTATAAGTGTGAAACGAGCCTATTAGTAGATACAGTCCCGCATATACAAAACAAGAATGTAGTACGCGCATGCACATGCCGTTAATAACACAAGGAGAAATACATATATGAAAAAAAACTGAACAATTTAGTAGTTTTTCTTGACAAAAAAACATGTAGTTAAAATGATCGGGTTTAAATTTTGAAAAAATATTTAGATTCAGTTACAAATTGATCGTAGCCCTGACCACCCAAATTTGAAAATTTCCGTGCTGCCTTTTGGAGTGAATTTTTGGAAATTTTGGGAAATTCGGAAATTGTGCACAATGTCCGAACATTTTGGGCAATGTAAAAAATATATTTAAAACAACAATCTACCACATAGAACGGATACTGGTGCGAATAGGCAGTGGTTTCGTGTGACCTAAAACCTCGCTTCGCGAGACCTTTGGATATTTACCTATATATTACGGTCATATAAAGTCCGGGATTATACAATACATAGCGATAATTGTCTATATTGCTTATCATCTCATCCGTTTTCTATATTGCCCAATATACGAAGGGCATTGTCAGTGTCGGCCTGGGACCTATAAGGCCCAGGATTCGAGATTTTGAAAAGGCCCCTTGAAAAAATATTACAAGATATTTATACAAATTTTAAATAATATACATAATAATATACAATAGTCAAAGACTACAATAACAAATTTTTTAAACATAATATAAAATAAAGATAATATTTTAGATTTTGAACGAAGCGAAGAATGTATTGGTTTTATAATGATGCGTGTGTCTTTTTTTTTTTATGTATTAAAAGACACATTTACTAACCGAAATAATGGACCGATTTTCATGAATAAGCATATGTTTCCGATTGAAAAGTGGATGTATAGTTGGTACTTTATTTAGGACATTTTTCGAATTTCTCAAAATTAACCCTACGTGATAAAAAAAAAAATAAGACCAAGAAATGATGAAAAAACGGCATTTTTCACGAAAATTGAAATTTCGACGAATCCGATTTCAATACTTCACGAAACTCAGGCAATTTTGAACTGAGAGACTTAAAAAAAATTTTGGGTGTTCACATAACTATTATATATATGTGGTAAAATCTTGGAACCTTTACGTTCATTTTTCTACAAAATATTGGACATTGAATATTTCGTAAAATTCTCATTTTTACGTATATAATGTTTGATAAAATTGGCAATTTTTGGTATAAGGGTCTGAAAATTTTACTGAAGTATATTTACATATTACTTAACATCATACTAAAATATTATAAAAATCCCTTATCTCAATTTTTTTTATAGCTGTTTTAAGTTGATATTTTTAGTTCAAACGAAAATTATAATCTGACTGAACTTCACTCAGAATCGTTTTTTCGAATGCAATGGTTTATCATTGCATTCAAATTCTAATTAAAATTAAACGCTATGATTCGTTCATCTTTTTCTTTTTAGTATTACCTATATGTTATTTAGGAAAGTTCATTATGATGTATTATAACTAGTATATGTATAATACCAACAAGTTATAAAAGCTACATTTAATTATTAAAAATAAAATGTTTGATATTATAATATTTATAATTATATTGCTACTTATAGTTATAGAAAATTTATAAAAGGCCCCTACAATAATTTGACGACCAAGGCCACGGACGCGTTCGCGGCCCCGCGGCCATGGCCAGGCCGACACTGGGCATTGTATAAAATGTCCGGACAATGTATAAAATGCCCGGGCATTGTATAAAATGCCCAAATTGTATACTTTGCCCGTAACATACATATACCTACATCAACTATTATTATCGAGTTTTTATTTTCAAAAAACGTTGAAATGATAATATTATCTTTAATATTTAAAACTTACTTTTACTTTGTACTTTTGTAATTTAATTACTAGTTAACTACTTACCAATTATTATTTACAAAACTGTTAAAATCAATGTACATGAACGAAACATTTATTATAAATTAAAATAATAGATAGCGCTCAAAAACCAAGTGTACGATTCACAAAACATTTTGAGGTCCGTTACCGCGCACCCCTCCGGACAGTCGTTTCCAGTCCTTAGTTCGTGCCATGGCTATAGATAGATATATACCTAGCTATGGTTCGTGCCAACACAAAGTCACAGAATATGACCAAATCAATACGCGCAGGAGAGTTTTTCCCGACGCACAAACGGTCTATAGCCTATAGGTAGTATTCTTCTTTTTATTTTATAATACTTTTACAAAAAATTAATAGAAAAACCACAGATTAGACTAAAAAATTGAATAATTTTTGAAAATTTTATTGAATCATACTGACATAATATATCTTAAGTAATTTCAAAAATATTAGGTAAATCTCAATACTCAATTTTTATTATAGGTAGATGTTTAAAAGTGTAACTTTAGTAAAATTATTTATATTGAACGTACCGATAAATGTGAGAAATTTAATTATCTGATGATCTTTGCTCAGAATCGTTTTTCGAATGTAAAATTTATCATTGCATTCAAATTGTAATCAAAATTCAGCACTATAGTCTTTCCACCTGTATCCCTTCTAATTTTCTAATTACAAATTTTTTATTTTATTAAAATTTAAAATATCAAAATATTTACTATAGCGATAGCTGAACTATTACAATTTTATCGAAATAGAAAATATACATGGTAAATTTTAAATGTGATTACGGGCCGCGGGTTGAAAACCCCTGGGTATAGTTATAACCACTATCATGAAAAATTGACATCTCGTTTAGTAACTAAAATGTTACATGCTATCCAAATTGTAATATTTTTAATTAAATTGGCAGCAAGGCAGTCAATTTTAGTGATAGAAGAAAATAATTAAATGTTAACATTTAAAAAAAATTTAAGTTTTATTGTTCATGTACACATTGAAAAGCTAAAATTTTTGAAAAGTAGCCATAAATGTACACTGTTATACCCTGATCATGAAAAATTCCCATCTCAATCTATGGCCATCCAACTGACATATTAGTGTTAGGTACTATTTGAGTGAAATACATACTGTATAACTATTTAAATTATGTTAAAATCTATGTCAGTTATTAAACATACAATAGTTTATTATTTCATAAAATTATTTAATATTTCGGGTACCTAACAAATTCTAATAATTCTAAATCAATAAAAATAAAGGATTAAATATTCATATAAAAAAATTGGGTAGATATTATAATAGAATAAATAATTTCTAGAATTACAGATGAAGAAGTAAGAGATTGCATGTTTTATTCAATTTTATATTATTATTTGGATTAATATTTATAAACATCTTTTGATTAATATAGAAGATATAATTCATTCTGCATTTAATGTGTATTAATAGTTATTTAAACTGTATAAATAATATAATCTTATAAAACAAATAATTAATATTAAGAAACCTATCATAATACACAGTTTTGTAGTATTCCAATTTATTTTGAAAATATATAATTTTTTACTAAAACATTATTTATGTACTAAATTTGTGTCACTAGAACATTTTTATTTGAATGTTATCATTAAAAACATGATTCTCATAAAATTGTATGAATCTATTAAATCTGAAAAAATGTCAAGAACAATAGCAAGCTTAAAAATTATATTGTGATTTATCTTAGATGTAATTCCTAATATTTTGTATAACGTATACTTAAATAAAAATATTGATAGAAAAATCCGCAATAAATTATTCTTCATTTTTATATTCATTATTTTGGTTTGATAATGAAAACTAATTCAAAAATCATTAGTGAGCATACTGTTAAAATATTCTAACATAAATTATATAAAATGATTATATTTATAATATAAATAATAATTATGTACAATATTATTTACTATTTACAAAAAAAAAAAAAAAAAAAACAAATTAAAAAAAAAAAAAAACTACAATTTGTGAACCAGCTACATTTTTTTAAGGAATTACTTATTGTTCTTTTTTAGCATCTTGGTCTGTAGAGGTTTGATTATCTCCACTTTGATTTTGATTACCACTATTATCTTGTTCACGTTTTGCAGCCATTTTTTTGTATGCTACTTCAAACATTTTCAGTGATGCTTGTTGTAACTTTTGTGTACTAGCTTTCAGTTCTTCAGGATCTTGTTCGCTAGCCTGTGCTTGCGATATTTTTTCTCTAACTTCTTTAATTAATTCACGAATATTAGTGGCATCTTCTTCGGGTATATGTACTTGATATTCAGTTAATTTACTTTCTGTATCATTAACAATAGAGTCTGCTTGATTAAGAGCTTCCACACGTTCCTTTTTTACTTGGTCTTGTTGGGCATATTGTTCAGCATTTTTCACCATGTTTTCAATTTCATCTTTACTCAGACCTCCTGATGACTGTATTGATATTTGTTGTTCGCGGCCAGTTCCCTTGTCACGAGCCGATACATGAACTATACCATTTGCATCTATATCAAATGTTACTTCTATTTGTGGAACACCTCTTGGTGCAGGAGGAATTCCAACTAATGAAAATTGACCAAGGAGTTTATTATCAGCAGCAATTGCTCTTTCTCCTTGAAACACTTTGATTTCTACCTGAGTCTGAGAATCAGCGGCTGTAGAGAAAACTTGACTTTTTTTGGTTGGAATAGTTGTGTTGCGAGTGATGAGACTAGTAAATACTCCCCCCATTGTTTCAATACCAAGAGACAATGGAGTAACATCAAGCAAAAGCACATCAGTTACACTTCCCGAGAGAACTCCTCCTTGAACTGCAGCACCAACAGCAACAGCTTCATCTGGGTTTACCGCTTTGCTGGGTTGTTTTCCGAATATTTCTTGTACCAATGATTGTACTTTAGGCATTCGAGTCATTCCACCAACTAATAATACATCAGAAAGATCAGAAAGTTTTATTTCAGCATCCTTCACAGCTTTCTGGCAAGGTGCTACTGTTCTTTTAATTAAATCACCCACTAAACCCTCAAATTTGGCTCGGGTCAATTTTAAATTTAAATGTTTTGGACCAGAGCTATCAACTGTTATGTATGGTAAATTTATGTCAGTTTGTAAAGAAGAAGATAATTCAACTTTTGCTTTTTCAGCAGCTTCTTTTACACGTTGCATGGCCATAACATCCTTGTTTAAATCAACACCCTGCTCTTTTTTAAATTCAGTAACTAAATAATTAACTAATAAATTATCAAAATCTTCTCCACCTAATAATGTATCTCCATTAGTAGATTTTACTTCAAATACACCTTTTTGGATTTCTAAAATAGAGACATCAAAAGTACCACCACCCAAATCATAAACAGCTATAAGTTTATCACTATCTTTTTCCATACCATATGCCAACGCAGCAGCGGTAGGTTCATTAATAACACGCAATACATTAAGTCCAGCAATTTGTCCAGCATCCTTGGTAGCTTGTCTCTGTGAATCATTAAAATATGCTGGAACAGTAATAACAGCATTTTTTACATTAGATCCTAAGAAAGAATCAGCAGTTTCCTTCATTTTAATTAAAGTAAAAGCTCCAATTTGACTAGGCGAATACATTTTTCCATCTGATCCTTGGACCCAGGCATCTCCATTAGTAGCTTTTACAATTTTAAAAGTCAAATTTTTCATGTCCTTTTGTATTTCAGGGTCATCAAATCGACGACCAATAAGTCGTTTTGTAGCATAAAAAGTATTTTGGGTATTAGTTACAGCTTGTCTTTTAGCAGGTGTACCAACCAACCTTTCTCCTTCTTTGGTAAAAGCTACAACCGAAGGTGTAGTTCTTGAACCTTCAGAGTTTTCAATTACTCTGGGTGTTTTTCCTTCCATGACTGCCACACAAGAATTTGTTGTGCCGAGGTCAATACCAATAACGTGACCTTGGACTCCCTTTGATGATGCATAACGTGTTTGGAATGGGCCTAGACACAATGCTTTTGATATAACTTCCTGTTTAATAAGAAATGACTGATCAGCAGCTCGCCGTGCAATATATTTAGCAGCATTCAACATTGTGATTCAATTTTAGTTCTAGAATTACCTGTAAAAGAAAAATAATACCAATAAAAATTATATATTTACATATTATAGTAAAAATTCAAAGCCATATGCTAAATGTTATTTTTTGGGCATTCAATAAATTCAAATATTTTACTTAGTAGAATAATAACTCTGTACTTATTATTAATAAACAATGTAAACAATCATGTTACAAAATGTTTCCGTATATATTTATAGTCTTTTATTATTTTAACATAAAAGTAAAAGCAAATAATGTAATTGTTGCTTTGAAAGAAGTAATAAAAATATAATTAAATGATCTAATTAGTTGCACATAATGAAGTAAAACTAGAGTGGGAAAAAACAATCTTTGAATCAGATATGTTTAGCAGCCAGTTGAAAATTTCATCATTATTGAACTATTCAAACGGTAATTCCAACAATATCATCATATTCAATAAAATATTATATATCATTAATAAATTTAAATGAGATGTATAATTTCATCATACATGAATTCAAATGGTAATTCCAACAATATCATAATTGTAAAATACAATATAATTTTTGTACAGTTAATCTTAAATACAAATGCTAATATAGTAAATAATTACTGAATATTACAAGAAAGTTTAGTAGCCAATTGAGTTTTACATTATAAAATATTAACATTAATGTGGTCTATATTATTGTGAATCAAAATTACATACTACATATTTCCTACATGACAATGTTTTAAACCTTAATTTATTTATATTATTATTATCTAATATATTAAATTCAGATAAATATATAGCAGCCAGTTGAATAATTAATCATAAACAAAAAATTTCACATGGTAATTCCAACAGTATTATTGTAAATTACAATTACATATATTTTTACTACACAATAATGTATTTTTAACTTATTTATTTATAATATAAAAATGTTAAATTCAGATTAATATATAGCAGCCAGTTGAATATTTCATCATAAACGAAAATATTTCAAACGGTAATTCCAACATTATCATCATTGTGAATTATAATTATATACTAGTTTTTTTTGTACACGATGTTTAAAGTTTTTGTTAAATTCAGATCAATATATAGAGCAGCCAGTTGAATATTTCATCATAAACGAATACATTTCAAACGGTAATTCCAACAGTATCATCATTGTGAATTTTAATTATATACTACTTATTTTTACACAATGTTCTAAACTTTAATTATTTATATATAATATAAAAATTACCTAATATTAAATTCAGATCAATATATAGCAGCCAGTTGAATATTTCATCATAAAAGAAAACATTTCAAACGGTAATTCCAACAGTATCATCATTGTGAATTATAATTATATACTACTTTTTTCTACACAATATTTTTAACTTTAATTTATTTATAAATAATATAAAAATTACCTAATATTAAATTCAGATCAATATATAGCAGCCAGTTGAATATTTCATCATAAACGAAAACATTTCAAACGGTAATTCCAACATTATCATCATTGTAAACTGAAAATTGATGCTAGGAGAGATTTTTGAAATTTATTTAAATCACTAATTGTTTTACATAATATATTGAGTTTTTTTGTTTATTAGTTATGTAACATTGAAAATTACAATAGTATTATTAACTAAAATACAATTATAGGAAATAAAAAAAATGTTATAGACTTAGAAAAAGTATTTATTTTTCTAAATATTTGTATACACAGTAGTACTATATTTAGTGATTAAATAATAATATGACTTTAACATATTGACATACAGTAAAAATTAAAATTTTTTATTAAATAGGTAATAGTACTTATTAATACATTATTAGATATTAATCATTGTATAAAGACAATTTTCATTAATAATTCTCTATTTTAAAATTAAAAATTAATATTTGAATTCAACTATAAAGATACTTCACTATCAAGAATACAATCTTTAAATTTATAATTATAAGATTACCTATAACCATTTTGTGTATTAAAATTATTAAATAATAAACATATTTTGAATTAAAAAACTCAACAAACCTAAATTATTTTTTATAATGTAATAAATAAAAAATAAAAACTATAGAAACTGAAAATAATTATATTAATGATCTCTAAATATAAATTTATTTTTTATTATTTAAAAATTATACAATTTTTAAGATTTAATATATAAATATAATATAGTGGGTATTTAAGTATGAGTTTATAAATAAATTGAGACAGATTTATTTATAGAACAATGTATTTTACATCCGTGTACACAAAATAGTTGAAAAATTAATAGAAATTATGGTGCAAATATCAATTGCATATTGTTTACATTACAATGAAATTAAAATTCTTAATTATTAATAATAAAAAAATAAATAAACAAAATTGTGCAAATTATACAAAATTAAATATTGGGATATTTATTAGGTATTCTTAATTGTTGACTGGGTTTAAGTTATATTTTTTGTCTAACATGAAACTTAAAACACATCGAGATGACTCAGGAATAATATTTTTATTTTCAACGGCTTTTTTCAGTACTGTTAAACATTTACCAACATCTTTTCGTAATACAAATTTTTTATCTTCACTTTTAATTAAACCATGTTTTACTAACAACAAGTTAGTCAATTCAACAAATTTTAATGTTTTTGTAGCATTAGAATAGGCCGTTTTGTACAACTCTAAACACTTTTCTAATGTATCTGAATCATTTGAATTGTGATAACGACCAGTAATATCCATAAGTTGATCGACCAATTGGTCAAGATTAATAATTTCTGAAGAATTATTAGACAATTTAACAGATTCATCAGACATTAACATTTTAAGGTTTTTAATTAAATCATCGTCATTGTCGCCATCTTCATCTGTTGAACTTTGTTGAGCATCTTCATTTTCATCTTCATCAGAACTACTACATTCACCTTCATCACCACTAAATGATCCAAGTGTCTTGTATTTGTTCGATTCACGAAGGATTCTTGATATAATTTCTATAGTTTCATCTCCAAATTTATTGCCATTAATATTGTATTCTTTTAAGTTAATTTTATCACATACTGATTGTGTTAATTTCAAACCACTCTCAGCATTTATTTCATTATAACTTGCATCTAAAGTTTCAAGAGATTCATGAATATTTAAAGCTTCTGCAATTGCTAAAGCACCTTTAGATTTTATTAAACAATCTGCAATATTTAAATGTTTCAGATTTTTCAATTTTGGTAGTACATGAGCTAATGCTACTGCACCATGGTGTGTAAGTAGATTATCTTGTACATCCAAAACTTTCAAATTTGGATTTTCTAATAAGCTATTAGTTAATGCTAATATACCTTTGCAATAAATGCCATTTTGTGGTATGGTAATTTCTTCCATAGTTTTAACAAGAGTAAAAAATTGAGATAAGGCAATTATACCATCATTTTCCAATCGGTTTCTACCAGCTATAAGTACTTTGAGTTTAAATGGTGTACCAGCTTTACAGCTAGCATTATAATTATCAATTAAGGCATTTGCTAACATTTTTGCACCTCCAATTCCTAATCCATTGTTCATCAAACGTAAAGTTTGTAATTCATAACACACAGGCGAATTCAAAAGTTTAACCAATCCTTCCATACCAATTGGTCCAAAAGCATTATTACTTAAATCTAGTTCAGATAATCGTGTATGTGCAGTTAATAAACCAGTGGATAAATGTTCCAAAACTAATGGTATTTCAGACTTGAGTCGTCCAGTAAACATATCTTGCCACAATGCACGTTTAAGATAAGATCCATGTTTAGCAAGAGCATTGCCAATTTCTTTTGCAGCTTCAATTCCTAAAGTGTTTCCTTGGAGATTAAAATAAACCAGGTAAGGACATGTTTCAATTGCTGAAACTATAGTTTTGACATCTTCTGCAGAATTGAGTGAAAGAGATTGATCAGCAAAACTTAAGCCTTTGTCATCCATCTTTAAATTAATTTTGAATGTGCAACTTTTTTACTTTTTTTTTTTTTTTTTTTTTTGTCAACTTATGGTTTTTGATTGTAGTTATATAAATCTGAAACGTACCAATGTCCCAAGTTGGTCGTTTTAATTTTTTAACAAATTTTTAAATAATTAAACTAGTATTAGAGTAATTTAAATTGTATTTATTCATAAACCACTACACGAGAATAGAAATACAAATACAAGCAGATAGATAGAAAAAGCTGAAATCATTGACCTTTAAGATATAGCATTTAAATTCACCAACCTAATATCTATGTAATTAAATAATATATACCTATCATTGAATTTGTGGTAAAAAAATGTGATGGATAAGTAATACAATTATTAATTTACTTTTATTTTTATTTATCATAGATATATTAGTACTATACTATATAAAGACTAAGGAGTAACTCCATATTATGTTTTTATTAATATTTACTCAATATTTTTAACCAATTTTTAGTTGACTTATGAAGTTTAGTTTTAGTAAGTTATATAAAATTACCGAGAAAATATATGATTTTAAGATATTAAGTAGTGTATTTAAATATAGTCAATCTAATAACAAAAAAAAAAATCTCAATTTTTTCACATGCATAGTTTGTTACAAAGATAATGACTATATTATAAAAGGCAAATAGGGAATTTGTTTTTATTAAATTCTGTGAATTATTAAAAAAAATATTATATAATTATTTTTGTTTATATTTTTATTCTCATGCATTGATCAACTTTGAACTATTAAATAGAAATAAATATTTTAAGCTAAAAATATTACTTATTGGTTGATATATCATGGAAATGAGTTAATTTAAAATAAATTATAAATTACCTTGAATAATTAAACAAAATATTTTTATAATTACTATATATTCTTGTATTATAATAAGGAAATAGGTATTCACCTACTAATATAGTATACATTTTCAAAGAATAAATTATATTAATTTTGTATCTTTAATGTCATTACGACATAACAATAAAAATATTTTTAATTTGTTAACTTTTCAATTGTGATTTATAATTATGACTTCCTATATAAAAAATTTATCATTAATATGGATATTCATTATATTACCAGAGTATATTAATGTCTTAATATACTTAAAGTTTAGATGTATTTTGTCAATTATTTTAAAATCATAATAGGTACCTTTATGTATATAATATTAATAATTTCTAATTTTAATGTGTATTTTAGAGGTACCCCTTTTTAATAATTTAATGTACACTTGCTTGTGACATTAGACATCATAAAATACAAAGAAAATAATATGGTACAATGTTTATCCAATAATACATTGACATTGCAATTACCCTCATTTATGCTTTATTATGAAGAAGAAATTGCATTAATAAAAGTGTATAATTAATTTTAATGTAGGTAGACAAATTAGGAAACAATTGTTAAAATTTAAATTAAATTATTTACTCTATCCAGCGAGAGAACATACTGAATCTGCATATGTGTAACAATCATGCAGTCAAAAATAGCAAGAATATTATTAATATTTTTAATTAGTATTGAAATCACTTTTAATGTTGATCATTATTACTAATAAAACAATATACCTAATTACAATAATAGTTAAACAAATAACACATTTTACATTGTAATAAATGCAGAGTACTAAATAATAAGTATACATAGGTATACTTCCTAGATATTTTATACAATGACTAAACAAATTTATGTAATATTTATAGCTTACTAAAATTAGTATCAAATTATTTTAAGATATAATAATTGTTCTTCAATTTTACATAGATATGTATAAATTTGTTATATAATTTTGTATACATGATTAAAACTTCGTTTACCTAGTATGGAGACATTGATAAATTGAAAATCATAAAATCAAATGAGTAAAAAATAAGTTTGTTATTTTAAAAACAGTAATATACCTAATAAAAGTAGGATTAATGCTAAATTATCATTCTTATTAATATTTTATAATTTTACTTTTAGAATGTTTATTGTCATTTATTCTATCTTATAATAATTAGTATCACTATTACAACTTAACATATGTAATTTATACATTAATTACATTTTAATGATAATGATAAATATTAAAAGTGATTTCAATACTTTTCTTAAATTTATTTAGGCACTATCTAAAACGTCTAGGAAATATATAAAATTTACTAGTATAACTAGGTATATGACTAATATACATATTACTACTAACATTATATATTGTTATTTAATGTGTTCACGGATTACAAAAATTATAATGAAACAAAAACAAAAAAATAAAAATAAATATTTAAATTATCTCAAATCAAATTGCGGTATTTTAATTAGGTTTATAATTCCCTAACCTCAATTTAATTTTTAAAATTTAAACTATAAAAAAAATATGTATATAAATCAGAAATAATTAATCCTACATATAAATTAAAATATTATGAAAAACAGCAACATTATGTATAAAACATTGATAAAAAATTGACAAATTACAATGATGATACATTTACATTAGGAGAAAACGTGGGGGATTACTCTATGCTGGTATGAGGAATTATCTAAGAGCGTAAAAATTCAAAACAAATCCACAAGAAATAATTTCGTAATTTTGGGTTAATTTTATTACACTAAAATATCAGTTTTAAAGCCAGACAACTACTATATAGTTTTGGACTTGGGTGTTAGTACAGTCCACTGAATACCAAATATTAATTTTAATAACTAAAGGTTTAAAATTTTTAAATAAGAAATAAATTTGTTTAATTATTTACCTTTTGATGAAATTACGAGTGAAACGCTGACAAAATCGTCAATGCCGTACACTGTCAATGTTAAATAACCAAAACTAGAAATTCAGAATGATTCTAGAACGTTCTAGAACACGTTATTTTTTATTATCAACAACGTAGCAGAGCACCTCCTATGGGATAACGCGGTTACATAAAAATGGCAGTAGTTATGACTTATGAAGAAGCACTTTCCGTCTGTTTTCTGGCTTGTACAATTGTGGCCTTCGGTCGGGTCTCGGGTGCCGGGTAGCGTGCGCAAGTGGTGCAATAATTAATATTTGTGAATAGTAGAGATGGAATTAAGTGTGACCAACTAAACATGTGACACGTGGAAGAAAAGAACCAAAGTTTAGTCATGGATATTATATTAAATTAAAATACATTGCAATATATATTAATAATTCATTTACCAAAGCAAAAACGTTTTAAAAATATTCGTGATATTCACGAGAGTGATATTAAATACTTAAATTTAATTAGATTGACTATTAATATTATTTAACATGTTGAAAAATGTTAAGTTAACACTGTTAATTCGATAAGATAAATTTTATAATTTATAATAATTATTTTATCCAATGGTTGTCCATTTTTACGTGGCGACACTGTTATCATTGTCAATTAATTTTTAATTTTTATTGATATTAATCCGCGTCAGCGATTTAGCGTCTCTATGGTTTGATGTATCATGTATGTCATTAATTCATTACTTTATTAGTATTTAGTATTAGTATTTACTAATAAAGTAATAAAGTGTTTTGTTGTGGTCAATTGCAATAAAATGTGAATAATAAATTACTATTTTTTTTTAATCATAGTCTGATCTGTGATTTTAATATTTATACATTAATTACGAATTCTAAAATTCAATAATATACCCAATTGTTAATAAATATTTCCAAAATCAGCTGTTACTAAATATTTTCTTTTGAGCAATACAGTACACATTTCAACATTTGTATATACAATGAACATACTACATTGATAAAACAAAACTTTCATAAATTGTATATTGTACGGTTTACGAATAATTTGTTGTACGTTGTACTTTGTACGGTTGTACATTTTATATTCAATAGTGAATACTTAATATTATGTCATGTCTCATCTCATTCGTATAACTGTTCATTGTACTTTTGTACTGTAAAGTATAAGACGGATAAGTATAAGGTTTTCCTGTTTTCCATTCATCACAATATATGTTTATTGAAAATTTTTAATTTACTTAAAATAAGCATTAACTAATTTGATTTAAATATTTATATCTTATCATTTAATATGTACCTATTGCACAGTTTATTTTTTTAATCTTTATACAAATTGTTAAATACAAATTTCGAATATTATAATATATTGTTAATTTAATTAGTTCTTGTGAGTTTACTTATTTATTAATATGACTGAACAAGTAGAAGTTAAAGGTAAGTGTTCATTCTAAAAATTATTGTTATACACATTTTTATAGAGATTTAATACTGCCCATCTATTAGATATTATAATTTTTATTTTATGAGAATCTTGCAATAATTATTTAATAAAATGTATTTATTTAAAATTCATTTTATTTTTATCTAATGTATTAGAATCTTGGAAATAAAATTTTCAAATTAAAACATGATAGATATTTAAGAATTTTATATTTTTATATTTATACATACAATGTTTTGTGTATATTAATTTTAAATATTAATCTTGTTTTTAATTACCTTATGGAGCATTAATACAATTAATCTATGTTTCAGAAAATCTTTTAGCAAATGATCATGAAACACCAGAAAAGACTAATCCTTCTACATCATTGCCAAAATATCAAAATAAATCAAGTAATTAAAATAATATTATTTATTTTAGATTCTGATCGAAGCGAAGAATGTATTGGTTTTACAATGATGTGTGTCTTTTTTTTCTTTTTTTTTTTTTTGTTCTTTTTTTTATGTATGAAAACACTTTTACAACCCGACATTATGCTCCGATTATCACGAATAGCATATGTTTCCGGTAGGAAAGTGGATTTAGTTGGTACTTTATTTAGGTCATTTTCGAATTTCTCAAAATTGACCTTAGGCCGTTAAAAAAATGATGAAAAAACGGAATTTTTCACAAAAATTGAAATTTCGACAAATTCGATTTCAATATTTCACGATAACTCAAGCAATTTTTAAGTGAGGACTTGAAAATTTTTTTGGGTATTCACATAGCTATTATATATATGTGGTAAAATTTTGGAACCGTTACGTTTATTTTTTTACAAAATATAGAACTTTGAATATTTCGTAAAATTCTCGTTTTTACGTATATAATGTTTCATAAAATTGACAATTTATGATATTAAGGTCTGAAAATTTTACTGAAGTATACTTACATATTACTTAACATCATACTAAAATATTAGAAAAATCCTTAGTCTCAATTTTTTTTTATAGCTGTTTTATAAGTTGATATTTTTAGTTCAAACGAAAATTTGTTTTCAAATTTTGTTTTTCAAACAAATAATCTTACTGAACTTGCTCAGAATTGTTTTTACGAATGCAATGATTTATCATTCCATTTAAATTCTAATTAAAATTAAATGCTATGATTCGCACACCTGTATCCTATGTGGTAGGAGTATCAGCTCTTTTTTTTTTTTCTTTTTTTTTTTTTGGCTTATTTTGATTCATTTATGACTGGGTTTATGATTGTCGCTGATCTAAATATGCTCTTCCACTTTTTTTTATTTAATGCTACTCTCGTGTCTAGAAAAAAATATTTATATTATATTAATAATGATAATTTGATTTATATTATAATATGTCTTAGTATAATTATTAAACAATCTATCTATTTATATTTACAATATATAATATACATATATTTTTTGACTTTATAGATAGCCAGGAAAGTAGTCCGATGTTTCTACGCCCATCATTATTACCATCTTCATCATCATTTAGTTTTGAAATAGGTCAAAGGAAACCAGATACTCCTCGACCAACTTCTAAATCATTCTGTTTAAATCCATCTCGATTAAGTTTAAACACATTTATATCTACTCGTAAGTTAAAGTTCATATTTTTAAAATAATTAACAATTATCTTAATAATATTATTAATTATTATATAGGTGTTTGACTAAAAAATATAATTTAATTTATTTAGTGTTTAATATAGCATACTAAAAGTACAATAAGGCTGCAATTAAAAGTTAATGATTTTTGTGCTTTTGATGTATTTTCAATTCATTATTTTAATTTTATTCATTATTGAATTTAACATTTATATTGTATTCTTAAGTACAATTTTGTTTTTTATTAAAATATGGCGTTTTTTTTTTTTTTTTTTTAAATCAAGTTCTTTAAATCAGAACAATTATGCCATATATTGAAATATGGCTCTAATTTGACTATAAAAAAGAGATTGGAACTCAAAATAATACTCAAATTTTTGGAGTAACAATGCTGCATATTTAAACAATAATATCACATGTATTATATACATATTATTATTGTTGCTCTTTGCGGAATTATCCATGTTCTGAATTTTTGGAACCAAAACGTTGATAATTCTACAAACAGCAACAATATTATTCCAATCCATCAAAGTTTTAATCAATTAACATATTATTATTATAATGTAATTATGTTTAAAAATTATTTTCAATTATTTGAATTCCTAAAAAAAAAAAAAAAAAAAAAGTTTTTCATTTTAGAAATTGAGTATAACAATACTTATAAATTATTGTTTGATTTCACAGTTTCAGTGTGATGTGTGTCATGTGAATATATTCACTGTATTAAATCATAATTTTTAATATATAATTTATTATAATTCATCTATTATATTTGTTGCTAATGTATATTAAACTCATTAAGTAATAAGTAATGAAACAATGCCATAGCAAAAAACAATTAATATTTATTCTTTCAATTTTTATAGTTGCTCAAAACTAAAGATATTTACAATAATAAAAATCGTCAAAAAAGAAAAATTATAAATATATATAAATCTTAAACATTATTTTTTGGTCAATGAACAAATTATGTATGCTGTTCTTAATTTTAATATTGATATTTTGAAGATTTATATTTTTGAGTTATGACATTATACTGGAAGTGATTATATTATATACTCTATTCCAAAAGAGAAGACACGAAGCGTTGACTAGTTTTCGTTCGGCGGCGCGCATTCCCCACCTACTCCGATAAATGCACGTATGCTCACGAGCGACCTCCCAGCTGCACCGTTAAAATCCATTATACGGCGCGCTTCGATTGTTGACATCTATGGTACTTGGCGAATATACGTATAACCTGTCACTTGATAACCCTGAACGTGTACATGGCTATTGTGTGTCGCATTTTAATTACGGTGTATACATCGTCAGCAATGATCGGCAATAGACTTCGTAAAGCTCCCTACGTGAAACAATGACAAGTGGAAAGGGAAAAATTGGCTACGCGTTGCGTTAGCCGTCATTTGCTATGCACAGAACCCGTGTCTTCTCTTTTAGAACAGAGTATATATATATATAATGTGTAATGTATAAAACTAATTAAAATATACTCTATTTTAATTAATTGTATCTTATTATTTTACATAGCAAAATCTTCAAATTTGGTAGATCAAAATAAATCAGAAGTTCAAGAACCAGAACCAAAAAAAGAAATTCCATCACCACCTGCTGTATTTGGAACGGTAGTTACCAAAAGTCGAACTCAAAAATCTGATGAAATTTCATTAGTTAGTGGTTTTGTATTTGGTCAAAATCTTCACGAACGTGTAGAATTAAATAAAGAAGCCGATTCAACTTCAGAAGAAGATAAAAAGCCTAATGATACTCAAGAAGCTGAAGTTTCATCATCTTCTAATGTTATTTCTCCTTCATTTGGTAACCTTAAAAATGAAGAACCTGATGAAGTAATATAATTAACATAAAATTGATAGTTATATATAATCTAAAAATATTAAATTTTAGAATGGAAAACTCGATGAATCTGTTGAAGAGTCTAAAAGAAGATTGATAGAAGCAGCAAAAGAATATGAAGAATCGCGTGCAACAAAACGAAAATATGAAGAAGTTGATTGTATGACTGGGGAAGAGAACGATGTAAATGTATTTCAATTAAATACATGTAAACTATATATGTTCAACAATGCTAAATCAAATTGGACTGAAAAAGGACGTGGTCAATTACGTGTAAATGATATGGATGGAGGACAATCATCAAGAGTAGTTATGCGAAACAATGGAAATTTAAAAGTTATTTTAAATACTAAGGTAATAATTGTATTAGTTAATATTGTTATTTTATCTAATTTTTTTATTTTTGTAGGTATGGGCTGGTATGAAAGTAGAAAGAGTTGGAGAAAAAAATGTTACGTTTACTGCATTTGAAGAGGATTCAATTAGAGTATTTCTTATTCATGGACTTCCAAAAAATTTAGATGAATTTGTCCAAATAATACAGACACGTGTTGAAAGACATAAGGAAGCTGATAGAAAAAGAAAACCAACTACTAGTATTGATAAAAATGAAGATTCATTTGAGGGTACACTTGTCTAAGATATTGTTACTAATATTTTTTATTCATAAATGTCATGTATTATATTTATCGTAGAAAATAAAAATAAATTCAATTTTTTTATAATATAAATGTTGTTTGAACCTTAGAATAATACATTTTTAAATGATTATCAATTTCCTGTACCAAAAAATAATTACACTAAAGTTTACTTGGTATTAATAATGTATTTTATGTTAATAATTTTATATAAAATTTGCTCAAATTCAGTTTTAAATAATATTCATTCAGTAAATCAATTTTTTTTAAATGTAGTGAAAAATTGGTTTTATTTTAATAATTGGTGTTAATCATATTTTACAAATTATATATCCATGATTAGAAAAAAAATGAATGAACAATAAAAATGTGTTAGTAGACTTTCACAAATAAATAATTTTATTTTGTTTTACATATGTGTTTTTAAAGTATATTAATAAATTGTGTAAGCAGTGATGTAGTGTATAAAATTGTAACATTACTAATATAATGTAACATAAAAATAATGACTTAAAATTATATTTAGTAAAAAGGAATTTTACATTTATTCTGTACATACTCTTTATAAAAGATGAATTAAAAAAGTATAATTACATCACTGCTAAAATATATATCCATTGTACAAAAAATTACATCTTTTCATATCAATTAATATTTTAAGTGTTTTAATCAATTACTTAATAATTCCAATAAAATATAAAATAATGTAATATTGAAATATAATATTCCAATTAATTTGTTTTGTAACATGTAATAGTTAATCAATTTTACCTGGATAGAATATTAAGACACGTTTAGAAATTCGACGTTTGTGTTGTTTTAAAATTGACATAGGGTATCACTGGATAGCTTCTCTTCTCAAGTCTTCAAAGTCACTATAATATTATTAACCTATTTGCTTTTTGTAATTTTTTTATGTACAGATTGTAAATGTTATTTTTTATTAAATAAAAAAAAAAAATTGACATAGTACATACAAATTATAATAAACAAATTATAATTATTATAATAATAATTTTTTTATTAATTTTAACTTATACTATAGTGTATTTTAAAATATACTTATTATAGATTTTGATTTAGAATATAAATATTTCATTATTAGATTCCAGTTAAATGATTATGATGAAACTTTAGAAGTAGATAATATAAACTATAATAGAACTAGTAATTATTTAATAATGAGGGTGATTTAAATATTTTAAGACTAAAATTATATTATGGTAAATAAGTAGTTAATTGTTGTCTATTAGAAACATATAAAAAAGTTCATCAGAAAAAAAATAAGTAATTATTACTGATGTACTGATTAAAATTTTTACATTAATCAGTTACTACGTTCAATATAAATAATTTATCATGAAATCCATAAATGAATCACCTAAATACCCAAATCTGACAGTACTTCGCTAGAATCGTTTTTCAAATGTAAGGATTTATCATTGCATTCAAATATTAATCAAAATTCAACAGTATCCTCTTTTACCTGTATCCTTTCCCTTATTTTTTATACTTTAAACAGCTACAGGGGGGAAAAAAAGTGTAATATTCACAATTTATTGGAATTGAAGGTATTTGAACTTCAACATAATTTTCAAAATTTTTTGTTAATTTTATATAACATTGTAAAATATTTAAATATAATAAGAAGAATTCATATAAATACTTTAAATATCAATTTTAATAAAACTCAACTTTAAATTTAAATTGAGACATGAAATTTTTATAATATTTTGGAAATACATTAATATATATATATATATCACTATTTTTTAATAAAATTTTTAAAAAATGATTGTCTTTTTAATAATCATAATTGTAAATGTATTGAGAAATATTAAAAAGATTAGAGTACTATTAATACTATTATATCTTAAATGGATTCTAAGATTTTCGATTATACTAAAAATATCAGCTAAAAAATAATTGAGATTAATAATTTTTCTAATATATTGATACCATGTTAATAATATGTACCTAAGTGCAAAGTGTGAAAAGTATACTTCAGTGAAATTTTAAGACTTTAAAATTAAAATTGCCAATTCTATCAAACATAAAAAAAAAAACGAGAATTTTAGAAAATATTCAAAATTCTATTTTGTAGAAAAATTAACATAACGGTTCAAAATGTTATCATATGTGATATATATATATACAATATACATATATAGTATTTATGTGAACACCCAATAAAACTTTCAAGTTCTGCTTAAACCTGAGTTTAGTGAGTTATCATGAAATATTGAAATCGAATTCGTCGAAATTTCAGTTTTCGTGAAAAATGCCGTTTCTACATCATCTTTTGGTCTTTTTTCCTTTCGCATATGGTTAATCATTGTAAAACCAATCAATTTTTTGGTTCGCTCAATATCTAAAAAATATACGTGATGAAATTATAAAAATAACTGATACTCCTGCCATACAATGCCACGCTGATACTGCCTCATTACAAATATCACTCCTGTGCAATTGCAACTTTCCAACCGAAAAAATATGCTATTCGTGAAAATCGGAGCATTATTTCGGGTAGTAAAAAAAAGACACACATCATTGTAAAACCAATACATTATACATACATGATTCATCGCTTCGCTCAGAATCAAAAAAAATTGTAAATTTAATAATTCACAATTAATTGTAACTGAGTCAAGTGAAATGTATTTAAGATTCAATAAAGTTTTCAAAATTCAAAAAAAAAAAATGTTGACTTTATTTAACATTATTGTAAAATATTGCAATATAATAAGAAAAATCCATATAAATACTTTAAATATTGATTTTACTGAAATTTAAATTATAAAAATCTATAAAAAAAATTGAGTATTGAGATTTTTCTAATATTTTGGAAATACGTTAAGATATATATATCAATAATCAATATGCTTCAATAAAATTTTAAAAAAAATTTCCAAATTTCTTGGCTTTTCTATTAATTTTTATTGTAAAAGTATTGAGAAATAATAAAAATAAAATTCGTGTGGATTTTAAGATTTTCGTTTAAACTAAAAATATCAATTTTAAACAGCTATTTCTAATATTTTGATATTATGTTAAGTAATATACAAGTATACTTCAATAAAATTGTCAGACCTTAATGTCTAAAATTGCCAATTTTATCAAACATACGAGTACATAAAAAGGAGAATTAAAGAAAAATGAAAAGTTCTATATTTTGTAGAAAAAATAACGTAATGGTTCCAAAATTTTATTACATATAGGTATATTATAGTACCTATGTACTGTATGGAGTATGGAGATATGCCTTAAAATGTCTCTAAAAGTCCTAAATAAGCAAAATAGCTCTAAAAACTAAAAATATGCAAAAAAAGGGGGAAAAAATCTTCATTGTCTTCAGTGAAATGTGAAATAAATTTGTAACTTACTTAGAATGTTCTAGGATTTCCCAAAAAAATATACAAAAATGCTACAACTTCCGAGCTCTGGTTATAACTTATAACAATCAATTTGATATTTTATAATAATAAATATTATAAATTTTCTATTCGAAGAAAAAACCTATATTTTGTACATGTACTTTGATGGGAGGAGGTGCAGGGCTTAACTTTTCATATGATCTAACTTCTAACCTAACCTATGTCAAGTTTTTTGGCGTATACTCAAAAAAATTTTACGACTACTGCAGAGTGCAGGTAGTCGATAATGCTCGTGTAGTTGTGTATTGTATTGTGCCTAGTGGTTCATAGACCATATTATAGACAATACGAAATTACGATTACGTGACCTGAAGGTCGCTCATAAACCTAGGTACTGTAGTCTATACTTGTGCGTGACCGAATTTGTTCTAAATCTAATCAAAATATACGATTTTTATTTCTAGTTGATAATCATTTTTAATAGCGGTTGCGGTTCATTAAAAAGTAATAAGTAGCTATACTCAATACAGTATACCTAGTATACCTACTTATACAATATGCACTTATTAGTTATTTGTTTAACAAATATTTTAAGGTTAGAATGTAGGTAAACAGGTAAAAACTGTAAATCGTTTGAATTTTAAATTATCGAAATATTCCAGATGGCTCAGTTCCTAGTTTGGTTTTGTTTAAACATCAATATTTAAAAAATTTTTAAGTCATTTAACAACCCGAACCTGAATTTCAGCAATTCAAAACTGCAGAAGACTAGATGAAGTAATATACAAAAATAAAATTAGCTGATAAATTACAGTCCAACCAATAACCATACAATTATAATATATATTTTATATGTAGCATGTAGGATGTAATTATTTATTTGTAATTAAGATATTTATTTTTAAAGGGACATTACGTGAGTTCATTATCTATTTAGTATTTATTATTAATTATTAATTATTATCAATCGTAGGAACACAGTATTATTGAGATTTGAGGTACTGATATTAATCACCCCATTCACCAAGGTGAACCTAACCTAACCTACTATTAAATAAATTTTTATTATTAATTATAATATGTAGTATAATTTATTATTACGGACTGGACTTATGGTAGTTAGATATAGATTTATTTCCGAATTAAGTAATGCTAACGCAGTCCCCTCCGAGTCGTTGGTTCGAACCTGAAAAAAAAAGTTATAAGTTCATTACTTTATTAGTTTATAGTTTATACATAGAAATAGTATCGTAAATTCGTAAGTCGTAACAAACAAAATATCTTCACAAAAATAATAAGTCATAAAGGGGGTCACACCTCGCACACTAAATAGTGTAAATACGCCATGGACGTCACTTTCATCGGGTAACGTCGTTTTGGTGGGGCTGAATAATGTATTGGTGGAGAAGGGGGAGTGTGGCCGGTATCGCAGTCAAAACAACAGGCGCGAAATTCGGCTTACGCGCACTCCAGTCATGATGCGACCGCGGTTCTTTCGAGAATTTCTATTTTTAAAACGCGCACGACCACCGCACGACTGTCGTAGTCGTCGTTGTCGCTGTGTACGCGTGGTTCGTTTTTTGTAATAGTACTATACTACTAATAATAATAGTCATTATTTTTATATGGAATAGGTATTTATACATAATAATTATTATAAATTCTAAATCGTTATTGTCCGATGGAAAGTCAGTCTGAAACTTTAAAAATATTGAATTTACAACACGTGCATTGTATTATAATTTATATTATTGTACATTATAATATTAAATTCTATACCTATTTGGAGAATATTATAATAATATAACGATGGGGTACATTTAATCAATAACAATTTTTATACGCACTTTAAAGTATATTCTATCGACGCGTCTTGTACCTACTTTGTCACCGGTTGTGCTGGTCCGCGGCTGAAAGATACGTAGTCGTCGGAATGAGAATACAATACTGCGACACGATGATGTTCACCGGCAATAGGAAAAGGAGTTGTAGTAACAACTCGCAAAAACGGCAGACGGACAATAGATACCGAAACAACCATCATTCCGAGGTAATAATCACGATCTTACGATATTATTATTTGATATCTACATAATTACTATTTAATATTTATTATTACTAATATACAGTAACCAAACTAGAGAATAATATTTTCGAAATATGTCTTCGATTCGTAATATCCATTTTGCCCAATAATTAACGTCACGCGGGAATGCTGGACGATGTTCGTTGTTCGATAACCGTTTAAATGGATTATAATATAAAAAATAGATATCTATTTAAGTATAGATATGTGATTGGGTTTTTAGAAAAGTCTAAATCTAAACAAATTTTAGAAACTGCAACTGTTATTTTTAACGTTAACATAAAAAAAATTGTAGGACAAAAATTGAACGTTTTTTTTTTCTTTTACGTTTTTTTGGAAATCTACCCATCACCCATGTGCGTCGGACAAAATAATGCTCTCCCTCTCGTCATCGTGCATTTTATTTTTTACTAGGTACTGATATAATTATTATTTCTCTGCTTATAGTTTATAGATCTTATGGTTGCACACGTATTAAAGCCTAAGGGTGATTGTATGAATATTTTTATTTTACGAAGATTTAATTTTTACACTTTTATTTTTTTTAAAAAAAAAGAATCATTCGTATATATGGTCATGTTTAACCGTGACCACTGACCACAATGATAAATATTCAGATTTGTAACATAAGTACTATATAAAAAAAAATAGAATTATAGAAAGAAAGTCAAAATTTATCTGTTTACATGTATGTATACAATATACTTAGTACCTACCAACCTACTTAAAGTAAGTCTAATGTTACTGGCTATAGTCGGCACTTGTTAGAATTTGATGGGGGTGCAAAAACTACTTGTGAGATTTCTTTAAAATGTCTAACAAATATATTACCAATATAACGAAAAAATAATAATAATGTTTTTATTTCTAAAAATAATTGCAGGACAAAAATTGAACGATAATATATTTTTTTTCTAAGCATAATCAATTATCAAATCGTATCTATATCAATACAATTAAATAAATCTAATTTAAGCAGGAATAATTATAATAAACAATTTTATAACACATTATTGCATAACAACTAACAAGACGCTATGGAAATTTGAAATGGATTTATTATACATTTTATATTTGTAGTGCTCTAAAATCACTATTCAAGAGTGTGTTGTATAACAATACATATTATAAGATTTACTTAAATATTTTTGTTTGTGGGGGCAATATGATATTTCTACACCCTCAAAATAATAATTATCATGGGTGCAACTGTACCCTCATGCCTTCCTCCCAAATGCCGCCACTGTTTTTGGCTGTTAATAACAAGTTAATCGATTATTCGATTTTTATACGGTCTGTTTACGCATAAGTATAGGTATAAGTATTAAATATTAACAACAAATTATTATCATTTAATGATTTCCATTATAAAAAAGGTAATGTAAAATCAATAATCATTAAAAATTTTAATTACTTTTAATTTAAAACCCACTTGTAGTATATATTATAATTTATCATTAAGTTTTAATTCATAGCTGGAATTTGTGATAATATATTTTGGGGATGCTTGATTAGTTACGTCTTACGTTTCATGTGAAACCTAGTGCGCTTACACGTCTCCATTCACCACTCCCATCTATTTATGAACCTTAAAATCTATATATAATATATTAATGTAGGTACCTACATAAGATTAAATTTAGGTTAGTATAATGAAATATGAAATTTATGAAATTGATAAGACGTATAATAATATATATTATCTATATAAATATAACAGTACAATTAATTTTTAAATAGATTATTTATATGTAAATATTATGTAGTTATATTATAATTAGGGTTCGGGACTTATTGTACATAAAATGTAGGAAATATGCATACATATATGCATTTAAAATAACCAAAATATGCGAAAAAATATGTAAACATTTTTTTTTTTATTAGTAATTGAAAATTATATTTATTAAAAATATGAAATTAAATTTATCTGACTACCGATGACTATCTGTAATTGAACAAAAACACTCCGATTACGTTTATCGTTTTTCTATTAAGTTCTAGGAATGCATGCTTATTACTGGGTAATATTATTATTTATTACATTAAACAAATCGTTCATCAATCATCAAAAATAAAATTTAACAAATAAACTGAGGATTAATGATTTAAAATTTAAAATAAACTGACCATAACACTTAAAAACATATAGATATGCATTATAATAATAACAACTAAATTGCCAAAATTTGTCAAATATGCATTTTGCCTAAAAACCGGCAAAATATGCATAAATATGCAATTAAAATTTTTGTATTTGAGTTTGGTATGTCTTAAAACAAACTTTTATATAACTTAAATTATTCTACTGTTATTATTAAAGAATATGCAAATGCAACAAGTCCCGAACCCTAATTATTATAATTAATTACATTTATTAATATATTATGTAGCCTATTATAATTTATATTTTAATTTTCAATGATTTAAAAATACATAATATATTTATGTAACGAAATAAATTTGTGATTGCTACGGACCTTAAGTCGTCCACTAAATGACGCCTATGAGTATTATTATTATTTTATGCAAAAATAATAGAATATATAATATTATTATAATAATGCCGCCGAGGCGTCGATGGAAAATATTCGGACAATCCTCAGATGAGCCGGCGGACCGAAATAGAACGAAGACGAACGGATATATACCACCGCACCTACTTTGCTACTGTTCGCCACTCCTAAATAATATTATACCACTGCTGACGGCGAACGCGTCATTATTGAGAAGAAACAGCTTTGGACCAAAGATGCTGCTTTAAAAGTGTGTTTTCGCAGTTAGGTCAGGTTAGGTTAAGTTATACACGAAAGATGATGACCTCACAACAGTCATAGTGTATGATTCGAATACGCGTTATATCCGATTTCGATATGTGAATTCGAATATAATATTATAATAATATAGAAAAAGAAATTGTTGCATTTATCCCCACTACACACACAACTCGTGTATAGTCATCCAAAATTACAAAAAAAATATTCAGAAAATTTCATATGTAATAAAATGTTTAACTAATTGTATATAAATTACATTTTTTATATATATAAACGTATTGGATTACGTTTGTTCTTTTTTTATCCCGCAACCACGTCATTTTCATGTTTTTTTCTTTATATATATATCAATATTATTTCATTTGAATTACACGTTACAATGAAAATATATTTTTACTCGATTTAGTATAAATATTAAATACATTTTAATTACTTATTACACTTACCAATAATTTTTTGTATCTAATTAGTAATTTATATATATTAATCATTTTGACATAATTTGTATAATGCCAGTATGTCACGTATATAATTAAATACAGATAATTTTTTGGTTAGCACATAATTTAAAGTGACCATATAGGATTATAGTCATAAATTGGTGGCGAGGAGGGGCGATTGACACTTTAAAATGTTTAGACGGTTATTGCTCCTCTTGACTTTTTAACAAGTTTCAAAATTATAATAATAAATAACTATTTAACTTATGTAAGTCTTGAAAAACGTTTTTTGACTTTTAAAAATATAAATATGTAAGTATATTAATAATATTATCACTATGAAAAATATAGTTTTAAAGATTATCTACTCCAAGGATGTTTTTGTATGGATTGAAATTTATGTATGTAGGTATAGCAAGGCCGTAACTGGGAAAAATTTTCGGGGGGGGGGGGGTCCAATTTTAGATTCTGAGCGAAGCGAAGAATGTATTGGTTTTACAATGATGTGTGTATTTTTTTTTTTTTGGTCTGAAGACAATTTTACTACCCGAAATAATGGTCCGATTTTCACGAATAGAATTATATGTTTTCGGTTGGAAAGTAGATGTAATTGGTACATTAATTGGTTAATTTTTCGAATTTATCAAAGTTGACCTTAAACGGTAGAAAAATGACGAAAAACAGCATTTTTCACGAAAACTGAAATTTCGACGAATTTAATTTCAATATTTCATACGATAACTCGGGCTATTTTGAAGTTAAAGACTTGAAATTTTACTGGGTGTTCACGTAGCTACTATATACGAGTATATATGTGGTGAAATATTGAAACCGTTACGTTAATTTTTCTACAAAATATAGTACTTTGCAAATTTCATAAACTTCTCGTTTTTATGTATATAATGTTTGATAAAATTGGCAGTTTTGGGTTTTATGGTTTGAAAATTTTACTGAAGTAAATATTATTATTTATTAGATTTTCTCCGTTGACATAAAATACAAGTATTCTGAAATATAATTCTTTTTATTTTATAATATAACATTTAGTAATAATAATAAAACTACTATTGGGATAGTAAATTTTTAATAATTTATTTAATATTAAAAAATATTGATTTTGGAAAAATTTCGGGAGGGGTCCGGACCCCCTGGACCTCCCCTCAGTTACGGCCTTGAGGTATAGTTTTTATTGTTTTTAATAATTTTGTAATTTAATATAATTAATATAGTTCTATGTAATTTTATCATTTGATTTACTTATATAGTTAAATTAAAGAGTAAATATAATAATTAGAATGTTCTTACAATTCATAAAGAATAAGCTCAGGGCGCATCACTTTATTAAGATTATATGGAAATTTATATATCTAATATAATATTTATAATAATTTGTGTACCTATAAAAAATGACCAAGTTACGCCTATGAAAGTGACTAAATTAGTAAATATTAAGAGTATGACACAAGAGGTATGGCATACTATTATATACACAAAACAACTAATATAGTAGAATAGAGATGTCGTTATGAACAAAGTGGATCAGACGAATAACTATAGAGAAATTATAGTTTTTCTGCCGATTAAAAATTTACAATACGGTTGAATATTGTCGTGTACCGATAATTAGTATTATATTTAATATTTATATTTATCATTAGTAAGTAGTAATAAATATTAATATAATATGTCATGTGACATTAATAATTATAAGCCTGTTAATTAATTTTATTCAATTCATAATTTAGAAGAGAGTAGTAGAGTACATACATATTTAGTAGGCAATTTTAAAAGTTATAAATTGTTTTATTTTGGTGATATATATATATTATAATATATAAATAGACCACTTTGTAAAACTTTACAGTGTAAAATAATTATAAATAATTTAAAACTTACAAAAATTACCTATACTCGTACAACTTACCACTTACTTATCACTTCTTCCAGTTACCTTAAGTCTTAAATGCTTAAAACATAACTTTTTAAGTTAGTTTATTATTTTATTAATAAATGGAAGTTTAAAAATAAAATAATATTATTCACACAATGCATAGTTACTTATAATTTTGTATTAATTTGTAGGGCAGAGGTCGAAGTAAAATACCGCAAGGATTAGTTCCTACTGGCTATAACCACAATTCAGTTGATGCTGATATAGCAGATAGCTGTAAGTATTTATTACATTTTATTACCTATTTAAAATAATTTTATGTGCTATCTAATAATGCAATAAAAATTATGCATTAGGTACCTAGTTAAAACTTTTGTGGATTCAAATATAAGTTTTCTCTTTTTAGATGCATCTACCTATATTATATTTAAATAATTATTTATTAATATATTTACTATTTAGTATAGTGAATAATATATTTATACATCTTACTCGTATAGCTAAAGTTAATATACAAGTATAGCCCTATAGGCCATTAAAATTTCGAATAATAATAGTGTAAGTATAATAATATTCTAAAAGGGTAAATCGCCATTAAAAATTACTAGTTTACTACTAATAAAGCAATATACTTTATTATACCTACAGGTAGTAATAGATAGGTAAATTAAAAAATATATACCTTATATAAAAATGATTTTAATTCTGTCAGACATTGTTATGATTTTATATAATAATATAAATTTAGGATTAACATTATTTTACGATGTATATTTGTAGGTATGTATCATTTAAAATCAGTGTTTTTAATACATGTAAATATTTACCTAATTAGAATATAAATTATAAATATTAGGTTTTATTATGTTTTATTTATATGGAAAATAAATGTTTATCCTAGTTAAACATAATTTATTTAATGGGTTTTTAGGTAAACCCTATACAATTTTCAAGTCTAATTTCAAAATTGCCGGAGTTATCGTGAAATATTGAAATTGAATTCGTCGAAATTTTAGTTTTCGTGAAAAATGCCGTTTTTTCTATTGCATAGAGTCAATTTTGAGAAATTCGAAATATGACCTAAATACCAACTAAATCTAATTTGCTACTGGAAACCTATGCTATTCGTAAATATTGGAGCATTATTTCTGATCGAAAAAGTGTCTTCATAAATAAAAATAAGAAAAATCCGTATTAATACTTTAAATATTGATTTTACTGAAATTTCAACTTAAAACACCTATAAAAAAAAATTAAGTATTGGGATTATTCTTATATTTTGATATCATGTTAAGTAATATGTCAGTATACTTCAGTAAAATTTCATACTATAAATCCCAAAACTGCCAATTTAATCAAACACTATATATACCTATAAAACGAGAATTTTACGAAATATATAAAGTCCTATAATTTGTAGAAAAATAACGTAACGTTCCAAAATTTTACCACGTATATACTCGTATATAGTACTTATGTGAAGACCCAATAAAATTTTCAAGTCTTTAACTTCAAAATTCCCCGAGTTATGGTCAAATATTTAAATCGAATTCGTCAAAATTTCTGGAGTTTTCGTGAAAAATGCTGTTTTTCGTCGTTTTTTCTATTACTTAGAGTCAATTTTGAGAAATTCTAAAAATGACCTAAATAAAGTATCAACTATATCCACTTTCCAATCGAATGGTATTCGTGATAATCGGAGCATTATTTCGGGTAGTAAAAGTGTCTACAGACATAAAAAAAAAAAAAAAAAAAAAAAGACGAAAAAAAGACACACATCATTGTAAAACCAATCGCTTCGCTCAGAATCTAAAATAGTTGCATAAAACTTGTACGAATTTCCCATTTGGGAAATGGGATTATGGTATAACAAAATCGTAGTTTCATGTATTATGTTATAAGTTTTGTGTTTATAATCTCTTTATTACAGGGCGCACACCCTGCCTAATATGATAATAAATTATTTTTGATTTTTAAAAAAATAATTTTATAAGGCGAGTAGATACTTAAATTTAATGCTTAATTGATAAAATATGTAGTGTAGACGTATAGTTATAGATATTTTACCATTCATAAATCATAATATAATGATATAATTTTAATATTTTATGATAAATATAATACTAGCTGTAAGGTTAGTAATTTAGTATCTATATAATATAATATATTCATTTTAGGACATTTTTATGGGATAAAATACAATTTTTTTCTCACGATTTTTTTTGTGACTAATAAATCATTACTTACATAACATCTCATTAAACATATTATGTTATTATTTATTGTATATACGAGTAATATTGTAACACTTATAGTCAAATATGGATTTATAATTTCGATTATTGTATTTTTATATAATTTAGGTATACCTATGTATTTTATTTTATAATATTTAAATTTTTAATAAGCTATTGCGAGTACCTATTACTTAAATATACTTAAGACATAACATATATATTAATTAAATGTAAAACAATTAAAAATAAATTTATGTATCTCAAATCTATTTTATGTTTTTTAGTACAACAGCGAGTTGATATAGCCAGAGGTCATGCAATAACTCGAAGGAGAGGAGCAATCAAACATCAAAAAGTACATATCGTTAAAGGACATAAGTTTTTAGCTAAATTTTTCAGACAACCAACATTTTGTGCATTCTGTAAAGATTTTTTATGGTAATAAATTAAAATTTAATAAATTACTTAGAAATGTAATGTTTTAATTCATAAAAATATTTTGTAGGGGTTTTGGAAAACAGGGATACCAATGCCAATGTAAGTATATTTTGTAAATAAAATTATGATTTTAAAATATATAAAATTCATGTACTTAAGTAGGTAGTTTAGTGTATGTTACTTATTTTTTTAGCTTGTCAAACAGCTGTCCACAAAAAATGTCATGACAAACTTCTTACGCAGTGTCCAGGCACTGGACGAGATACTGAAAGTACAGTGGTGAGTCAATCAAACTACAAATGAAATGACCTTTTGTTATTCATTAGTTTGAAAATGTTAGTAATATATTTTAGTATAATATTACACTAATACATTAATTATAAGTAGGTATTTCATAGTTTATTATAAAATTATCGAACCATAAAAATGCAATGTTTATAGAACAAAATATTTTCAAATGAAAATATTTCTACAAAAATTATCTTATAATATAGTTAATATTATGTAATTATCTAGTTAATATGTTTACATATTAAACACGTGCTGACTGTGTTTTACTTCTAAAATGGCTATAACTAAAGAATAAGAACAAAGTAATAAACATAATATAAATTATAAGTATAACAACACATGGCTAAGAGTTGTTAAATATCGTGCAACAAATTACGTTTAAACTTTTATTGTTTATTTGTCAAAAATATATAAGATCTATAAGAATTGATTGAAAAAGTTAGGCATTTTGCCTGCTAAATTTAATTAAATATTTGTTTTATTATCAATATTTTTATCTTATTTGTGAGTTTTATATTTATTTTATATATTTTATTTATTTATTATTTGTTTTGTGATACGCTTTAATTAAATTATTGCTGTAAATTATATGTACAGTGTGCTAGAATTTACAGACCATTATTCTTCAACTAATATGCTCTTTTTCATAAAAGAAAACAATTATTTTTAGATTTTATATTATTATTGTCTATATAAAAATGTAAAAATATGAAGATAAATTCAGAATATTTATAAAGAATATTAATGTATTATAATTTATATTGTATATTATATAATATTATGTAGTTAGGTAGGTATATTGTTCATTATTTTGTTCTATAAAACAAAATTATTTGTATAAGTAAATTTAAATTACAAACTTTTGTGTTAATAATTAAATATAATCATAGGCACACTTCGGTTGGTGCTTAGTACCCCCACAAAAGTATATAAGATAGTTGATCAGAGTTTGGGATAACGCTATTTTTTTGTTATATTTTAAGGACATTAAATGAAGTCTATAGTCTATTATTAGTTATTATTATTCATAAATGATAGGTATAGGAATTTTGCCTCCATGAATTAATTAAATAGGTAATTCTAGCATCCCTAAAATTCACACTTAATGTACGCTTACCGCTTACGAATATAATATAATTATATAAATATTGGATAGATGTGAGGAACCGCCTGAAGATAAAAGATGTATTATTATAACAATAAGGGTTAGAATTTAGGAAACTAGTAACACTGTTGAGTGTGGATCATGTGTATTATGGATTTATGTGTACTGCGATAAAATTATTGCATTAAGAGAAGATAAGATTTTTATATTTTTATAATGTGAAAACATACGTAAAAGCAATTACCTATATCTATAAGTATTATATATATATTCAAATACTTAGTTTTATTATAGTTTAAATATAGTTTATATATGTAGGTAGGTAAATATTAATAGGTAGGTATATTAAAATATACATACCTATAATAATATTCATTGTAATTTTGTATTAAACTTTTATGTTATGAACTTATATACAATATACCTACCTATTTGATGTTTACTGTTTTACTATTGTTATATTTTATGATCAGAAATTTATTTCTATTGAGTATGATTAATTAAATAAACGATAAAAGAAATTGTTGTTCTAATTCATAGAATGTTTATAGTTTACTTGACTATAACTATTAACAATTTGATAATGGTTGTAGTATAAACATAACAATGTTATGTTACATTTACATAATATGTTACTTAAATTATGTTATATATATTATCACAAACAACCTGATGTTGAAATTATTTTATAAAGTGCACAATATAATAAATTAATAATATTATTTGTAAAATGTATACCTACACAATACAAACGTATATTTCGTTTTAAGTGTGTATAGGTACTCGTAATAATATATAATCTACTTACCTATCTATAATATTTATAGGCGCATGAATAAAGTTTTTGAACATGCAAATGAATATTTGATTAAATTAACATGATTATTAATTACCTACCTATTATTTTTATAAATTATTATTTATCTTGATCTATTACTAATTAATAATTAGTAATTACTAATTACATTTTCTGTTTATGTGATTTATTTAATCAACAAGTAAATTTATTTATTTATATTGTTTATGTGTAAATTTGAATATATTTTTGTATAATACAAAACTAGGAAGTGGAAATCAATTTATATTTTATAAATATTTTATACTTAAAATAAAGAAAATATTATATAGGTACTTTACTTATTTGTAATAACTTCTACATATAAGGATATTAGTAAATAGTAGGTAGGTAATTAATATAAAATATAAATTGAGTACATATTTTGATGGTACTTTTTTCTGTAGCTTTTTTCTACCAAAACGAAAATTTATATAAATATATAGTTTAATTTTACTATTATCTGTTTTTAGGGTAGGTATAAGTATATTAGATTTTGAGTGAAGCGAAAACTGTATTGGTTTTACAATGAAGAGACAAGAGAGTCTTTTAAATTCTGAACGAAGTGAAGAATATTATATTGGTTTTACAAATATGTGTGTTTATTGTTTTTACAATGATGTGTTTTTTGTTTGTTTTTTCTGTCTTTTTTTGTTTTGTTTTTATGTCTGTAATAGACACTTTTACTACCCGAATTAATGCTCCGATTTTCATGATTAGCATATGTTTATGGTTGGAAAGTGGATAGTTGGTACTTTATTTAGGTCATTTTTCGAATTTCTCAAAATTGACCCTATGCGATAGAAATAACGACGAAAAAATGACAAAAAAAAGCATTTTTCATGAAAACTGAAATTTCGACGAATTCGATTTCAATATTTGACGATAACTCGGGCAATTTTGGAGTTAGACACTTTAAAATTTTATTGAGTGCTGACATAAGTATTACATACATGTGATAAAATTTTGCAACCGTTACGTTAATTTTTTACAAAATATAGGACTTTTAATATTTCGTAAAATTCTCGTTTTTATGTATATAATGTTAGATATAATTGGCAGTTTTGGATTCTAAGATCTGAAAATTTTACTGAAGTATTCTCACATATGACACATTAGTATATTACTAAACATGATATAAAAATATTAGAAAAATCCCAAGTGTCAATTTTTTTTTTATAGCTGTTTAAAGTTGATATTTTTAGTTATCTAAATTTATTTAGAAAATCTTAGAATAAATACAAGTATTGTTCTTATTATATCTCAAATCTCAATACTTTTACAATAAAAATTAATAGAAAAGCCAAAAAATTTTGGAAAATTTTGTTTGAACCATACCTACTCATATATCTTAACGTATTTCCAAAATTTTCTCAAAAATCTTAAGTACCTACCTAGTCAAGTATCAATTTTTTTATAAGTGTTTAAAGTTGAAATTTCAGTACCTACCTAAAATCAATATTTAAAGTATTTATATGGATTATTCTTATTATATTTCAATATTTTACAATAAAATTAAATAAAATTGATAAAAATTTTATTGAAGCTTAAACACATTTTACTTATCTCAGTTCCAAAGTAATTGTCAATTGTCACAATTACGATTATTTTTTTTTTTTATATAACTATTTAAAGTATAAAAAAGCAAGGAATGGGATACAGGTGTAAAGAGATTAGTGTTAAATTTTGATTACAATTTGAATACAATAACACTATCCTCTTCACACTTGTATTCCTTTCATAACATTATTAGCTCATTAATTCATTATATTATGCAATAATCAACAATATGACAATAATTACAAAATTTTAAAACAGAATTAGTATTTTTTAAATGCTTTTGTAATAAATTATACCTACATAAATTATAAGATATACCTACTCATTTGAGTTAGTTATACTTATAAGTGATTTTACTATTTCTAGTAGGTAATTAGTAATTACTAATTAGTAAATATGTGTAAGTATTAATTATTTATTTTATTAGAATAATAATTTTAATACTAAGTTTTAGTTAAATACTGTCTGACTATTAAGTTATGGATATAATATATATACAATTAAGTTATGGATATAATATATATACAATCAATGGCGTAGCCAGGATTATGCAAAGGGGGAGGGTTTGATGTAAGGATTAAATTAGGTATTAGTTATTTATAATTTTTTGTTCAATACTTAGTTATACTCTTATTGAGCCATTTAAGGGTATTAGCGTTGTACTTGTATATGGAAAAAGAAAAAGCAAGGGAATTGCACACCTGTAGCAAGTGCAATTATAGTATTTAATTTTAATTAGAATTTGAATGCAATGATAAACCATGCATTCGAAAAAACGATTCTGAGCGAAGTTCAGTCAGATAATGCCGTTTTTTATCATTTTTTTCATAATATTTTCGATTAACTAAAAATATCAACTTTAAACAGCTATAAAAAAATTGAGAATAGGGATTTTTCTAATATTTTATGTTTTGTAATATGTAAATATACTTCAGTAAAATTTTCAGACCTTGATGCCAAAAATTGCCAATTTTATCAAACATTATATAAATAAAAACGAGAATTTTACGAAGTATTCACCGTCCTATATTTTGTAGAAAAATTATTAACGTAATGGTTCCAACATTTTACCACATATATATTATATACGAGTATATGACCTATGTGAATACCCAATAAAATTTTCAAGTCTCTAACTTTAAAATTGTCCTAGTAATCGTGAAATATTGAAACCAAATTCGTAGAAATTTCAATTTTCGTGAAAAACGTCGTTTTTTGGCATTTTTTCGTCGTTTTGACCTCTAGCTCAATTTGTTAACATTAATGTAAATTCTTTAGGTATCATCTTTTTGTCTTATGATTTCGGTCAACTCATACATTTAAACGTTTCCCAAATAGTTTTGATTAATATCATTTCTGTGTCATTAGAATCTTTTGACAACGTATCATTGAAAATATCGTAACGGTGTAGGGGTACCTTGACTCTAGACCAGGCGTGCCCAACCCGCGGCCCGCGGGCCGGTTCCGGCCCGTGACCATTTTATAAAAATAAGAAATTTGTATAGGTGTAAAAAAATTGATTTTATTAAGTTTTTAAGAATATAAAATATTTTACAATTTTTAATTTTTATATAAAAAAAAAAAAAATATATTGGATTTTAGAATATTAATAGAAATAAATTAGTGTGAAATTTGGGCTTGTTTTTCTTTAACAAATCTTTCAATATTCGGAGTGAAATGTGTAACGCCAATTCTTAATAAGGAGTGTAAGTATTCATCAGTCAAACGAGATCTTTCTGAACATTTTACGTAATTCATGCGTGAAAACATTTGTTCGCAAAACTAAGTAGAACCAAATAAAATAACTTAGACTCCAATTATCATTAAAAACACGGCATTCAGTATCAATTTTGCGCTTTTTATTTGAGACATCTTAATGTGAAGGTAAAATTTCTAATGACGAAAACAAACTAACAACTATAGCGTGGAAATATTGAGAACATTAATCACAATATACGATTTGAGTCATAAATTTGATAAGTGAACAAAGATAATATTATATCCGATAAAATGTACAATAGATATACCATATACCTATGACTAGTCTATATTTTATCGAAATGAACAAAAAAAAAAACCCATGAAGCATATATGGCCCGCAGTATAAATATAAATTTTGAATGTGGCCCGCAAGTTAAAAAAGGTTGGGCACACCTGCTCTAGACAATACAGCTAGGTGGTAATTGGAAAAAATCACCAAACACTATTATGTACATATCACCGAATGGTTCGTTAATTCTCATTTTAGACCTTAGTCTTTGATCTATGATATATGATCTTTGATCTGTGATCTATGATCTATGGTATTTTATCTGTGATCTATGATCTATGATGGGCTAATCCACGGGAAGTGTCCAAACAAGCAATATGAAGGTTTACGATGGAAATTTTTGTTTATAGATGGTTGCTATTAGTTTCAATAATATTATTATTTTGGTAATAATTATATTATCACTACGGTTACTATTATAATCATGAAGAGTCAAATTCGTCGAAGGAAAAATATCATTTTTTCATCATTTTTTCGTCCTTTTTTCTGTCGCATCGGGACAATTTTGAGAAATTTGAAAAATGACCTAAATAAACAAACTACATCCAATTTGCAATCGAATGTAATATATCTACTACCTAATATTAATATAAAGTAACCTCAAAAGCTCAAGTAAAAAGAAGGTCCTTTGAGGTGGGTCATCTAAATCTGCAATTTTTCAATATCGAATATATAAAAAGTTTGTTATTTTCGTAGTCCATTGACTATTAGTATAATAGATATATACATTTTATCAGTGGTACTCATTGAACAAAATTCTGGGGAGTGGGGATCCAAAATAATTATTCCCCTACATAATAATCAATAATAAATTATAAATTTACTGAATAAGAATAACAAATTTAATAAAATATAATATAAAAAATAAGGATCACTACAGTGGTTCTGGGGGTGGGGGTCCAGTACCCTTGGAGCCTCCTGAAATACGCCACTATATTTTATAATATCTTTTAATGAATTTTTTAAAATTTAAAGTAAAATATAAAATGTTTAGATTTATATATTACCTACTTATATAATAATAATTTACACACTCATGATATATGTATTATTATTATAAGTATTAAAGTATATAATATAATAAATATTTGTTTATTCTATCAAGTTATAATTTAAAGAAAATTGATTAAGATTAAAAGATTTTTAATTATCAATAATAATATTATGAATATTTCAGTATTTAAGAGAACGATTCAAAATTGATGTACCACATCGTTTCAAAGGGTACAATTTTATGTCACCAACATTTTGCGATCATTGTGGTTCACTTTTGTATGGATTGTTCAAACAAGGTTTAAAATGCGAAGGTATGACTTTTTTATTTTTGTACCCGAATCTGTATCTATCATGAATTAAAAAAACACAATCTTGTGGCTAGCTCAATTTATGGGAAAGATGTCGCTGTAGGTATATCATAAATACCTATATAACTTTTTTGTGGCAAATATCCAATAACAACGAAATAAATTCTAATTAATTATGCGTCATTATTATGAAGCGTCAAATGCATTTTTTTTTTTTTTTTTTTCTGTATTGCACAATTAGTTATAAGTAAGTAGATAAGAAAATTTTTACGCAACACGGTTCATTGTATTTCTAAGTAAACAAACACTGCGAGATGTAGTATTATTGTTGTTGATTTTCACTAAAAATTTAATTGCGAAAATAGTATGCGTTTCGATGTGCCAAGAAAATGTTTTTATAATCAATCCGGACTAAGTCATTTTTAGCTTGAAGTTTCGCCAAAACTTAATTTCTTCAAAATGTATTCTATAATAATATACTATGCGTATTATATGCCGATTAAATATTACGAGCTTATAATAATATGCAATCAAAAAATTCAATCGTTTTTTATCCGCCATCTTATCTAGACTTTATTGCAGTAGTATTTTATTAGCTATTACTTATGTACATTGGAAGATACCCAATCTGTCAATTCGTAGTAACTTAAATTTGAAATATGGTGTATTTGTTCAGTCTATATAGAATTTGGCAAAACTAATATTTCTAATAGCCAAATTTCAAAGTTCACATTGTTTAGGTAAACGAAAACAAAAGTATTTTGTATAGGACGTAGATATAGTGGACCACTATAGGTATCTTGTATCTACTTATTGTAATAAAGTAGTTAGTATTAATTGATGCCTTGATTTGTTACTTCTAATTTCTAAATAGTACTTATTGAAAAAAATTATAATTTTATATTTTATATTTTTCATAAAATTGTAGCACGTTTTATCATGCGTACTTTACGTAGTTCAATAAAATAATATTGTTCACAATTGCCTAATCAAATTTTTCAAAAAATATCATTATGACGTGTTAATAAGTGTTCATTTTATTACATTTGGTTGGTTAATCTGCTTTTTAAATAATCTCGTGTTTTCAGGTGGGTGCTCTGGCAATAAAATTTAATCAGATATCTTGCAATAATGCAATATTTTGGCAATGATAATTTATTTTATAAATTATTATCGAATTTTGACCTTGTTACTTGTTGGAGTTAAAAAAAATGTGGGTGTTAAAGGTTTCGTTTTGGACAATATACATTCACTGTCGTACTTGTAATCTTTGATGCATAACGTTAATTAATGGGTACTTACTATTTTTTTTTGTATACCCCATAAAGCTAAATTTTTTAATCAGAGCATATACGTATATAATACTTATATATAAGTTGACCTTGACTTAAATCTAGGTGAGACTATCTATTTTTACATGATGCGTTGTAAAAATATTTATTATTTTCTTTTTTTATGTCATTCATATCGTTGACATATGAAGAATGATGAGTTTAATTTTAAGTTTTTAAATGAACAAATATAAAAAAGGTAAAGGTGTAAAAGTGTAAAACATGATGTTGAACAGGAATTAAAAAAAAATTAGAAAAAATGAAAAAAAAAAATACATAAATTATCTTCAATAGATAAATGAAATTATAATAAACCAATAATCATTATTATTTCAAGAATACGCAAAACTTTGAAGAACAATGAAAGTGAAATTTAAAATATATAAATATGTTCACAAGAGGATGAAATTAATTTTTGTTATTTCAGAAATATGTACCTATGTAAAATATGTATGTAAGCTTTCGTGTCTTAATGTTTTAAATTTCTTTTGGCAGTCATTCAAGCCGTTTAATTCGCTTTCGGAGCTTGCCAAACATGCTAAGACAGCTCAGCCGTACGTTCGGTCGGGAAGCGCACTTAGTCTTCAACGTGCATAATATCGCATCAGTATCGTGTTTAAAATGTGCTTGTTTTTGTATTTGAAAATCATCAAATTTTCTAACTAACTCGGTTAGTAAACTAATTATAATATAATTATAATAATGCATTTTCATTAGAATACTTAGTGTAGGCATTAAGCATATTAGAATTGCACGATGCCGTTTTTTTCTGATTATGGCTATTATCATGGGTCAGCGCCGTTCTCCTCTCAATATTATAGTCAGCTAATACCTTTTTCCGGGTCAAACATTAGTCGACCTATTAGCAGATTACAGCCCAGAAATTATAACTCATTAGTGGTCGAACAAACGCTGAGAGCTATCAGAAGGACTCCCGGAGCGGTCGCTGCTCGAAACTATTCGCGACCAGTACATATTAACACATCGGAAATTGATGTGACGTCAGCACGACGACCACAGCATACTTCTAAGAATGAAACTGTCATCGATGACAATGCAGGCGGAAGCATACACCGCGGTCGTACAGTGGTCAGATTACACACAAAGAATAAGAGGACAGATAAATCACCAAATATTGCGACAACGCCTACAGAACTCTCAACGTGTATATCTACAGTACTCGAGGAAGGATTGGCAAAGAAAGGTACCATAAAGCGGCATACGTCTGTAGGCGTTAAGGTACCAGTGAATAATGATCGTCGCCCTTCTGCGACTGACGAGATATTACGTGAACAGGAGGCGTTATTCGACACGATGATTATGGAGGAAATGAAAGGTCAAAAAGGTCGTCGCATGAGTTGTCCGGTAGATATAGACAATAAAAAAAAGCAACAAAAGATTAAAGATACGAGAAAAAACTCTGCTGCTGCAGCAATGATTTTTGTTGACCCGGAAAAATCGGTAAAGAAAACCAATTGGAAATTGAATTACGACGTTATCATCGAGGAGAGCGGTATAGAGCCGGTAAGTTTCACATTCAAGTTGAATAAGAAGAGCATAGAAAATAATAAAGTCGTAGTCAATAGCAGTAACAAGAGTAAGATTGACGCTAACCATAACATAGTTGTCAAGTCGCATG
Source organism: Tetraneura akinire (assembly GCA_021307375.1). Lineage (NCBI taxonomy): Eukaryota > Metazoa > Arthropoda > Insecta > Hemiptera > Aphididae > Tetraneura > Tetraneura akinire. Next base: position 561,694 of record JAIUCT010000032.1, read on the forward strand.
ATGATAGCAATAAAAACAACAAAGAGCATGCGAAAAAGACCATTAACAAAAGTCAATGTAATAACAATAATTTAGATGATGTTTGCTTGTCAATAAAGAAAACGAAGAAAGTGGTGAAAAAGAAAATAATCGTTAAGAAGAAAGTGGTTAAAAAGAAAGAAGACAAGAAGGATCAGGACATCAAACTGCAGGAGGAGAAACGCGATAAATTGCAATCGTCTTCATTGTCAAACTCAAAGGGTAAAGGTACGAAAGCAGAGCTGACGGAAGCGACAGGATCTGTGATAACGCCATTCGTCCGTGCTTCCTTTGGCAAAACGTTCATATCACCATCGCAAGTAAGCAGCACGAAGAGTAAATTCGAAAAGCCCAAGCCCAAGCCCAATCCCAATATCAAACAGGATACGTCAGTGCTGCCACCGATGGCTTCGCCGGCACCGGAACCGGAAACGCTGTCGTCAGAATCATCGTCGGATGATGAATCATCTAGTGACAATGAAGACACATCATCGTTGTGCAACAGTAGTAGCAGTAGCAGCACATATTATGACTCGGATGATTACGGTGACAAACGAATTGCATGTAGTATTTCTTCGTTCGATTCTGGTTTGCCATCCTCGCCCGTACCCGCAATAGATCCTATAGGTAGAATAAATATAACAATATCATATTATACTAACACTATCGTAGGCGGAAATCTTGTATTGTAATTTCTCAGATTAATAATAATATTAGTTATTCATTTAAAAATTTAAAAGGAATTTAGGCATAGTTTTAGATTTTTCAGAAGTTAATCTTTTGATCTCCGCCTACACAAAATAACAATATACTAATATACAAACGTATTGTTATACAATCGGTGTGTTTTTGGTTTTCTATCTCTAAATTGTTTCATAGTCTGTCTGACAGGGCCTAAAATTGTGTGTACTACGACACTCTTAGTGCAGTACGAATAATAAAATGTGTAGTACGAAATTTTAAATTGTGTAGTTGATTATGGTCTAATTTTTTTCATTTTTGCATTATAAATAGTAAAAATAGATAGTACTAACCCATTTGAAAAAGCCAAGTTACTAGTTTGATTATCAAAATAAAAATATTTTTTTCAGAAATTAAAGTGTATTTTTAATAAATCGCTTCGCTCAGAATCTAAAATATATAATATATTATACTATTTTACTATAAATATGAGTAAACGTGTAGTACGAAAATTTTTAAATTTTAGGCCCTGTGACAGTGTATATGTAATATACGATACAGATATATTAAATGAGCTAGCCACTAGAGTGGGGAAAAATGATGAAAGTCGACCATCCTTATTTATAAATTTATAGTTAAAGTTATTAATATTACTACCGACCCAATTGTTTAGTCACATAATATTATTGTTTGGATTAAATATTATTAATTATTATTATAATTATTATTTTGTTGATAAACGCGTCGGTTGGTAATTAGAGGGGGTTGTCTGTATGTGGATTAGATTGTGATGTCAACTGCCATAGAAAATGCGAGAAGCTGATGCCGAACTTATGCGGCGTCAATCAAAAATTAGTAGTTGAAGCCTTAGCTACACTTAAACGAGGTAACCCTCAATACTGTCAGGGAGAGAGCAGATGTATTATTTTTTCAATATAATGTTATTTCATGTCCGTCCTTTCAAGCCAAAAACGCATGCGTTTTTCACTTAATATATTAATATTATTATCTACTTACTAAAACGCCTTAAAAATGTGCAAATACTAATTATTTGTATTACAATTTAAAATTGATAATAATATTTTTAATCAAATCAATTGCATAACTAGAATAAACAGTAAAAAACCATTGGGCAATAATTACCTATTTTGTTTATGTAGTGTTATTAGTTTATTACTAATAGTTTTTGTTTGGTTTTTTTTAAATAATTTTTTACTATAAGTTTTTTTTAATCGCTTTGGTCGATGCACATATAGACTATTATTTTGACTACAAGCGGAAAAGCTAAAACAAACTATTTAGTTGAACGTTGAACCCAACTACAAATGTTTGTTGTCACGTAACAAGACTACTGGACTTTAATAATATTTGAAAATAATTTATATGTAATATTTAATATTATGCATTGGTCCATGATGGCATGATAGCGGAAAAATATAGGTAGTGTACTAGTGTCATAAATTGTTCAGAAAACAACATCAACGTCATCGGGGGCGTTGATTTTTTTTTTTTGGCATTTGTCCTCAATCGCGATTGTGTGTGTTATAAATAAAAAGCCGTTTCAAATATGTACCTTCAAGTTCCTCTCGAGTTTCCGTGTTATTATTAAATTTTATACTTTTATAATAAATAATACATTTCTTTTAAAAAATATTGTTCTAAATCTAATATTGTTTTAATATTATTAACAGGTAGGTACTTTATAAAATCAAACTTGGATCAAAAATATTTTCTTCTTAATTTATAATTCTTTTAAGAATATTTTTACATTTTTAAATAAATATCTAAGTACTTTTAAAGATAGTATTGTAGGTATGCTATAAATTTATACTACCTACATTAGCAGTTAAAAATATAGCTTAACAATGAACATAAAATTTCAGTACTTATTTAAAGTAGGTACTTAATAAATATTAACGATAAATTAATTTATTATAAATTATAATATATAATTTAAAGTTAATTTTAGGTATACAAGGTACCTAATAGAGATACACTATTTTAAAATTAAAAATTATAAAGTTAAAAAGCTATTCAATGTTTAATATTTTAGTGTATATCTATTTAGTTACTAAATAGTAGTTACTAAATTAGTCATTAATATTATACTAAATTTTAGTATAATATTAATGACTAATGTATTGTATAAAATTAATTAAAATAGATAGGGAAGATTGAAATTATTGGTACCTAATAGTATCAGGGAATAACTAATTATATATTATTATTGTAAGTTGATATGCATTTTAAAACATATTTCCAAGTGAGCTACTTTTATATTATTATGTTCATTTAAATTCTTTCCAGTTTCTATAGAACTTAGTAGGTATAATATTGTTTAGTGTTGATATGAATCAATTTTGAAATTTTGAAAAAAGATATTGAAAAACTGGGTAGGTATAATAAAATTAATATATTATGATAGTATGATACATATATATTCCTAAATATATTGTATATAGTTAATAGTTATATCCGTGTTGTCAAATGAAATTTATATTTTCGAATTTTCGATCGTATTATTTTGCAAATAAATAAATATTACGTATATTATTCATTCAACATTAAAAACATTATTAATACTAGGTATTTATTTTCACTGAGTTTTTATTCTATGTAGTGAACGGTAATTTTGGTTGACGGGGATAACATACGAGTACCTACTTAATTAAAAATAAGTGTGTACCACTGTATAGGTAAAATATAATAGGTATAGGTAATAATATTATACAATATAAGAATGCAATGCAGTTTTTCTACGTTCATTATACCTATTATTTACATAATAATATTTGAACTGTGTAAATGATTAAATTAATATATTATAAATTATAATAAATAATTATAGACTTGTTAGTTGTTTAATTGACATTAATAAAATTAATTTTTTACGTTAGTTGTTTAGTTTATAATACTGTTGTTTAATTAGATGTATAGGCGTATAGCTTAATAATAATATTATGTACCAACTAAAATGACTCTTTCTAACGTGAAAACGTAAGTGGATACCTACCTAATTTAAAAAAATTGTTGTCAATTCCTTATATGGGTTGAAGAAAAAGAAATATACACAAATTTTATTATTTATGATTTGTATTCTCTTCTAATTTTGGCTACCTAGAGAAAAATATTATTCACAAAATACGAAAATAATACAGTAAATTTAATCGATATAAAAATGTTGATTAAACTAATAATTAATAATAATAACAATGATTAATAATAAGTATATTAGAATTTTTAAATAGGTACTGAATTAGAATTTTGTTGTTATTTGTTTGGGGTGTGTGTGGATTTTAGATTCATCGTCGTCGTCCGACACAGCAGCAAATTCGTATCAGATTGGCGGTGACGGGACTGAACGGCCGCTTCGTTCCTATAATTATCGGCACCATTCGAGGCCAAAGCGAGTGGTGCCGCCAGCCACTAGCATACCGCGGTTTAGGAAGTACGCGGTTGAGGACTTCAATTTCTTGAAAGTGCTAGGCAAAGGCAGCTTCGGAAAGGTATGAAGTTCAATAACTGAACGTGTAAAGTGTTAAAAGCTAAAGGCTAAACTGTGTATGTTCTTATTTTCTTAATTCTAACAAAACTTAAAATATATTAAATATTGTAATGGCGATGGCGAACTTCTCATTTTCCATCGTGATACTTGATCAAAAAAAAAAAAAAAATAAATAAATAAATAAAAAAAATATTCTTAAAATTAGATTTCTTGCAAGTCGTCAGATATTACATGTGGGTAAAACAGTATTATTAATCACAACCATCACAATATTATTATAAACAAAAAATATTTGGATAGCATGCTTAAAAAATTTAATTATACGAGTATGTCTTAATTTTATATGACATATTGACATTACAATTACTTCTGTTGTTTAGGTACTATTGGCGGAGCTCAAAGGTACCGATTACTATTACGCAGTGAAATGCCTGAAAAAAGACGTAGTCCTTGAGGATGACGATGTAGAATGTACTCTTATCGAACGGAAAGTCCTTGCTCTTGGAACAAACCATCCTTATTTGTGTCATTTGTTTTGCACCTTTCAAACTGAGGTAAATGATATAATTTTAAATAACTTATAGGTATATTATTATAACTGTAGTAACAATATATTTCACAAACATTTTTAATTTTAATTATTAATAATATTATTATATTTTATACATATAATAATATGGTACCTATGTATAATTACTATATTATACATAACATAGGTAATAATTGATTGATAATAATAATAATTATATTCCTTATTATTATTATTATTATTATTATTATTATTATTATTATTATTATGTCGTAGACGTAGGTTATTTTAAATACCTACCTACTTGTTTGGAAAGAATATACTTATCTGTTACAGTGAGTCAATGACAATCAGTTATATAAATTATACTGGTAGCATTTTTATTTTCTAATTATTATGTTTATTAATGAAGATTCAGAAATTACGAAAAGATTTTATGGACACATTATGCAGAAAATAAAATATTTTATACTCGTAACTATTTCCCGAGAAATTTCAGAATATTACAAGGTAGAATATTATTATTTTGATCCGATGATAACATAATTATTCAAAATAATTATTTATTAATTTAAAAAAAATATCTCTATTCAAACCTTAAACTACAAAGTAAATATTTCATAAATACCAATATGTGAAATTAAATATAAAAATATAACGATGTACTCGTAAGTACATACGTCATACGGTATATAAGCAGTGGCATCACAAACTTTTTGGCTCTATAACTTCATGAATATACATGGGTGATGGGTGCGTCGTGCGTAGGGGGCAAAAGAGCACTTGCCTTCTGGAAAATATAGCAAATATAAGATATAACTAATTATGAAAATATTTTGTGTGAATTAAATAAAATTAATTATATGTGAAGTCTTTAGAAAAAATTAATAAACTTTTAAAATGTTCATTGCACTCCTTAAAAAAATTTATTTGTGTGCTCTGCATAAATATTAATTTACTATATGTTTTTATTTCTAAGCGTTTTTTTTTTTTTTTCTGTAAACCACGAGAGCTCTACTATTTACTTTTTAATAGTGACCTCAATTAAAAATAGTCTAAAATAACCACCTATATAAAAATTTTAAAGGGCATTTGCTTTTAAAGTAAAAATAAATATAAGTACCTTCCTATAGATATAACTAATTAACTATATACCCAAGTGCGTTTATTATAATTTTTAATTCATTGTAGAAAGTAGGCACTAAGTTCGATAATTTTATATGGTGTTGTTTTATTTAAATCTATATAGGTATTTATTTTTTTTCGTCAGGAGGTATGTAGACACCTACCCTTTTTTATTTTTTTTAAAAAAAAAGATAATTATAATAAGTAGGATTTTTAGAAAAAAAAAAAACATTTAACTTGTGTGTTTTGGTATAGGTATTATTCAATTTTCTTTTTAATATTCAAACATTACGTCAGTTGTTAGTTTAGAGATCCGTTAGTTGTGTTGGGCGATTAAGAGTTAACGTTTAAAATAAACTATATAAACTTAATTATTATATATAGTAATTATGATGTTAAATAATTATCGTCAAACTTCATAAAAATAATTAAAATTTAAAACTATGATAAAATACATCGTTTTATTCCATGTTTTAAAAAGCCACGGCTGGTTAAGTAGTTTGTTTACTTTACCCGGACGTTCGAATGAGGATGTTTATTTTTAATCGCAGTGCTTCCCTTTCCTTGTCACAGGTTACACTATTATAATATATACTATACATAGGTGCTTCTCTTCTAGTATAAATAAAATTGTTGGACGATGAATATAAATATTATCCACAGTCGGTAAATTGTATAAATAATTTCGCTGGCTATACGAATAATTTTGCCACCTGGATTACGCGTAGGTATAGTTTTTTTAATTTTTAGATTTTGAGCTAAGCGAAAAATGTATTGGTTTTACAATGATGCGTGTCTTTTTTTTTCTTGTTTGAGAAGACACTACCTACTACCCGAAATAATGCTACAAAATATAGGAATATTTGAATATTTTATAAAATTCTCGTTTTTATGTATATAATGTCTGATATAATAGGCAGTTTTGTGTTTTAAGGTCTGAAAATTTTACTGAAGTATACTCACATGTCACATATATAACTTAACATGATATAAAAATATTAGAAAAATCTCTAGTCTCAATTTTTTTTTATAGCTGTTTAAAGTTTAAACGAAAATCTTAGAATCCATACAAATTACAAGTATTCTACTTATTTCTCAATACTTTTACAATAAAAATTAATATAGAAGCCAAAAAATTTTGGAAAATTTTTTTTGAACCATACTCATATATATTTTAACGTATTTCCAAAATGTTCTCAAAAATCTCAATTTTTTTTATAGTTGTTTAAAGTTGAAATGTCAGTAAAATCAATATTTAAAGTATTTATATGGATTATTCTAATTATATTTCAATATTTTACTATGTTAAATAAAATTGACAAAATTTTATTGATGCTTAAATACATTTAACTTAACTCAGTTCTAATTAATTGTGAATTATTACATTAAAGATTTTTTTTTATAGCTGTTTAAATTATAAAAAAGCAAGGGCAAAGGGGAAGGGATATAGGTGTAAAGAGGATAGTGTTGAATTTTGATTACAATTTTAATACAATGATAAATAAAAATAATTTATAGTATATGTTATTATTATTTATTAGATCAATATAAAAAAAAACTGAGAAAACTGTTTTATATGAATACTTTAAATATTGATTTTACTGAAATTGTCTGAGTTATCGTGAAATATTGAAATCGAATTCGTCGAAATTTCAGTTTTCAAAGATTGAACAAAGCTGAAAGCTGTATAAATAAATTTAACATGTAATTTAATTAATGATGCATATAAATTATAGATATATATTACAATTTATAATTATGAAATTCATGAAGTATTTTTTTTATTCTCCATAAAAATAAACTTATTAAAAATATTGTTTTAATTTATTTTAGATATTTCAAAACGGTAATAAAAAAATGTTTTACATAAATATTTTATTCTAAGGTTAAAATTAGTTGAAATGATTTAAATATTGTATTTTATAACAATAATTACATATTATCTTGTTATGAAACAATTTACATTAAACATTATTTATAAATTTATTTTAACTATGTTTTTTAAGTATTCAATTTATAATATGAAATATAATAATAAATAAAATTGACAGAATAATTAATATGGTAGAGTATAATAATTTCTATTACTTGTTGAACATCAATCAAGTCTCAAGTGTGTTAATATTAAATAAATGATTTATACAAATTTTGAATATTTTCTGAATATATGCCAATTTTCAATAAATTTAAAATAAAACTATTATTGTATAACCATATTAAATAAATAATTAGCATAGGTGGAAAGATCCTCTTATTATAATAATCGTCATAATTCATAATATATTTTATTTTACAACTTTTACTGTAAATTAATATTATAATAATAAATATAATGGTAGAGATATGCAAACATATGATAGAGAATGATGGAAGTAAGTAGTTTTGGTGACCAAGAGTCTAAACGGCTAGTAAAAATCTAAAAAAAAAAAATATATATATATATATATATAATATTTAATACTTCATTAATTTTATTTTACTACTAATTTATAGTAATAATAATATTGTAAAATATATTACATTAAAAATATGTTTATTTGTTTACAAAAACATAACAATCTACATAGTCACATTTGTTCTTCGTCATGGAATATTTAAATGGCGGTGACTTAATGTTTCACATCCAACAATCTGGTCGTTTTGATGAAGGACGTTCTCGATTTTATGCATCTGAAATAGTCTCTGGTCTTAAGTTTCTTCACAAAAAAGGAATTGTTTATAGGTGAGTCTATAATATATATACATAGTATGAACTAAAATTATTTTTTGTTCCATTTTACTTTTTTATATTTTATCAATATATGTATAGAGATTTGAAGCTGGACAATATATTGTTAGATTTCAATGGTCATGTAAGAATTGCTGATTTTGGAATGTGTAAACTTCAAATATATTTGGATAAAACAGCCGACACATTTTGTGGTACACCTGATTATATGGCACCAGAGGTAAAATTTATAATGTAATAGTCATATTTGATTAAATAATATAACAGATGATATAAAATTTTGGTTATACAACTGTGTTTAATAATTTCACTGCCTATACAAAATGTTTTCTGTGTAGATAATCAAAGGCCAGAAATATAACCAAAGTGTTGACTGGTGGTCTTTTGGCATTCTATTGTATGAGATGTTAGTTGGCAAATCTCCATTCAGTGGTTGTGATGAGGACGCCTTGTTTTGGTCCATATGTAATGAACAGCCTCAGTATCCACGATATTTGTCAGTTGACTCAAAATCTGTTTTAGTTGCTGTAAGTTTTCATTGTTACTAGAATATATAAATATTTACAGTTTGCGGTGTTTTAGAAAAAATGCAATTTCTTTTTATATTTTCATTTGAACTTAGTTATTAGAAAAAGATGCTAATAAACGATTGGGTTCGCTGGAAGCCAATCATTCAGCTGAAGATGTGATTAGACATCCATTCTTTAGTTCAATGGACTGGTCTAAATTGGAGAGACGAGAGTTAGAGCCTCCATATATGCCTAGAGTTGTAAGTGTTAACATAATATTAAGTTGTATGTTGTAATATATTAATATATTATCATATTGTTTTTTTTTAAGTACCATCCATTGGATACACATTATTTTGACAAGCACTTTACAAAAGAGAAACCTAGACTGACACCTGTTGATAAGACCATACTTCAGTCTATGGATCAATCCCAATTTGATGGTTTTACCTACACCAACCCAAATGTCACAGATTCATAAGTTGTTAAACAACTCACTGTTTTGTACAAATATTACTACATATTATAATTTTTATATTTGATAAATTTGTATTTTAATTAAATTTAAATTTATATATTAATTTGTGTATAACTAAGCTCAGTCAGTACAAATAAGATTGTTAGAAAAATATTAAAAATGTGATATGTAAACATAATGATGTTCTCACCACTTTTTAATTTTTAAATATTTTTTATTTTTATAACTATTGAGAGTCACTGGATGAAGAGCTGCTACTATCTGTTGACATAACTTCAACATCTTCGACAGCATCTTTAGAATGATTTCGTGTATCGATAACTCCACTACCGACTCCCAAGTGCATATCACCAGTTGAATGCCATGCAAATTGATTTTGTTGGGATGCTTGACGATCTAAAATAATAAATGATTTTTTTTTTTCATTAATTTGAAAAAAGTATTGTTGTACTTCTAATAACAAAAATGAAAATTGATATCAAATTGTAATATTTTGACAATTGTATGTAGTGAACTATAATATACTCGAAACAATATATTGTGATTACAATTATATTATGTACATATATTCTATTATATGGATATTAATATATTTTTATAAATAATTAAAAAAAGAAGAGCTGATAATCCTGGCGAAGGGATACAGGTGTGCATAGTGTTTAATTTTAATTAGAATTTGAATGCAATGATAAACCATTGCATTCGAAAAAACGATTCTGAGCGAAGTCCAGTCAGATAATTGATTAAAATTTTGACATTATTTTATTAAATATTTAAAACGCTAAGTTTTATCACACATTTAGTACATAAATGAACATTGAATACCTTATACAATTGTCAAGTCTCTAAATTCAATATAAATGCTCATAAAAACCCTTGTTACCTAAATGCCCATATCTAACAGAAGTTCAAATATACTCAATATACTTTTTTCAAATGCAATGGTTTATCATTGCACTCAAATTATAATTAAAATTAAACACTATGATTTGCACACCTGTATCCCTGTGGCAGGATTATCAGCTCTTCTTTTTTATACTTTAAACAACTATATATAAAAAAAAAAAAAAAAAAAAACGTAAATGTAATAATTCACAATTAATTGAACTGAATTCAGTAAAATATATTATAAGCTTCAATAAAATTTTTGTCAATTTTATTTAACATTATTGTAAAATATTTTAAAATAATAAGAAAAATCTATATGAATACTTAAAAAAAATAAAATGATTTTACTGAAATTTCTACTTTAACAGCTATAAGAAAAATTAAGACTAGGGATTTTTCTAATATTTTGATATGATGTTAAGTAATATGTAAGTATACTTCAGTAACATTTTCAGACCTTAATGCCCAAAATTGCTAATTTTATCAAACATTATATACATAAAAGAGAATTTTACGAAATATTCAGTCTTATATTTTGTAGAAGAAATGAAGAATTAACGTAACGGTTCCAAAATTGTATTACATATATATAGTATTTATGTTAAGACTTAAACATTTTTTCAAGTATCTAACTTTAAAATTGCCTGAGTTATCGTGAAATATTGATATCGAATTCTCAAAATTTCAGTTTTCATGAAAAATGCCGTTTTTTGTTGTTTTTTCTATCACATAGGATCAATTTGAAAAATTCCTAAATAAAATACCAACTACATCCACTTTCCAACCGAAAACATACGATACTGGTGAAAATCGGAGCATTATTTCGGGTAGGAAAAATGTCTACAGACATAAGAAAAAAAGAAGACGCACATCATTGTAAAACCAATACATTCTTTGCTTCACTCAGAATCTAAAATTGATAAATTATTGTTTTATGAATGTAAATAGTAAATACCTATTTAAAATAAATGTATTATAATAGCAAACAACGATTGAAATAAATTAGTGTTTTAATTTAATTATAGTAAATTAAAAGAAATATTTCAATATATTACTATTGAAAAATTACTAATTAGTAGTTTTGTATTTGAGTATGTATTATCATTAATTTTATAAGTACTATTAAAAATATTACTAATGGAATATCATGGAATACATTATAATTTCTTACTTCATTTGATTAATTAATTGTATTAATTTTGATTTTTACCAATTAATACTTTATTAAATTATAAAAATAAATGGTAAATAATGTCTAATTAATAATATGTATTCTAAACTAAATTTCAAAAACTAAAATACTTAAAAATATATTAAAAAAGAAAGTTTTTATTTTAACTTAATAGAGACATATAAAATATTAAGTATAAATAATAGTTGTTAATAAAATATTTATTACTATTAAAATATGTATACCTATTTGATTATTGGGTCGCACCATATCAGCTAGACCTTGAGGTTGCATCATGTGTCCGTTAAGTGGTAGATCACTTAACCTACCCAAAAATCCCATCCTCATTTCAATATCTGAAATATAAGCAAAATATATTAGTTAATTGATTAAACAGATTATGCAATTAAGTATTAATTCACCAGTGGGATAAGGTCTACGTGCATCACCAGGTTGCCATGTAAGTGGTGCACATACAGCATTTGAAGCACTTATTCTATGGGCATATTTTATGAGATCTTCTGATGACACTGGGTGTTTACTTGCTTTAGTTATTGCTTGTAATTTTTGTTTTGCTTGGAATAATGCTGTTGCCTATTAAACAATTCAATGTTAATTTAAGTAAAATAATTAAGTCACATTATTTACCAAAATATTTTCAGCTTCTTTAAAATGTTTTTGCATTTGTGTGATATGCTGATCTTGAGTTTCTATTTCTGCCTTTATAGCATTTACATTTTTTTCCACTTCAGCTTGATGGTCTGCTAGCTTTAATGCTTCTCTTATTTCATTATCAGTGTAAATGAGTTGTTCCGTGAGAAGTAGCTGATGTTGAACATTCACTTTTTGTTGTCGGGCAACACTCAAATTATCAATTAATTCTCTATTCAATTTTCAAACATAAAAATATATATATATATATATTATAATTAAGAGAAATTTAAAAAGTATACAATAAAGTAAATTATGTAAGTATCTAAATTTATTAATTGAGATGACAAAAATTATTATCAATTGTTTTAATTGTTATATAAATTTTTGATTCATACTTTAATAATAAAATTTAGTGTATTAACATAAGCAACCTAGGCATAACTTGAAATAACTACAATTAAAATATTTTTTTTTTTTTTTTTGATTAGAGCTTTTATTAAGAACATTATAGCTCAAAATAATAATAATATTTTGTAAAAATAAATAATACCTATCTACAAAATATTATTTGTTTTTAAATTATACCGAGTACAATTAATATACAATGTTTACTCTATATCGAATTCTAATATAGTTTATATCTTATTAATCTGACATTACTTGCTTAAAATTTCAAAGTCGTTTAGTAAACTGATCAGTTGATCGCGAGTACTTGTATTTGCAGACATTTTACAATATTCTTACGAGTATATTGAATCGATTTTATAGTTATACTTTATATAGGTACGAGTAAATGCTCACAACAATTTTTTTTGGTAATTTTTAAGTTAACTCGACTATTAATGATAGAGTCGCAATATGTTTAATGACAAATGAGCAGTTGATTAATAATTTTTAAACACTTAATTATTTCACAAGTTCACCACTGAAAAATAATACAAAAGAGAAATCGTGAAAACGAAAAAAATAAGCATGCAATTACAATACCTAATCTAATTACTAAGCCTAACTATTTAAGTTTTAACTAGTGTCTAGTATATGATCTAAATTTAAATAATATTATAGTTGTTATTCTGTGAAACAACTAAATCGAGATCGACTAATGATTAATGAAGTATTGACTATGTACTATGCACATGATAATATGATATTATGATAAATTGACAACACGGTTTAAGATAATATCACAGAACAGTTCTGTGATAATATCTTAAACCGTGATTGACAGCTTCAACCATCATATTATAACTTTCTTTGTCTAGATGAATATAACCACGGTCATAACTATAACCGTGGTGTAAACTGATAACTGAAAACTAATCACGATTTAATATATATAGGTATATCATGGCTATAGATAATATGGTTACCGAACGGCCTATGTTAAACACAACGAAGAATCGAGCCAGAATGTTCTTGAAAAGTCACGTGACCAATAAGAGCAGACTCAAGCGCAACCTACCGACAGAAAATATAACGAATGAGACATGAACATAATATAATATAAATTTAATTTAATATTACGCAAATATTATACCATTGATTATGTATAATTAATCCTGTAATAGCCATGGCTATATAAATCTATCGCCATGCTTAATACTTAATAAATAATAATATATTATAAAAATATGCCGCTTTTACCGCGCAAATTGATACAATAAAGCAAATGGATACAAGAAATAATTATAAATGTTTTTTTCATTTGTTTTATTTGTAATTCTCTATTTCTCTCCATCCTCCAAATTTCTGTAATTTCAATTTATTTTTTTTACATATTTAAAATTTTAAACATCATTATGGATAATTGCTGTGTAAAGCATAAACATGTAATTTCTAAAACTTCTTTTGGTGTACCAGCTAAACTAGAACAAAAACGTAATCATGTTTACTTAATTATAAAATCATTTGAGTTAAGTTTTGAGAAGTATGCAGATTCTCCAACGGTATTCGAAGATACACAGGTTGATTTACTATACAAAATAATCATAATGTTTCTTGGAATTGTAAAGAACACAAAAGTGAATTTCTAACAGAAATGTTTTTAATGTATATAACAATGCGAATGCGTCAACATAGTTATAATAAAAATATTGAGGCAAAACTATATAATAAAAAAAAAATTATCAAAATTGGTTACTTCCTAAAAAATAAATAAATTATGTATATTTATATATTATTCTGCTAATAAGTAAAAGTAAAGTTATTTTTTTAATATTATTATTATTTGATTTGATTACGAATATTATTATTAATCAAAATAAATAAAAGTCAAATCTCGAATGTAGTTAATAATTTTAACACCTGGAGCGTTATATGCTGGCACGAAAACCAATATACCTTTTGAGCTCACATTTTTCACCGTCGTTGGGCAACCATATTATCTATAGCCATGAGGTATATTAACTTGTAATGAAAATCAAGTTGTATCAATGTATTCAAAGTATTAATCCACATTGAATGATGAGAATAATATTATTTAGTAATTTAGTAGGAGAAAGCTATTCATATTTCATTTTGAATATTTTGATTTATTTTTACATGGGAAAAATAAGAGTAAAGAACAAATTGAAAAGGCAATTACATAATATCTAATTGTAGGTAGTATACAGTATACTACATTGAAAACTTTATTATTAATATAATGTAATATATTTAAATTTAAAATTCAATATAAAAGTCTATAAAATATGTACAAAATACAAATAGTACTTGTGGCCTTATAAAATATAAAGAGTTCAGTCTTTTTTTCCAATTCTAAACTTAAAACAGTTAGATATATAAAAATATAAAGTAAAATTACCTTATATAATAAAAATTTCAAACTTTCAAACTTTAAAACCTAAAGTTGCTAAAGTTAAACATTATTTAAAAGATATTGAGAAATAATCATAAATCATAATCCATCGAAAATTTCAACTTAAAACAGCTATGAAAAAAAAATTTTTTAAATAAATTAGAACTGAGTTAAGCTATATATATAATTGATTAATTAATATAATTTATCAATGGCTATATGTAGTTAAGTACCCATACAATTTTCAGACTAAAATTTAATTTTTTCTAATTTTATCAAAAATATAGAAAAAAAATGTTAATTTTAGTAATTTTTTAATGTTTTATAGTGAATAAAAAATAACCATGTAAATACCTATACAATTTTCAAGTCTATGTTAAATATTTGAAATCGATTATGTCAAAAATTGAAAAATTACAGTTTCCGTGAATTTTGCCGAATTTTGTCATACCTACTTTGGTAGTTATTCCTATCAGATAAATTCAAAGTTGAATTTTTAGAAATTAGAAAAATGACCTAAATAAAGTAATAAAGTATCATTTATCTAACATTTCTTATTTATGGCAATTGCACAATATTTTTGGTAGTAAAAATTAAGTGTTTAGATAACTACATAATACATACAATATACAAAATTACAAACATTAAAAACTTAAAAAATGGCGTAATAGTGAACCTATTGAAAAATTTGATTAGGTAATTCGTTCAGAAATCGGAAATCGGAATCTTAATTAAAAATTTAAAATAATAAAATTCATGTGGTATGACTATGACGTATGAACATGAAGAATGAAGATATTATTAGAATATTATTTAGCCATGATATTAATATTAAAGGGAATAACTTTGAACAAAGTGTAATTTGGAGTAATAATTTTGTGGAACAATCAGTTATAACTTATAAATAATAATCCGATCAGATGAGCAAATAATTATCTGTTCTAATCTAACCTTTGATTATGAAAGACTCATTAGTCATTACCATGAATTAAGATAGTATGGATACCCGACGACCCATGTTAAAAATTTTAGCACATAACACTTAAAGTTGCTTTCGAAAACAGCTGATTTATAGACTTAGGGCGCCCTCTATACCCGTCAAATAGTGACGGACTATTAATTATTATCAATAATTATCAGTTTCTTCTTTCTTCTTTATGAAAAATTTGGAGAATATAGTTCTATTCGAATGATTATTTAATATTATTTATTATTACGAAAAAAAGCGGGAATATAATTAAACCTTATTTATTTTATATAGTTATTAATATATTATTATCTTAAGATATTAATAATATATCTTAATTCATGGTAATTATTACGAAAAAAAGCGGGAGTATAATTAAACCGTATTTATTTTATATAGTTAGAGGGCGCCCTAAGTCTATAAATCAGCTGTTTTTCGAAGCAATATTGTATGTCATTTTTTTTTGGTGCGTCGGGCATCCATACTATCTTAATTCATGGTCATTACTCATTATCTATAAAAAAAAATATGTTTAATGTTTATACTTTTATATCATTTTACTTTTTACTGGTATAGTAGTATCATTATCATTGATTAGTGTTGGCGTCTTGGTAAAGTGGTGGTATACTTTAATATATTTTATAATTTTTTAATATTTACTATTTAGTAATTTAGTATAGTATTTGATTATTAAATAGTATATAAAGTACTATTGTATACTGTTTTAGTGTTTTCATAAAGTGTTCTCTGTTCTGTTGTAGACTTGTGTAGTGTTCTAATTTTTAGTGGTGAGTGTGATAGTACCTAGGTAGTGGTTTTTATTTTTCATGACGTACAATAAATAAATTCGTATAAGACATTTTAACTTTAGTAAAAAAACTGAAATTGTTACGTTTTTCTCTCGCCTAACATTGTTTTTTTTTATTCTAATTCCAGTTCAGATTTTGTGAAATACTACGACGTCCTACAGGCTAAATTAACGACTGAAGTAAATGTTTTGACACCATTATTGAATATTACATAATATATTTTATAGAATAAATTATTTTTTCGTTTAAAATTAGCTTGTAATTCATTAATAAAAAACGTTAGACATCAGTTTTTGGGCTTATACATCCGTGTCCCTAGTAGTCATGGACTACGGTAATACATATTACTTTGAAGTATTTCATTAAAAATTTTAATTGAATGGTTTTGACATAACAGTTACAATGTTTAATGTAAGTTTTTGTGGAGGAATTAGTTATTTGACATTTCGAATCTTTTTCTTCACTCTGTTACATTATCATTTTTGCTCGTGTAGGATTTGTGGATGATTGTAGGAGGCGATTGCTGCTAAAACCTTATATGTATTTTTATGAATATAACAATATTACTATACATTTATGTTTAATATTTTGTGGTTGTCACAATAATTTGAAATTTAAATAGGTCATATTATAGAGTATCTATAGTCTATACTATGAGTTATGTTGTTGTAATTATTTTAATATAAAATATCAGCAAAGGTGTGTATTCTACAGTTTTCTCTATCCAATGATATTATTTTACAGTCTTCTCCTGGTCTCACTTTTTCCACGTCTTGTCTTACCCTGTCTTCCCATCATAATCTCGGGCGTCCCAGTGGTCTTTTCCCTTGTGGAGTGTTTTCTACTGCTCATGTGAGTCGTATCACGGTGATGTTTTGCACAATACTTGGGTTTTGATATAATACTTTTAGTTCTCTATTTTTCTGAATTCTCCATTCACTAGTATTTACGTCTTTACATGGGTTATATATTTTTATGAGTACTTTTCTTTCGAAAATGGTTAGTGAGTTTTCGTCTGTCTTCCATAGTGTCCATGTTTCAGACTCATAGGTTACTACTGGTTTTATTAATGTCCGATATATTTGAATTTTTAAGTTTGTAGAAAGTAATCTAGACTAGTAGTTTTGCCAGACTGAAGTAACACTTATTACCGGCTTGAATTCTTGCCCTTACTTCACTGTATACATCGTTTTGTTGAGTTAATATAACTTCCAAGTATTTGAATTATTGAACTCTTTTGAATCTATGAACTTCAACTTCCAGTCAGTTATTTTGAGTGTTTATAGGAATTTTTCTTTGGACTATTATGTACTCTGTTTTTTCTGTATTTGTTTCCAATCCTAAACGTTACGCACTCTCTATCAGATTTTTGGAATGACTTTTTAGTTCTTAATTTTCCCCTAGTATAACTAAGTCGTCTACATATGCTAAAAGTATGATTTTTGACTCCTAATCTGACATCTCCTTGATGTATTCCTATATTTCTAATTACTTTTTCCAATGCTATATTGAATAAGATAGGAGATAAGGCTAACATTGTCTTAACCCAGTTGTCACTTGTACTTATTAGATACATATTAACATAATATTACGCATTTAGATCATAAAGAAGAAATAGATCATTTAATCTTTGTTTGTATTGAAAAATGTTGTAATATATATATATATATATATATAATGTGTGTTTTTTTTTATTTATTTTTTAAAATATAGGCAGTTATATTTAATAATTTATTCTAATTAAATTAAATAATGATATAACTTAAAGAAATACTTATACATAAGATAATAATTAATGTTTTAATAAAATTTAGCTATCAGTTAATTATAAGATAACACTTTCTACGTAAATGTTGAGAGTTACTTAAAATATTTATAAATTTTTATTTTTAGAATAAAAAGTGACAATATGATTAATGAAAATACTGAAGAATTAAAGAACCCTTATGTGCTATTGAAGCGTTTCAGTGCAGAAGAAATTAATAGTTATTTGTTAGTATGATTTATATTAATACTAATTGTATTTTAATAACTTAAAATAAGTACTTCTAGTTGTTCTTCATATAGGTACTTCATAAAATAAATGTACCTACTATATATGAATTATCATTATTAAATTTTGATTTCAGTTTGATTGTTAAGTAAAATTATTAATTATATTTAATATAATTGTTTTATAATAATATTGAATATTAATAAATTTCTTAATTATATAAAATCATTTTTAACAATTCAGAAATTAATAATTAGAATAAAAATATATAAATTATATTTTGTAATAGGCATTATGCCCATTTTTATAATATAAATTTTAAGTATTTTTATAATTTATTTAAAATATAATATAAGTAATTTACAGATTATATTTTATTTACATAAAAAAAAAAAAAATAATAATAATACTGTATTCAATTTTATTTTAGGCAAAATCCAGAAACAATAGATAACTATTTGACTGATTCTGCTTATAATTCTGAGTGCGAGAATTGTCCTGCTGACCCTTCTGTAGTGATTAATGTTGGAGGAAGAAGAATATTTCAACCTTATGTTTTGTTGGAACGATTATCACCACATGATATTCAAAATTTATCGTAAGAGATATAATTAATTTATAATTAGTTTTAAAATTGTATATATTCAATAATGAATAATAAGGTATTTAAGTCTAGTTTAATTTTTAGTAAAGAGTCAAATTTAATTGTTCTAAGATTTTAGCTTTGTTTTTATTTAAAATGTTTTTTTTATTCTAGAAATAAAAAAAATTAATTGGATTTAATGGATTTAATGGATTAACAAAATGGATTAATTGATGGAAATAACAAAAATGATAAATTTGTAAGTTTTTTTATTATTTTTAATGTTTAAACTTTAGGTGTAGAGGTATATTATTTTTATTTAATTTATTATTGTTATTTTTATTTTATGATTAAAAAAAATTTCTTATAAGCAAGGGGGAATTAATGAAACTTTGGTCAACCGAGATTTTCAATTTTTATTGATCAATTTACTAAGTGGTGATTTTTTTTAAACTTAAAAAATAATTTTATGATTTTTTCTGTGCTTACTAAATTACTCTACGTATTACAGTTTTATATAATATTTTTATAATAATGAAAAATAGAATCATTATTCTATAGAATTTATTTGAATATAATTATATCAAACGCCAATAATAATTATAAATTTTATTATGGACGTTTATATTTAGTAGTTATATGAAATAATTTGATTTTTCTATTGTCTAGATTCTATACTTGTTATAATCAGTAATCATTATAAACTAATGAGCATATTATAATATAATTAAAAATTAAATGAATTAGCACAATTTTCATAAAAATTAATTTTATCTCAACCTACCAAGATTTTCTCGGTAATTTGCATAACCTATTCAGCCCTGCTTATAAGTTATAATATATGCAATAATTAATCATGTAATTCTTAATAATAAATAATTATAAATAATTATACAGAATTTTTAGATAATTAATTTAATTATTTTATATAATAATATAAATATTAAACTCCATAAAAAATATACCTCCTACTTTATTTTAATTTATATGTATTTCAACAACAAAGTCATAATATTTAGTACTATAGCTTAGGGTTGCCATTCATCATGATTACGTCGAATTTTGTAAATCTTGGTCAGTACTTGAAAAAATACCGGTTTCTTAATATTAACACCATTTAATGATGTACTATATATAAAAAATATTTAATAGTTAATTTGAAATATAAAATTGTGTTATTGTAAATTTTAAATGTTGTGTATATAATTTATAATAAATATTAATTTTACATCAATTAGTTTCATCCATTAGAAAAATACATTGTTAAAATAATAAAATAAAAAATGTTAATTAATCATTTTTATTTTGTAGTGTAGCGGGAGGGGTTATTACAATGTCCTGGATTATGAATTTGAAAAAATGGCAACCCTACTATATCTATACTGATTTGTACTTTCTACCTTATTCTACATATGTTTATGTTTACATTGATTATTATCCTTAGTAGTATTTATCATTTAAATAAATTACTATTATTATAATTCTTTTTTTATTCAACTTATTTTCAATAAAATTAAATAATTATCTAATAAATAAGAATTAAATATTAAACAAACAATTTATATTGTAAAAATGATAAATTTTACCACATAGTTTTTATCAATAATAAATGTAATTATTAATTTCATCAATAAAAATATATTATCTACTTTAAATTACAATATTAGTGAAATTAGTTTGGTATTTTATCCAACAAAATAAATAAAACCTCTACCATATGGCCCAGTGAGGAATAATATTGATTAGAAATTAACTGCATTTGTTATTAATAGTTTTATAAAAATATGTTTCATTTATAGAATTTTTTATTTTGTGGATTTGATAGTTTTACATTATAATATTTTCTATGAAAGTACTATTTGCTAATATAATTAATTATAAACTAACCTAAGAGAATTTTTATTAATTAAATTTTTTTAACATTTTAGATTTATGATGTTCAGTTTTTTACGAAGTTATAAAAAAAAAAAAACTATTCTCATACTTTTTGAAACTTCATTGCTTGATCAATTTATTAGAAAAAGAATATGAAATATTTACATTTAAAATTTAAGTTAATTTGTTATGTCAATTTTTCTATTTAAAACTGTATTCTATATTTAGTTTTTATTTCTGTGAAAAATAATATCAACTATTTTTTTTATTAATATTTAATATAAATTATACCTAAGATATCTAATTTAATTTATAGTATTATGTTCTACATGTTTTGTTTACTTATGTAATTATGTGTTTTATTAAAAATATATATTAGTATTGATACCACATATTACCTATACTCTATTCAAAATAAGGAAAATTAAAAATAAAGTCACGCCCCTTGTGTAGAATTAACTGCCGAGGTCCTTTCTCATTTTCTAATTAAACCAATCTAATTAATAATTTTGATTACTTTGAAAATTATGTTTCATAATCTGAACAGTAACTTACTTTATGTATTTAAAGTATATTATTATAATTTAAAATAAAAATATGTATATAATTTTGACTAAGTATTTAATTAACTTTAAAATTTAGTTTATGATTTTGATAATTTATTTTGAAAGATAAATAATGAGATCATTATTAAATTGGAGAACATTTTTTTTTACAAAAAAAAAAAAAAAAAAAAAAAACATTATTTAAAATTAAAATAAATATCTAAAATTGTCAAAATAATGATATTAAAACAGAAATGGTTTATCCTTCATGCCTATCAATAATATCTATTATAATTTGAAATTGATTTAAGTTTATTTTATGTTAATTTGGCATCTTTATGAACTTATTTTAATTTATAATGTAAACAATTTATATAATTTGTAACTTAGTATTTATATGTATTGAACTTATAATTTATAAGGTGATTGTGTGTATTATAATATTATTGTAGTTCTGAATAATAATTATGAATAAATTGTAAAATATGAAACATATTTACATTTTTTTCAAATTATTTATGTTAATTTAAATAATATAAACTATAAGATTATATTATATTTTAATATTTGTTAGTGAATATAATAGTGAAATAAGAATTAGGTACTTCTGTTGATGACTTGCTTGAATCTACGAAAATATTTGATAAATTTTATTAATATTGGCGTAGTTCAATATTTGAATATTGTTAAATGTCATGTTATAACTTTTTCAAGGGTTCGTTTTCCTTTTAATTTTACTTATAAAACATCTGAACCTCCTCTTGAATAATGGATGCATAGTT
Source organism: Tetraneura akinire (assembly GCA_021307375.1). Lineage (NCBI taxonomy): Eukaryota > Metazoa > Arthropoda > Insecta > Hemiptera > Aphididae > Tetraneura > Tetraneura akinire. The sequence goes on from JAIUCT010000032.1 coordinate 584,331, forward strand.
GATCTTGGTTTTAAGCGAAATAGTTTTCTTACCACCCGTTGTCTCAATAGAAGTATACCAGTAATTTAAAAGCTGACTGATTAGGTTAACGATGGTTAGGTACTTGATGATGGGAATATTACTCTTTTGTTCTTTTGGTATATAGACAGGATCATTAGTCTAATCAGATAGTGACAATAGTAGAATATAGTGTATTAAGATTTAAATGCAATGATAAATCATTTAATCCGAATAAAATGATTTTGAACAAAATGCAGTCTGATATAATGAAATTGGTAATATTAATAATATAGTATACAATATACATACATAATAATTCAAACGTGTTAAATAATAATTAAATTGTGTTTAAAGATTTTCAAAATATTTTATATTCATTTTAAGTAAAATATGGATAGGCATAGGTTTGTATTTCATTTTTGGTACTTAAATATTTAAAACTAAAATAAGAAATTTTATATTCCTAACATAATTCATAAAAAATTACAAATTTATAATCTAAACGCATAATGTAAAAATGTTGGAAATGTATATCACATTATATTATGTTTGTGCTATATCCTATGGGTATTTTAAATTTATGTGGAAATTCTACATTCAAATATAATTTGGAAGTTGTTTCTTAATTCTTAGCATATAGGTAATAAAAATAATTAATTAAATATGCAGTAATAATATTGAATCATCGAATGATTTGTAATTTGTATTATTAAAATTGTTTTAATTTGGAATTATAATTTTAAAGTTATATAATATGTAAGAAGGCGCATTATGTAGGCAATTCAGATACATAATTGTATGAGTGGACATGAATTTTAATAATGATTTAAATATTATCATTGATTATAAATATTATTTTAATTTATAATCAATGATGTTATATTGTACTTTTGATATTATATTATTCATGTATCTTTTTAAGAATTATTTTATAAGTTATGACGTTTGGGTGTACGCTTGAGATTATAATTAGAGAAATGTTGCTGCCAAAAAGGAAAAGGAAACCTAACCACCGGGTAATCCACCTACTTATTAAGAAAAATTGAAATAAAATCAAGTTTTTGTAAAGTTTTTTTAATTATTAACAATTTTCGATTTAGTGTTTCGAGAACGTAAAATGCGCCGAATAAAAATTTATTTTATTTAAAAAAGAAAAAACAAACCGCCTTATCGCTAATTAATTATGAGAGAAAGAAGAGAGAGAAAAATGTTATTTCATTCGCAGTCTTGCGTTGGTCAGACTTTTTTTTTTTTTTCATGTCTGCAGGGAAAACTTTTGAAACGTAGCAAAAAAAAAAAAAAATAAATAAATATAAAAGGAAAAACAAAAATTATTGTCCGGGAAATTGATCACCAAATCTACACGACATTAGTCCGTAATAAGTCTACGTCGTAGCGGAGGCGATAGAAATCCAATATGGCGGCGTCCCCAACAATGTAGTTTCAAGTCTTTCGAGGGTACAAATGATACACACACACATTATATATTATATATAAGGAAACAGGGGAATTTACTTTTATCGCATGTACCTATAAGACCATCCCACTCGGACGAAATAGAATTTTTATATTTTATTCATTTTATGTTTTCAAATATTTAAGAAACGGCGAAAAAAACAAGTAAACATTTTTCTTTTTAAATTATAAACAATAAAATAATATAAAATAATGGATCTAAATTTCTATACGAGTTTAAAAAAAGAAAAAAGGAAGAAGAGCTGATAATCCTGCCGCAGGGATAGGTACTGCAAGTTGCACTTCACAGGACTTCGCTCAAAATACTTTTTTCGAATGCGATGGTTTATCGTTGCGTTCAAATTCTAATTAAAATTAAAAACATGATTTGCACGCCTGTATCCCTGCGGCAGGAGTATCAGCTCTTCTTTTATTATTTTAAATTGCTTATTTTTTAGATTCTGAGCGTAGCGAAGAATGTATTGGTTTTACAATGATGTGTCTTTTTTTTTTTTTTAAGTATGAAGACACTTTTACTACCCGAAATAATGATAAATAAATAAATAATAAATATTCTCTGGTCCAAAAAATATCTTAATGAATAATAATAATAATAAAAAGGCACATACCTACACGTATCATTGTAAAACCAATATATTCCTCACTTCGTTCTAATTCTAAAAGTTAAAATTAAAATATAAATATTATATTAATGGACTTATGGCATCCAATTATGGGGTGCCGCAAAACCCTCAAACACCCGTACAATCCAAGCCTTTCAGTCAATATGCCTTCGACTAGTTGCAGCAGCACCCTGGTACTTAACCAACAATAATCTCCACAAAGATCTCAAAATCCAAAATCTTAACCAAATCTCCAAACTATATTACACCAGACTCCACAACAAATTTCAACAACACACAAATCCACTAATCTCTAAATTATCAACTAACTCACTCCCTGGTAACTCGCGCCGTAGACTAAAAAGGCAATGGTGTAGAGATCTTCTTTAATAAGTGAGCTTAATAAGTGCTGGAGGTCGCTACCAGGTAACACCTCCAAACCTCATATTAATTACTTATTTTACTTATTATATACATATATATATTTTTTTTTCTCTTTCTCTTTTTCTCTTCTCTCTCTCTTCTCATTGTTATTCATGTCACAGGGTGTTACCACTGGGTATCTTCCCAATCTAACTACTCATACTATTTTTCTTACCTTTCATATATCAAACCTACTTATTGTACAAAAAGCATGTATAGATTGTAGATTTCTTCAAATAAATAAAAAAAAAAAAAAAAAAAAAAAATATTATATTAATTAAGTACATCATTAATCAAGTATATATTAACATAAGTTAATTTTATTACTTTAATTAATATGTTAAACAAAATATTTTGTTTAAATGATCTGTAAATGACGTTCAACAGTTTATGTATATGTCCTTCACGAGTCACGACTATTTTTACTATTATATTAGTAAATAATACCAAGAAAACAGATTATAATATACTATATAATATACAGTTTTCATATTATAATAAAAACGTATCCTCTTATAGTTTCTACAGATTTTTCACTGCGTATAATAAACATTAGTATCTATAATATCCTTGACTGTATAATATTATATACAAAGTCGTACTCGAGTACCGTTTTCTCTATATAGTTTGGCGCCGCGTTTATCGTATTACAGATACGTTCCGCGGAAATGGCGGAGGGAATATTATAACGAAGACTATACGGGGACGAGGGGTTGTGCAGTAAATTGGACAAATAGCATAATATAAAAATGTAATATTATCATTATTCATTACGATTGGTTCAGTCGTATAGGACCGAATGATACGGTGGAAAACTGTCTCGTTGTTATTTCATATAAAAACACACTTATCAAGATATTATATATAATATACGACGTATAACGCGAGTAAAAACGTATACAAAAATCGAAAGAGACTTCAAGGAGACAATAATTATAAATGTATGAATATTGGAAAGGAGCAGGTTATACATATTTTAATTTTTGTCCGTATACAAGTATAAAAATAAAATAAAAGATTTTGTCGTTTTGCAATAATGATATTATACACGCAAGAGCATAATATTATAATCGCACCATATATTCGCCGCCAAAAGTCGTAGGTACACGTTTATAATGAAATTATAGTACCTATTACGTTTAAAAAACATCGGACGATTTTCAGAAATTTTTATACCGTGATCAAAGTGGAATATTTTTCTTGGTATATATTTCTCTCTCTCTCTCAATTAAAACTGTCAAGTATAGAGTCGATTGTACGAATCATTTTAACGTATAATATTGTCGCGCGAGATCGCATTTCGAATGACAATTAGACTTTATATAATATTGTAGCAAAGGTTTTCGCGACTGTACTCGTATATTATACGACGTAATGTCTATATACTCGTAGTATGTATTATATATAAATATAATATACATAGTATTGTTCTTTGACGCCGACACGATCTTTTGTCGTTGTTAGGTCTTAGGTTTATATATTATAAGCAGCTTTGGTTCATAAAACGGTCGCGCGTTCAAAATAACATTATATGCTCGTATATGTAATATTAAAAAGTTTCTTCGAGATGATGATGATGGGTGTTTAAAAATCCGACATTTCAACAATCGTTATTATTATTATTATTAATCATTTATACCATTACCGTGGTATATGTTATAGAACGACGCGTAGCTTATAAAGTTTGTCCGTTATTATACAGTTTCGAGAAGTCGATATTTTTTTTTCTTTACGTGTATATAATATATTAATATATACTTGTAATATAACACAGCTGGTATACAAGTTATATACCTACGTATCTATTTAGAATAAAATCGAGCGCTCGCGATTAAAAATCCAAAATAATTGATAATATAATCGTATACACGCGCGTACCGACCATCACGACCACTTATCTTATAATGTTATATAGGATGAAAATCCGATTGCGTTTCGCAGGGTTTGACACGATATCCTTTCGAATCTATAACATAATAATATAATATTATATTTAATAAAAATGGGGCAAAACTTCCGGACGATGAAAAATATTATTAATAATAGCGGTGCGTTTTCTGTTCCGCAGACATAATAAAATATATATTTATATATTATTTATGAATGAATTACACTTTTACGCATTACGCCGTATAATATGATATATTTTTATACACATAATATCAGTTCTCGTATATTGTTTTCCACGTCATTCACGTCATATATGTATGCAATATGATACCAACACGCATTTTGAAACGAGCAGTAACGTGACATCATCATTATATCGTTGAAAACGTCTATCATAATATTATTATTATTAAATTATAATATATAAAAATATCCACGATACCATTTTGGTATATTTGTATGGTGTCTAGAATTAGAAACGTGGGAATTTTATAAATACATGTATAACACATTTTTTAAAATGAAAAACTTTCACGACAGTAAAAGTAACGTTTACGTTGTGATAGTTATTACTATATTAGTCTCGCAATAGTAGCTTGCAACTATCGACTTATCGTGCACGTATGATAGTAGCTTTCTGATAGTTACTATGTCCACACGGTGATAGTTTATGATAGTAACCATTACGACTTTTGTGACAGCAACTATCACCAAATTCGCGCCAATTCTCAGATAGATATTTCCTTTAGATTTAGTTTTAAACGTTTCGTACGTTTTCGTCGTCTCGTCATGTACGATGATGATATTCAACGTATAATATTAAATTTAATTATACGTTGCGAATTCGATAGACTGCAGCGCAGAAAGTGACAGGTAATTTATTATTTAATTTGAACGTTTAAACATTCAAGACATGCGTCACAGATTGTTGCTGTACTCTTAAGTCCGTACCGTTCACTCATCGATAAGACGTTTGGGTTTGCGTTTAATCATGCACAGTCTGACGGTTCTAATAGTTTATCCCCTATATCGGAAGCAACAGTGTGATTACAGCGAAAATTTATGTAATTCGTCGTGCATTAAATCAGTGTAGACGAAGGCAAGTTTGGCATCGGTGCGGTTATTGAATCGATCGTTAATCGTGTATTGAAATAACATCACGATAATAAGTAATTAATAATTATAAAATAAGTACTATATGAAATTATTTCTATTTATTCCGTAAGTTTTTGTGATACAAAATGTACAATACAATACACAAATGACTGTATATCGGACAAAAAATTTCAAATGATTATTTGAATTACGTACGAGGTTACGAAATAATATTTATATCGAGTGATGTATAAAATTGAAAGATTTCAAATTTGTTTCAAAATTCTTAATCTCAATCTTATACCGTAATTTAATATTTTTAATATAATTATCAGAACCGTTCTTATATATAATTTCGTCTCAAATAATTACAATTTTATTTCGACATTTTATTTTTGTTCTAATTTAATAAAAAAATACGCATAACGCTATAATGTCTTTTCTTTTTTCGTTGATAATTTATACTTACATAATTTTTCATTATAATATAGTCGATACGATTCTATAAATAATATTTTTACAGACGTGTAGACGAAGGAAAAAAAACAGATACCTACGTTTAGTTTTCAGACTTTTTTTTTATTTTTATTAATTATAATCGTACATTTCATACATATATATAGAAATAAAAAATATAACTTAAAATATAGACTATTACTATACGTTTTTGAGCTCGTCAAAACTTACAATAATTTACGTTTATGTTATGAGGACATGAGGTGAAAATAATATGATATAAGACGACGAAGAGTGTGATATATAGAAGAAAAAAAGATAATATAAAAAATGATCGGTCAAGCATGTATGAAACTCGACGTCGGAATTGCTATCGGAGGAAATCGCACGATATACAGTGGTGAGTATACTCGTATATAAAATGAAGACTGCCCAGAGGCGCAATAGTCTGACGAATTATATCAAATGATTCGATTGGCGATATATGTGTGTGTGTGTGTGTGGGGATGTCCCTAACTATATAATATGAAATATCCAGGGCCTGTATATAATATTTTTTTATATTACATTATATTTCATTTCATTTCAGTCGATTTTTTTCTTTTTGATTAGTTTCTCTTATATAGCCGGTCTAAAGTTGAAGGGATGATAATCGAAATAGCGACGGTGAAAAATCTTGTCGTACAAAACTCGATTCATTTTGCAGACGACGAAACGGGCGTGAACACTTCGTAATCGGCCACGGTGAAATTATAGTCGCCCATTAGCGAGTTGCACGAGGCGTTTTCACCGTCGTACGAGTGCGGCAAGTTACTGTAACTGTCCATGTTCACGTTACAGTTGTTTGCGATCAGCAAGTCAGCCCCGGCTCCAAATATTGGACCCGTCCTGGCAAAACGGAACAAATTAATATATAAATAAATTAAAATGCGATAATCATGTGGACTGATACAAGAGTAGTTTTTAATTTTTTATCGAATTTTTTTTTTTTTGGTTTCATTTTGCATAGATAAAACACACACAACAAATAAACGTGTACTAGATGTACAGGTATATCAATTTAAAAATTTAAACGTATTACTCGTGGAATCTTAATTTATAAAACTCGTCGTGCAATATCATCGGGGGTTTTATTTTATTTTTTTAATTTTAATCCATCATTCTATAACACGTGTATCAGACAGTGTGAATTTTAACGCCCTTGCAGTGAAATAAACTTTTAATAAAAAAATATAACACACTTACTCTTGATGGTAGCAAATAGCGTACGGTTTTTTAACAATATCGTATTTTATTGGCGGGGTGTCTTGAGTGGTGCTGAGCGAAAATAGGAAGCTCTTGTCGGACACCATGTAAGCACCCTTGGTGTGACTCTTACCCCAAGGCACGTCACTGAATCCACCGCACAGCCAGCCGTTCACTCCCTGGGCGGAAAGACAAAAAGAAAAAAAAATGTATTTTATATTTTAATGCACGTATTATTTTGTCGTTCGTAAAATTATTATAGCACAAAATAATACGAGTTTATTGAGTATTTATATTATATCATTATAATATTGAGTCAATGACCAGGATTTATCAATGGGAAGGGATTAAATTTAAATATATATATAAAAAAAAAAAATGAAAAACGCGTTAATTATATTTTGTATTTATAAGCGTATCGCGTATAGTACAAGTATAATAATATATGTGTTATAGTTACATGTTACACAAAATACAATTTAAAAAAACAATAATGAAATCAACGGTATTAAGTATGGGACTTAATATATTTAAAAGTGGTATAGTAAAATTTAACAAAAGAAGAGCTGATACTGCTGTAAGGGATACAGGTTTAAAGAGGATAGTGTTTAATTTTGATTAAAATTTGAATGCAATAATAAATCATTATATACATTCGGAAATACGATTTTGAGCGAATTTAAACAAATAATATACGTATATTGATTAAAATTTTTACATTTGTCAGTCTCTACGTTCAATATAAATGCCCATAAAACTTAGAGATAGACCATAGAGATTTGGAATATTACTAATATTTTGGTATCATATGTTAAGTAATATACTTCAGTAAAATTTTCAGACCTTCAAACTCAAAATTGCCAATTTTATCAAACAGATAAAAACGAGAATTTTAGGAAATATTCAAAGTTCTATATTTTGTAGAAAAATTAATGTAACGGTCCCAAAATGTTATCACTAGGGAACGGATTTTAATGCAAATTGCATTTTTTTCTGAATGTCCGAAAACATTGCTTTCCAAGCAGAAAGTTCATTTCATACATCAAGGAATTAAAAAATGTAATTTTTATTTTGCATTTTTTGGCATTTTAAGACTTTATTACATTTTTAGAGCATTTTTTGACATTTTTAGTGCATTTTATATGTTTTTAAGTCATTTTTATATAGGAATGGATAAAATTTGATAAAAATGTATAAACATTCGTTCTAAAAAAATAAAAATAAATATTTATTATGTTTTTACCGATCAGGATAAACTCAGACGAAATTATTGTTGACACGTGTAGTCACATATAAGTTACAACATTATTATTACACGCAATTAAGTACCTAAAGATGAGATAAGATATACCTATAATTTTTATTTTTATTGTATTTAAATATTTTCTATCAGATAAGTTTTTCATAATTATGTGTTTTTTATAAGTTTTAAGTTCAAAATTGTGTTTTATTGAATTTAAATACATTTTTAGAGTTTTTTTGGGCATTTTTTAGTGCATTTTTTTGATATTAAAGCACTTTTTTAAGGCATTAAGTCGTATTTTTTTAGGACATTTTTCTTATGTTTTATTGCATTAAAGTCCGTTCCCTAGTTATCACATATATATAGTGATGCCAATGTGAACACCCAATAAAATTTTCGAGTATCTAAGTTCAAAAGGTCGTTTTTCCTATCGCATAGGGTAAATTTTGAGGATTCTAAAAATAATCTAAATAAAGTATCAACTACATCCACTTTCCAACCGGAAACATATGATGGTATTCGTGAAAATCGGAGCATTAATTCGGGTCGAAGAAGTGTCTTCAGATATAAAAAGAAAACAAGAAAGACACACATCATTGTAAAACCAATACACGAGCCAATACATTTTTCGCTACGCTCAAAATCAAAAATATGCGATCGACAATGGGAAAATGGGTAACACCCAAATTCAACCCCCTGGCTACGTCACTGTATCGTGTACTCGTACCATTAAGTCTCGACATGTTTGCACGAATATATTAAAATACATGTCATATATTATATATGTAGATTTTCCATGCTGTGAATTTCACATCCCGGACTAATGGTCATAATACATACCAGTATACCACCGCTATTAATATTTTATTGAATTTTTCTTCTCGCAATTCACTCACACATCGTAAAGTGGTTTCACAGAAATTTGAGAACTACACTCGTATGTGGTATTTATAACTGCGTACGGCTACTGACATTTGTTAAACACTAAGTTCGATTTGCCACGTCGATTATGTTCTTGAACCATTTGTCGTCGACACGAAAAACTTATGTATGTGCGTAGGTCAATACTTCAATAGTGTCACTAAAATAGCATTTCAGCGTATACTCTAGCGTATTCGAATGGAAAATAAATCGTCGATTAAACGTATATTATAATATTATCAAATTTATACGTTTAGTTATGATAAAAAAAAAAAAATATGAACTATTTTTATCATAGATGATAAACGCGCGCACGCGAAATTAAAATTAATCGGTGCAATTTTAACGCGCGTAGGAAATTATTACGTAGGTGGTAGGTATTTTTTATCGTATTACTTTTTGTCGCATTTCGTTATTTTACGATACGAAAATGTTTACACGCGATTATTATAATTTTATTTCCATACACGGCCATTTGGAAATTTATTTTAATTTGTTTTCATCCGCTTCCCTTAAATAATATTATGATTTCACACGCAGGAGGATTTTTCGAGTCGACGATGGAATTTTAAATCGTTCAGTTTTTTTTTTTTTTTTTTTGCCCGTTCACGTATAAAGGCAATAACTTTCGGTATGTTTAGTTTCATGTGTTTATACAAAGTTCAAACGGAAACTGAAATGCATGTAATATAAATAAACTTTTAAAGGTCAAGAGCCTTCGGAAAGTTATATAATATACCTGAATCGAGTACAAAATGAGAAACACATTTAGGGAACACAAGAGTATGCGTAGGTATACGTTTAGAGTGCGAATATTTATAAGGGGGAATGTATTTTTTATTTAAATAAAAGTGTGCCGTTTGTATATATGAATTGTAACAGCATTATTATATTTCATTTGCGGTAGGTTTGTGCGTGTAATTCGCAATTATTATATTGTATATTATAATTTATAATATATAGAATAGTTTTTTATATAACGATTATTTTATTACGTGCTTGGCGGCACACAATAATGACTGGATGATTAATCATATTATATTATTAATCTTTCGGTACTTACCACAAATATATCCAGTGAATGAATTTGTTAAATACGTACCTATATATATTTTAAAAACGGCCGCTATATATTTTGTAAATAATCAATGTCAAGTCTCTCTCTATCTCTCAATAAGTTATTAATGAAAAAAAATTGTATATTTCATTTATTTAATTACATGTGTAAGAAAAATTTTATATTTTCTTGATCGAATAGGTATTTGCTACACGAATTATTATGTGCGGACAAACAGGTTATTGACTATTGTGGCGTAAAATGTGGTGGAAGTGGAATACCTACTGATTTATTGTTATTATAATAATAATTATTATTTTTTTTTTACCAATACTAAAACGTAGGTGGGCGATATGCCGTCGCAATGTTTGTGGAACGATTCAGCGCTGAAACCGTCGACGGATGCTCGGTAGATCAATTTCCAACACTGTTTTACACTGCCGAACCATTGATTCAACACGCGTTGCAAATGGGTTTTGTCCTATAGTACGCATGTAAAACACATTTTTATACTAGTTTCAAATGAAAAAAAGAAAAATGACGATATCCGTACATTATATTATATAAGTATAGACTCACTTGACTTAGGACGTGAGATCCCGAAAAAAACTTGAGCATGACCCGAGGCTGAAGACGTTGGTCGTCCGACATTTCTTTGAACTTGTTCGGTAACGCTGCGTAACGATACCGTTCCAGTGACATTTCTATTGGCACGGCTCCGGTAGGTTCTACTTCTTCTGCAAAAACCTGCGAATCTGTAAAAACCGAAAACAAGTCGTTAAAAAAAAAAAAAGAAAAAAATTATATCTAAATCAATTTTTAATTTTTAAACATTGTTTACAAGTGTTTTACATTTATATACATTTCCGTTTTAAAATATTTTCCTATAGAAGCCATCGTATACGAATACTTGGAATACTCGTACAACTGATTCTATAAGTTCTTAAAACTTTTATGACCTCTTTGGTGTGGACTCCACACATTTTTATTTTATAATAAAACAAATATATTATATGCACCTATTAACAATAATCGAACGTGATTAATGACTCCGGATAAATTTTGACACACCCGGGCCCGTTCTTCTTCGGTCCAATGTATCGTCCGTTGCACCACGCCAGCGTGGAATTTCGCCCAATTCACAACGGCTCTCCATACGTCTTCTTCTTCGAGCGCTAACTATATGACGAAAAAAAAAAATCCCACTATTATTATTTAATAATTATATTCAAATTATAATTGTTGCATTATTCCTATATCGTTTTCGTTTTCTGTCACTCACACAATCCGACGAGATGAGTTTGATCAACGATTCCTTGGGCAGGTTTAGGAACGTGTTGGTCTTCACACATTTCGCCGCGTTTTCGCCGATGAACGACACGCATCGATCGACGAACGACTTTGAGCTCTTCCCACCTATACAAAAAAGATATCGTGTTTATATTTTTAAATCCGCATGATTTATGCACACAATGTAATATTTCATCTGTGTGTGTGTCACACTGTCATATTAAACACGATTAGGGTTATAAAATTTCACGAAATATTTCATTCGTGTGAAACAAAACATATTTCATAAAAATAATTTATTATTATTATTTTTGTTTCGTTTAATTCAAATAGGTACGTTATGTTTGATATATACCTATTAGAAAAATAAAATGCGAAATTGTGTTTGAATACTTTAAAACATCTAACACCAATAGCATCATAACTGTTAACTTTTACTTACCAATATTTAATATTAATTGAACAAAGTTTATCATTCCATCAAGACATTAACACATATTTTTATAAAACATATTATTATTACGAATCTAAAATTATTATGGTTTGTATTATTTCATTGATATTTAAAAATAAATTTTTTGTATTTATAACCGTATTATATAATTAATAATAATAATAATATACTGACTGGAAGATCTGTCTTGTATGTCCATTGCCGCGGCCAAAAACGTGCAGGCATTTAATACTGACATGGTGGAGGTTATGTGCTCTTCACAATTGTTTTGCAGATCTTCTATTCCTAGTTCTTGAGCTAGAGTGAGCATTTCGAATACACTGTTGTCTTGCAAAACAATCTAAATAATGTAATAACGTTGAAATTATATATTTTAAATTTATTATGTATTTTAATTTTTGTCGCCGCCTAAAATTAACGTTTTATATTGGCTACTGAGTAATTTCGTTTCTACGAAGTTGTAACAATCACGTACGAATAAAACCTCGACTACGGAAAGACTTGAGAGTTGAGATACTATAAGACAATAATTGAATAAGTATTACAATATTCGAGTATTGGTCGAAAAAACAATTTCACGCGTATAAAACGTGGTTATATCCTTTGTTCTGAGAAAGGCGATAACGCGCTTGAATTACTAATTACTGCAAATATTTGGTAAATTAAACGTGTAATCTAACCTAGTCACGAGAGACACGAGTCGAGTGAATTAAACTTTTAACTACCTACCATTTAAAATTCGATGTGCTCTCGGTATATATTCGTATAATGTAATACTTATACCAATAATAATGACTGAAATACATGATAAATTCGAGGGATAAAATTTTATATTTAGGATTTAAAACGAATATACGCTGTATGCTGTATCCGTACTACGTTATTGCAGGAGCCACATTTATATAAAACTATTATTGTTAATATTATTGATAGTTATTGACGTCTCCATACACTTAACCATTTCCTCTTCCCGTATGGCTTAGGAGTTAGGACTGCTTACAGACATAAAAATAAATAAATAATGATTTCTGATATACTTGTATTAATATCAAAATTTGAAATACTATTTTTTAATGATACGTGGAAACAAAATAATTTTTATAGATTGGAAACGTGTAATACTGTTGAATAAATAAATAAAATAGAATTATTGATCTTTGGAATTTACTAGAAAAGGTATAAGATACATATAATCATACACTGTATAATATACGGTTGTAAACTGTGAATCGAATATTATTAAAATCGTGCAAATTTTGAGATATTCAGTATAACGTATATTATGTACACGTCACCGATATATGCATATTATAAATTAGTATGCCTTTTTTTTTTTTTTTTTTTATTTATTTTATTTATCTCCGCGTATACGTCGTAGTACGTATACAATGGACGAAATATAGCACAAACTGAACTTTAACGGCAACAGAGCAATAAGAGGGGAAAAATACGTATAATTTTTCACTGGTATAAGGTTGAACTTGTGACAATGTATTTCGGACATAAATCACCATGGTACGGGAATAATAATTATGAGGGTTAAAACATACTTTTCGGGTTTCCACCGGCGTAATAAATAAACACGATTATAATTTTAATGAAAGTATAAATTTATTACTCTACTGGGTCACTACACGACACATGCACTGTATAATGTATGTGTATATCACATATACCAATTTACTATATAATACGTTAGCTTTCCGTAAACGAATATTTGTAGACAACCGTATATGCTTTAAACTTAACCTCGGATATTTATGTTTTGTATTATTATTATTATTATTATTATTATTATTATTATTATTATTCGCAGAGTATATATAATATATAAATTAATAATAATAAAAATAATAATTAATAAAATACAAAAACGCGAAACGCGTTCAAAAAATTAATGAAAAAGTTATGTAGACTTACGTATGATATTACATATAATATACAATTCGTATAAATCGTAATATAATCAATTATAATAAACTAAAATCGGTACGTTTCGCATTATTCGTTTGCACAATATTGTTGAAATTTAAAATTTTGTTGTATATTTACAGTTCGAGTGAACAATAGTCGAATGATATATTATAAATTTATAATATATTATATTTTCGATACACTTTTTATGCGTTGCATATTATAATATATAGTTTTGATGTTTATTCCAAAGAAAATATATGTCTTTTTTCCAAAGAGACTAGAAAAGTAATGTTTTTGGCATGGGTATACGGACAACCTTATAAATATAATGGATGGGCGTGCGAGTGGTCGATGAATGCGTAAATCACCGGGAAAACTCATAGAAATCCGTATATTGTGCATCGATGATTTATCGAAACTGCGAACAGAGACGACCAAGATTATTATAAACTATATACGACTATAATACGAGACAGATTATTCGTATGCCGTTCTATTTATAGGCAACGTATAAAAAGAAAAGAGTGGAAAGCCGAAAAGAAAATCCGTATATCTCGACCTCGAGACTTGAGAGTCGAAGCCGATCATTTTACTCTTGGTATAATTATGACACATGTGCTGTGCGTGTTTTTACAAACACAATTTTATTTAATCTTATATATATATATATAAAGAAAAGTTGTAGTGAGATTTATAACGGGACAGAAAGAAATTAGAAAAGTACGAATGAAATAAATGAGAGAACGTATAACAAGAGCAGTGAATTAATCGAACTTATACGATGTATTATATTGTATATCATAATTTATAATGAATAATAATATAAACAAGTTAAACATACAAAGTTTTGAAACAAAGATGACATTAACGTCAATATGAAATAAGAATAATTAAGATCATTTTATTATAAAACAAATCAAACTTAAAAATTATGCTATAAAAATAATCATCCTTATGCATAGGAAAAATCATATTTCTGGAATATAACATAATGTATATATCTGTCGTATCCATATTGTGTAATTGTCTGTTTCGTGAAATAGACAAAACGTCTATTTGGCGTAACGAAACTTCATTTCGACCATAATTAAGAAAATTACCCTAAATGGATAACATTTCACAAAATAGACACTTAAACTCCATTATGCGAAACTTGTTCCGTCATTTAGACATCCAAGTAATAAAATTGCATTTTAAAACAAAATTTGTTTCACTTTAAGAATATTTTGTATTATGGAATTGGATAATAAAATGCATATTTAAATACGATTTTATTATTATAATTATTAAAAATAAAACTAGACAAATATTTATAATGAAATTTTCTATTACTTTCTATTAATTCAATTCGTTATAATAAACTTGATTTAAATTTAAAATATTAAAGAAAAGAAAATTTCAAATAATTTTAATATAATAGGTACAATGTGAATTAAAATATGTAATTAATCATCAGAATTTTACAACTTATATTTAATATTCGTCACAAATAACATTACATTTTATTTTTATTTAATATTTTAAATAAAAGTTAAGTTTGTAAAATAATTTGAGTTAATAATTGATTACACTATACAAATATTTGATTTAAATAATAAAAAAAAATCATTATAAATACTTACCTCTAATATATAATTGTAATATTTAATGATAATAAAAACAATTGAAATTAAATTTACAATAATTATTGTAATGATAAATCATACTGGATACGTATTTAATTATTCTATTCCAACAACACAAAATATCTTTTAAGTAAAAAAAAAAAACATTGATATAAATTGTATTTCATGTCCAAATGACGGTTTCAAGTTCCGCATATAGTGAAGTTTAGGCGTACATTTCGTGAAATTGCTATCCGGTCGGCGTGATTAATTACGCGATGCGGATGAAATGAAGTTTAATTTTGTGAAACTGATAATACGTCTAAATCCATTTCACGAAACGGACAATATTAATATATTATACTCGTATACTTATAAAGTTATATAAAGAACTAAAACGCGGTATAATTCAAAGTGTGCGAAACAGAATTGGGAAAAAACCGTATACATTTTATGGGAAATAAATCTTAAAGAATAATATTGATGGATAATATTGTTATAGGTAGGATGACGCAAATCGGGAAACGATATTAGTACATTATATACACGAACGATGACTGATGAGGGAGTACTCGAAATTGTGAAAACAAGATAACTCGTAAACAAGTATCGTTGATGATCGGAGCTAAAATAAATAAAGGATTATGCAAATTATCATATTATCCATCAGTTATAATAATTCGATACGTCATATTTCGTACTCGCATAATAATAATAATTTTATTTATTATTATTATTATTATTATTATTATTATTATATCACGCATCGATTGCGGTCTGCTCGTCGTATGGAATAGCTGGTATATAATAAATCAAAATAAATTTCTACAATTATACGAACCTTGCCCGTGTACACGTAGTTGACGAACTGTTTGAAAGTTTCGCCCTGAAATTGCGGTAACCGGACAGGGGTCGGCGTCCCCGGAGCGGACGGTAACACGGAACAACCGGGTATGCGACAAATCTCGCCTCGTTTCACCGACTGGAAGCTTTTACATCTGCAAGTAAATATATAGAAAAAAAAATCACTTTTACTTTTAACGTCATTATTTTTGTAAATTGGCACTGAGAGTATGAAATTTTCTCTCGATAACATTATAATATATATTAATATTATTATTAAATTTTTTTTTTTATAAACATTCTTTTTCATGATAAACGCGATTATCGGTTTATATTATTATATAACATAACCGCACACGGTGTTATTCGAAACGATATTACAGTAATAAATAATAATATTCGCGTGTATTGTACACTATCGATTGTCCTTTTGGTGAAACTTCTCGATTTTGAAATCTATTAATTAATATATTATTTAAACGTTTTGTATGATACGTATGATATATTACGATAATAAAATAATATTATTTATTATTTTTAATTAATAAAATAATTTGAAAAAAGCTTTTTAATGGAAAAATATGTTTACATACAAAAAAATAATATTCCATTTTTGAATAATTTAATAATTTTAGATTTCAATTAATAATAAATATTTAATTTTTATTATTATAATTTTATGAAGATTATATATATTAATATTTTATAAATTGTATTTGAACGCAATCGATATTATACCTTATTATTACATTACTATACGTATATTATACTTAATTTTTTTAATATCTGAAAATAGCGTAAAAATTCGTCGAAATATGATTTCAACAAAATCGCCTAAAGCTTATAATGTACCTAATACGAGTAAATAATAATATAATTTCAGCAATATTAATACAAAACGAAAAACAAACAGTTTATTAGTGCCTGCTAACCATAGACCTTATACCTTAGTATAAGGTCTATGCTGCTAACCTACGTTAAGGACCTTACCTAACCTAACCTATAACAGTAGGTCTTATATCCTACTGTTGACTGAGAATAAAATATTATGTCAAACACCCCAGGGATAGAAAAATAAATGATTAAATTAAATTAATTAATTAATTTCTTATTATTATTATTAGATTATTTTTTGGTCGCGTTTCCCGTTCAAAGACGATAAAACACGTGTATTCACAATTATAGCAGTAAGTGTATAATATTATGTTAAAAAAATACAGAGAAAATACGAGAATTTTGTTTTTAGTCGATTGACGCATGAGTGATGAGTCGACAGTAAACCTTAAATTATTCCAAATTTCCAACGGCGATATAATGTTATCTACGTACGGACACTCGTTTAAATTACAGTATTATACGTTGATCGCAGAGGCGCAGAACCGTGAAAATCAACACGGGCGTCGCGTAATATACGCAGCCTGTTATTTGTTCGTAAGAGCGGAAATTCACATAGCCCAAAGGACCCGAGAGTGGTTAAATGAATAGACTTTTGCGTATTGTGTTCGGCTAAAAGCGATATTTCACGGGCTTATACACACACACACACACACACACACACATACACTTGCTGGGTCGGGACCATTCATCATTTAAAACGTTCCTGCACGATTGTATGACCCGTAATCCCGTCCCTTCTGAAAACGACGACGACGACGACACTACACTTTTAACCCTTTTCGCCGGTCGAACTTACAATAACTAAAGTTGTATAATACGGGTATATATACAAGCATATATACCTCTGTTACGGACGTTAAGAGTCATTATTATGTTATAATTTATAACATATTTTTTATTATATATATTATATACTTGTATATTACTTCTGTATGGTGGCATTATTATACTTCGCCACGGCGTATTTATGGCGTTTTACGCGGGGGCGAACGTTTTTTTTTTTTTTTTTTTTATTAAAATTTATACACGCATTTATGTGTAATTTTCTGCGATGACACGTATAGAAAATAAAAACGAATAAACGGGCAAAATTCGAGAGGAAAAAGAACCGAGCTTATATAACCACGAAAACACCCGACCGACTATATATAGAGTATAATTAATAATATTATTATTATTACACAACACAATATATTTTTTAATAATACTCATATAACCTAAAGTCCTAAAATCGTATACGCTATCGAGTAAGATTAACGTACATATTCACGTATTATGTCGTGGTTTTTCACGTACCTATACAATAATTACTATAAATATTGATTTTACTAAAAATTTCTATTTTAAACATCTATAAAAAAAATTGAGACTGATTGAGATATTTCTAATATTTTAGTAACAAATCAAACTACATATGAGAATGAATCAATCAAATTTAAAAAAAAAATTTAAATTTTTAGTCTTTTTAGATTCTGAGTGAAGGGAAGAATGTATTGGTTTTATAATGGTGTGTGATGTTTTTTTTCTTTTATGTACCTTTGTATAATCATTTTTTTGACTCGAAATAATGTTCCGATTATCATGAAAAGAATATGTTTCCGGTAAAAAGTGGATGTATATACTATATATATAATATATTATATATAGTACCTATATGTGAACACCCAATAAAATTTCCAAATTTTAAGTTCAATATTTTAGATTCTGAGCGAAGCGAAGAATGTATTGGTTTTACAATGATGTGTGATTTTTTTTTGTTTTTTTTTTTTTTTTTTTTTTTTTTTTTTTTTTTTATTCTGTAAACATTTTTACTACCCGAAATAATGCTCCGATTATCACGAATAGGGTATGTTTCCGGTAGCAAAGTGGATCTAGTTGGTACTTTATTTAGGTCATTTTTCGAATTTCTCAAAATTGACCCTAAGCGGTAGAAAAAACTTCAAAAAAATGACGAAAAAACGGCATTTTTCACGAAAAATGAAATTTTGACGAATTCGATTTCTATATTTCTCGATAACTCGGGCAATTTTTAAGATAGAGACTTGAAAATTTTTTTGGGTGTTCACATAGCTACTATATATATGTGGTATAATTTTGGAACCGTTATGTTAATTTTTCTACAAAATATTGGACTTTGAATATTTCGTAAAATTCTCGTTTTTACGTATATAATGTTTGATAAAATTGGCAATTTTGGGTATTTAGGTCTGAAAATTTTACTGAAATATACTTACATATTAGTTAACATCATACTAAAATATTAGAAAAATCCATTGTCAAAATTTTTTTTATAGCCGTTTTAAGTTGATATTTTTAGTAAAACGAAAATCTTAGAATCCATACGTATAAATAAATATTCTGAAAATACTTTTACTACCCGAAATAATGCTTAGATTTTCACGAATAGCGAGTTTCAGATGTAAAAGTGGATGTAGATGGTACTTTATTTAGGTCATTTTTCGAATTTTTCAAAATTGGCAATTTTTGGTATTAGGATCTGAAAATTTTACCGAAGTATACTTACATATTACATAACATCATACTAAAATATTAGAAAAATCCCTAATCTCAATTTTCTTTTATAGCTGTTTTAAGTTGATATTTTTAGTTCAAACGAAAATTATAATCTGACTGAACTTCGCTCAGAATCGTTTTTACGAATGCAATGGTTTATCATTGCATTCAAATTCGAATTAAAATTAAACGCTATGATTCGCACACCTGTATCCTGTGCGGCAGGAGTATCAGCTCATTTCTTTTTTTTGAAATTTAAATCTATGAGATTACTAGGCCTCACTGAGGTATACTCGTGGGTTATCTACTATACATTACACATTAACATAAAAATTATAATTAACAGATATTTACAATATTTATGTTTGAAATTAATATCATAAATGTATATAATAAAAGTAAAACCAAAAAATAAAAAACAAAAACAGATAAAATAAGTTATAGGTAGACTTTTCGACTTCTTCCTAATAAATAATATTTACAATGCTTACACTCTATTCGTTCCTGTTAAACGTATATAATTATAGTTACATATACCAGGCGTACTGTATAAATAAAGTCGTATTTTTTTATTCTTAACACAGTGTTCTACTTTATATAAACGCGCGGTCATAATATATATATATTATATGAAAAACGTGTATTTTCTATTTTTCTTTTGCCATGCCTAGATACGTATAAGTAGCGGGTCAAAGGGGTTAGTGAATATATGTATATATATGCATATAATATGTATATTGTATATATATATACGCGGCGGTAGAACAAAAAGATCCTTATAACTTATTCCTTTGACTTTGACGGTCGAGCCGCGTCATTATCATCGAAAAGAGAGAGGTATTAAAAAACTTGGAATTTTTTTAAGAGTCTCATGGGACATGAATATATATATATATACACATACATACGTATGTACTACACGCTTATACGCGTGTAATGACACTCTGCGGAGCTTTTGTTTGCCCTTCTCCCGATCACCACCAGTCAACCCTTTGAGACCGAAATCTTTTGATCTATCAAAGGTGATAGCAGTGCACTTTGTCCACCGACGGCGGCGGGGCGCGCATTTCGAAAATAATCAGACCTGGTTCAATTAGCCGGCGGTCTTGAAATCATTTCCAACAACGTTAATTATTGTACAGACGACGGTGTAAAAAATATACAGGAAACATGAAAAACAACCCTTTTGCGATAAAGAGAGAGAGAGAGAGAGAGAAATACGCTTTGTTGGCGCCGACATTATTGTGAGCTTATTTATATACTGTATACATTATATAAATTATAATATACCTATATATGGAAACATTTGTCCTGGTTCGATTGTGTTTTTTCCTTCTTTTAAGTATAGTCATCCGATATTTATTTTTTCACGTTGATTTTACGTCGTATACTTTATTATACATACGTCAAACACCATATTATATGTATTACATATGTGTATATGATATTTCATCTACCTACTATATTAAAGTGCACTATATTATGTACAGTTTTAATGTATATTTTTCATATTGAAAAGAAACTGTAATACTATTGGCCATATAACTTTTCGGCAAGACGTGAAAGATTATGATACAAATTTGTATTAAAATGACAATATTTGGACTGAAAAATTTACTATATATGTTGCTTGTATACAAAACTCATAAAACGAATGGTAATTTAAATTTTTAAATTTTTAGCTTAACCCAATCCTTTAAATCAGTATTAAACATAGTTAAGTGTATATAAGTATCAAAATGTTATTCTCGTTTGTTTCTTATGATATACTTAGGTAAATTACATACAATCATGTTACGAACAATATTCTTAACATTAATCTTATTGAAATTGAATAATAAAATTAAAACGTTACTCGATGAATAATAGTGAAACGAAATTTAATGTTTTTCATATATAGCCTTCAGAATAATTTTTATATAATATTATATGGTATAGTCACGAATATTTGAACAATGACGAGAAAAAATCACTCTGTACATTAAAAAATGTACGTTAAAATATAAACTTGAGCAATTGTGAGTTTTTTTTATAATGATTTATTTAAACCATAATCACAAAGTTATAATACACTTGTGACTGTGTATATATTATGTAGGTATTTGTATTTCGATAACTACGTAATTTTGTCATTTTGGTTTAAATAAAAATACATTATTTTGGATTTGTAAACGCGTATAGTCGTTTACAAATCGGAGTGTTATTAAAAAGAAATTTAAGGTTGTATATTAGAATACTAATTCGTTTCTGGTTAAGAAAAAATAAAATAAAATATATAATATAATCGTGATTAAAAACACTATTAGTCTTTTACACGTTGACAGTCGGTATATTTATACGCGATTCGTACTTTATTCGGCCGTTTAATCTAAATCCTCTCGGCACGGTGGCGTACATATTATATTATTATATAATGTAAACTTCACTAATCACTTTTTATTGCCGTTCGGCGCGGGTTTATTTATTTTAAATTTTAATCAAACCGTCCGTTCGTTGCCGCTGCAGCACGACGGTGTCGGTTGCTGTATATTATTACACTATTATATACGCGTATAATATGTAAGATGGCAGAGACTAAACGACGTGCCCGTTTTCTCTCGTCGTCTCGGATTTATCATTGTCGAAACGAACGGGGAGATGTGCTGGAGTGCGGGTACGGGGAGGGACAAGAAAAACAAAAATCGTAAACGAGTTTGTCAGCCGCGGAACCCACCCCTTCGTCTATTATAACCACCCCTCGACGAGGCGAATATATATATATATATATAAATGTATTTCCATTGTTTATCAACCGGAGCAACGGCTTACGGATGTTGGCAAGAGAAACAAACGCTCGGCGTAATGCGATTTCTGATAAACTTATACATATACACACGGACGAATCAGGTCGGTATACCGCGTTTTATAACAAACGGGGTGACCGGGGTCGGGGAATAGAGGGAGAGACACCCGGGAGACTTGTATAAAAAATTCACGAGTGTAAAAAAAAAAAATAAAAAAATAAAAGATTTCGATAATACGCTCCGTTCGGATGTAAGTATAGAAAAACGCGTGATAAAATAATATGATTTTGCGCGAGAGTAACGCCTCGTATAAATAATAATAATAATAATAATAATAATAATAATAATAATAATAATAAGATGCATTTTGGTCTATCAACGTGTTCAATATTATTATAATAAGTTATTGTATTATGAAACAAATATCACGTTTATTATTCTATTCGATATCGCGATAGTACCTATATTGTAAATGTCAATCGTTTATGTTGTTATAAACAATTATATTATAATAATTATAATATATTTTATTATAATTTATTTATTAAACAAATTTGTCCGGAGTTTTCACAGCTTTTCTTCGGGAAAACGCGTTTCGATAGAAAATTATACTGTATTATAGTGTATAATACCTACACAAAACCAAAATTCCTCGTTTTAGTCAATAATCTTGTTTTAATAATATAATATCTAGTCTGCAATTCGGTATTATGCTAGTAGTAAAATCTGAATTTTTAATACACACAAATAATATTTATACATATATGTTATAGGTTGTTTTGTGAGTCATGACTCAAAATGCATATACATATTTAAGGTGTCTTATACTTATACAATACAATAATAGTTCGTACAACATAATAATATGCATAGCACGTGATAGTTATAATTACATATCATATATTCGACGCTATCAGTAGGAGAGGTATACAATTCCATTTATAATTTGCACGAATCTACATATACCTATAGCTAATATAATATTATGTTTATCAAACTATACACAGCTTATAATCAGATTCAAGGGCGTTATGGGCCCTTCCATCGATTTTTTAAATATTTTAAATGTTATTTTTTTTAAAATTGTTTTAATATTAACACATTATTTATACAGTACCTATAGAATATACATATTATATATACTTTCAATCTTCATTTATGTTAGGAACACAATATCCCGCACAATAAATTTCGTATAGTCAGCAATTTTTTAATAAAATATATCAATCGAATAAATAGTAATTATTTGAATGAGTAAGTTAGGTATATAATATCGTACTAAATTTATTTCGGTAAATATAATAAAAAAAAATCATTTTTTTTTTTTGTTTGTTATAAAACATCATAAAATAATTATTATTGTCAATATTTTATATTAATATTTATATAATTCGGGTTAAATATCATTGATAATTTAAAGAAAGAAAAACATTAAAAGTTTAAAAGTAGTAGGTACATATAATTACATACGTATATTATTCGATGAGTTGTACTGGAACACACGATTGCACAATAACATTCGTAATCATTGCAGGAAATTACCGTTGTATGATAATATTAAATTTATTCGTTAACTCAGAAGCAACCATGGCGCGCAACGGTAGATAAATCTCGGGGATACACATTAGAATACCTAACGGATACTCGAAACTTCCTTTCACACTCCGTCACCCGATTCAAAAGAAATTCCCAAAGGATTTGCGTTGACACTTTCGAACTAAACTCGCGCGCGCATTATCCAACCTCTCCGGAATTCGTCGAGGAAATTATAAATTTAGTGCAAATATTGAATCAGCCGTATTATACGAATATAGATCGAACGAAAAACGTTTTCCTCCTTTTAGTACGAATATATTGTGTACAATTGAAATACGAAGTGTTTGCTTTTCGGCAATACCACTGCCCCGCCGCCGCGATGAATAGGAAACAGGAAGAAAATATTTGTCAACCCTTCGTATCGGAGGAATGGCGTCGCGGGGCAAAATGGATTTCGCGTCTGTCGTAGACGTGTGCGTCGTATACGGGTTTTACGTCGCGGAAATGAGTATCGGTCTCGAACGGAAATCGGTTTTTCGCAGACG
Source organism: Tetraneura akinire (assembly GCA_021307375.1). Taxonomy (NCBI): domain Eukaryota; kingdom Metazoa; phylum Arthropoda; class Insecta; order Hemiptera; family Aphididae; genus Tetraneura; species Tetraneura akinire. The sequence goes on from JAIUCT010000032.1 coordinate 609,122, forward strand.
AGAAAAAAATAAATTTGATTATTATATATTATTATTATTATTATTATTATTATTATTATTATTATTATTATTTGAGGAAGTGGGAAATCGTGAAATACGCAAAAGAGTTTTGACAACTATATATACACTCGTCTTTTATACGCACAATAGAGAATATAATAATATATCGTCTGAGGAAGGTTTTATTTATATAATATATGATTTTTTCGTTTCTTTTTTGGGAAACGACTATATTTTTTTATTTACGGTTTTAAAACGTAAACGAAATAACATAATATAATAAAATGTAGAATATTATAAATAAAAAGTTCCTCGTGCGATATTGCGAAATAAATCACACATAATAATAATAATGTAATATTATTGCGATTTGCGAGTCGGACAATTTTTCGCGGGGGAAAAAAAAATCAAAATATGAACGGTTTAAATGAAAATTATTAAAGGCAAGTATAACCGGATATTATAATATACTATATCCAAACTACGGTATATTTCATATTCGGCGAGCACCACGGATATTATTATATATTTTAAACGATGTTTTGAATGAGTTTTTTTAATTTTACGTAGTTTTGGTTACAACCACGACGTTTTTTTTTTTACAATTTTTATACAATATACTCGTAGTATATTTATATTTTGTAATTATAAAGTAATAAAAGTATATAGAAATATATAGAACTGATTTTATTCCAAATACGAATGTAAATCACTGTCGTAAATATAAATTTAAATTATTATTCGTGTGTTTATTCTCCTTTTTTTTTTTTTTTTTATTATAAACGCATATATAATATAGTATTATCCAAAACTTTACGCTAAATTTTGTTATATTATACGATGGTTGTTTTATGAAATATTTAAATAAACGACGTAGAAGAAATAATAAAAATATAAATAAATGTAAAAAAATGTATTTCACATTTATACACAATTTAATTATGACAGAGTCACAAACGTATATATTATAAAGTATGAATTTCAGTTTTCGCGATTTTTGATGACGATTTCTGTTTCCGATTTTTGCATATACGTATTTATATGTAAATCGTAAAGTTATGGGTTTTGTACTTTTATTACACGTTAACCCGTTTTACATGATGAGATATAACACATAAGTCAAAATCAGTATTAATAATTTTGGTTTTAATCAAAATTGATAGAAGTAGGTACAGAATGTAGAATTAAAATTCAATTGATAGATAAAAAATAATTTTTTTTTTTATTATAATAATTAATTATTTTTAATAGTGTGGTATATTGATATTATTTTTTAATAAAAATTGATACATATATTCGCAATTTGTATCAATAAAACGTTTGAATATATTTCGAAAAAAAAATCGCAGATAATACGTATTTCATTATTGAACAATAAATATTTAATATGTTGCTCGTAAAATGCATTTTACTGTTTAAAAGTTTCAAACCGCGTGACATCACATAATATGTGTTCATAATAATTTATTGTGTTCGTCTAGGTTTAGACTCTATAGACGATAGAATTTCATATTTCGACGTTGTTTAAATACCAATATAAACGTACAAGAACACGTATTCCAAACAGTATGGCCTACGTGGGTATATGTGAAATGTGATAATGTGAATTACTATCTTCTATGAAATATAATATAATAAGTGATCAGAATTTTATGTCGTAAAAACAATGAAAATAACATTTATAACGTATGTAATTCCATCATTTTTGGTTTTAACCAAACTTAACCATTCACTAGGTATTGGTAGATTATTCTAAATTTCTACATCATCGCCATTTCTACAGCATCGTCACGGTATGTTCATTATTATTTGTTTTAATTCATGGGTTCTCAACCTTTTGAGGTCCACGCCCCCTTTCAAACTATTTTATGAGTTCACGCCTCCCCCCCTCACTACTATAAGATTGATGTATGCATAATATTTATAAACTATACATTAATGTTGGTTATTGGATTAATATGAATACAACTTCAGTGACGTTTTTTTAATATTAAATGAATTTATTTGTACAAAAAAAAAAAATATTATTATAATTTAAAATTAATTTTCACGCCCCCCTTGAAATTTTGTCACGCCTCCCTAGGGGGGCGCGGTTGAGAACCCGTGTTTTAATTTTAAAAAATTCAATCGACGACACGAAATTTTTATTATTAAAATTATTATTGTAACACGTTAAGAAATAAAAATAATACGAGATGGAATATTTAACGATAGTTATTCATATTTTGGAATATTATCATACAAAATTCTCATATTATGCCCGTTCATTGTTGTCTTGGTTACCAGTATATAACTGTCAGAAGAGAAGTTATAAATATCGATAAAATCGGTTACAACTTACCAAAATGATTATAATGTTTTTTTATGACCTTTAGTTTTTGAACTTATCCAACCATCAAAGTTATTATTGTTTTATTTATAGATATTTTTTTATATTGTATTCACATAATACATTATAATGATTGTATTAAATGTTTGATTTAATCAAGAATTTACCCCACGCACGCAGAATATTAAGAATTTATTTTTGGATTTAGTATACTTATATTAATTATAATAAGTTTACCAGTAAAATAAAGTTTACGTGAAAGTTTATAATATAAAAAATAATTAATATGAAAACGTGACTGGGTATTATGAAATAATGGAATGTTTTAATTAAACTAGCATTCCATTTATATTTTTATTCATAAAATTAAAAATATTTATAAATGTATATATTGTTATAACTTGATTAATGTGAAAATTCATGGCGAAACCTACAAAGTTTAAAGTGAAATAAAATGGAAAAATTTAAGAATAAAAAAAAATTTGTATGAAAAAAAGGAAAAATTATGTTTCGTTCGTTTATCTAATTATTAAAACGTATAAAAATTTTCAACGAATACAATATAATATAATAATATTAATAATGATTACATCGTATAAAATTGAAAACTTTCGAGTTTAACTTGTTAATATTGTAATTAATATGGTATAACTTGGGGTATAACTATATGTCTTATATACATATTTTAAATGTTCAATTGTAAAAAAAAAAATAAATATTTAATACGATTATTTCGATTTATAGGTTAAACTTTAATGCACTCTATAATCACTCACCTCGTCATCAAAATTATTCGATGAGTATAAACGGGCACTTCGTCCCGACCGATTAGGAACACAATGTCGGCTGATTCGTGATCGGTCGATAGCTTTTGCAGGTCCTCGAGAAGTTGCGGTACACCGGCAAACGTCTTGTCGGAAAAATGTGCGGCTGCCACTCTGGTACCCATGTTTGCGGTTATTTTTAAATATCCAGTCGAAGCAATTTTGACGCCATTCATGAAATATTTACTGAAAACACGTTTACAATCAATTTCCATCGACCGCGTATAGAATCTAAACTTCTAAAGCACTAAATTGGTCTAGAATGAAATATTACACTCGGTATTTCCAACGTTTTTCAAACCGCGATTGCCGTTATACTCATACAGTTTATTAAAAACGCGTTGACACGAAAAAAAAAAAATTAAAAATATTGTTTTCAAACCATTGAAATCACACAACATCGAAGAAATATTTTTCCTGGATATATAATATAACAAACACGAAACGAGTAACAATAGAGGGAGGAGGAAGTAATGTTTCTTATGATAACGATTTTTTTTTTTTTATGGATAACGGTTATCTTTGGATTTGATCGAAACATTATCACGTTCTCGACCGAATTCGAAGTGTCACCCACGGACGGTTCAATTCACGAGACGATTTTCCCCAATTCGACTTACCAGGATTTACAAGTAGGAGATAAGGAAAACTCGGGATTTATAAAACCGATCGTACACCGTTAAACTCGTTTTGCAAACGATTCGGGAAACCGATCAAATTTGTAAATAAAATAATAGAAAAACGAGCATAAAATATAAAAGCAGAAATAACAGCCACCATTAAGTGTGAAGGCGGTATGAAAACACAATAATAATAATAATAATGTACAATTGTACAAACTCGCTCCCTCGAGTACTGTTCAGCCCCTAATAAACTTTTGAATAAAAACGTCAAGTGTATAATACATTATTATTATAATACAGTTATGATACAATATAATGATTGTTGACAAGTTTAAATTCCGAATCGTCATAAATTGGATATTTAAATATTTCTAATTTTCGTTTTATAATATCGCATAATTTTACGCTTCAGTTTAAATTATAAAAAAACGTTTCTTCTTCCCTCCGAGAACGACAGTGATTTTACGCCACGGATTCTCACCGTTGGTACCGGGTACACACTTTAAAGTAGGAGGAATCGTACACACGCAAATCGCGGACATGCAAAGATAATGAAAACTATCCGTCGAGTGGGCATGGCGAATAAAAAACGTAGACAGACTTTGCGGAAATCTAACCGATTCGTTAGTTCGTTATGATTAGGGAGATCGAGCAATTTATTACCGGAGTTCGGATCAACGTTGTCGAATTTCGAACATAATAATTAACAACGAATTAATGACGAATAAATTTGATGGGATTGGAAAGAAAAAACGACCAAAATTTCATTTTTTTTTTTTTAATCGAAAGGCTATCGTAATAATAATATTATTTGTTTATACTCACAGTCACTGGAACGTACGTTTTGACGACGTTGCACCGGGTACCTGTTACGACCGAAAACGTGGTTCACACGACCAAAGCGGGTCGACCGTCCGCGTTTCACTAGTCATCGTACCTGTTCCTAAACCGAAAGACCGCGTCGTGATATTACGTATTTTACGGCGTTTTTCGACAACCGGTCTCGCAGTGCAGCCTCGTGCGCGTTCAGAATCGCCACCGGCTTCGATTTTCAAAAAAAAAAAAACAGACCCCTGGTGGGCAGGAGTTCGATTCGCCGGCGTCCAATACAATAATATTATTATAATGTTTTGTAAACGACACTTAACATGGATGAAAATCGTGTCGTTCGATACACGTTGTTGTTTCATTATTCATTGCGTTTATTTCGTCCAACGGTATTCGCCGGAAACGCGAAAAAATCATCGTAATAATAATAATATTATTAAAAATTATAATTTTGGACGGTAAAAAACTAAAAACATTATTGCGGGAACGCGACCGGACAACACTGCGCGGTGTGTCCTAGCCGCAATCCGGTTTGAACCGCACCCTCCGCCGCCGTGACAACAGAAGACTAAAAACGAATAAATGTTTATTATAATACTGGCGCGTAACCCCGTACAGAGGAGACTATAATATAATAATAATAATAATTATTATTATTATAAGCTAACCGTCGGCGGAATGTTTCGTGGATCTCGTCGCGCGTTCCATGTTACCGCTTACCGCGTATAAAACACGTATAATACCTACCTATTATTCTTCGTGCTTCGGGCGCGGTAATAAACAACGGCAAGGTCGCGTTTTTCGTTGTTTTTTACTCGACGGCTTAGCGTTAAAAAAAAATATCACCCGCTCGCACACGTCTACTTATTATTATTATTATAACGATATATTTTTAATCTCATTATGTAATTATTATAAATTACAATGCGTTTTTCGGGTCTTGGCCGCCGCTGCCGTCGGAAACCGCACCTAAAGTCTATACGGAAACTTCGTGCGCCCCGCGACGGCGCGGTCCCGGGATTAACGTGGAAGCTGCGGTCGGACGGGGCGCGGACGAACCGGGTCGGGTTAAACGCGGACGGGCAAAGTTTCACCCGGGTCACGTCAAAAACGCCCTCGGCGGTAGATTAATAATATCGTATAACGTTACGCCCGTCACCATCGTCGCGTGTACACCGGCCGAATCGCCGAAAACGCCGCGGTCATTCTGTTTTTTTTCTGCGTCCCTAAAAACGTGTAACATTATACAAACACGTTACGTGTTTTTTATTATAATATTATATTTTTCGTAATTTTCGATGAAAAAAACAAAAAAAATACAAATTCTCTTGAATACGCGTAGTTAGGTAATAATGTGTTTTTTAACTGTACGCTTACGTACCCATTCACGTCGTTATCGTTTCGTAGACGGCGACACGCCGTTATCAATAATAAATAATTAATATTATTATTACGCGATACACAATACGTTTTTTTTTTTTTTAGAAAAAAACATTTTTTTTTTCGTATTCTGTTATACTTACCGAAAATATTTAATTTCAATGAGTAATTTCTTAGTTATTTTCGATGATATAGTTTGAAATGGACGTCTAATACGTATATAATATTATCATTATGTCCGTATTATCGAATGGATAATATTTCAATTTGGCGCCTATATATAAAAAAAAAAATAATAATCGTTTAAAAATAGTGATGCATAACTCGCAATAAATTTATTTTATTTTTAATAATGAGTACGATATAATATTATAAATATAATACATATTTTGTTTAAATTAAAACCTTTCAAGATCAAACGTTTATCTGTTTTTTAAAATTTAAAAAAATTATCGCAATTACGTTAATAACATTTAAATTACGTTAATACGTGTACATATTATTATTTGGTCGAATCAACGACCCGATATGTATTTGTTTACCAATTATACTAATAATTATACAAACATATAATAATCGTAAGCGAACAATTTAGCATACGATAAATTTGTACCTAACGGATATTTTTTTTATAATATTATGTATAGGATCATTTAAAAAGAAAAAAAAACGAGATAAGATCGAATACAGAATTTTTTTTATCTAATTAGTATCAAAACGTTTTAATTATACACGATGAGTTAATTATTGCGTATTATTGGTCAAAACAACAATTATTATTGTGTTTATATATATTACTCGTAAATTCAAGCGAATTTATGTATTATATAACAGTTAAAACATACGTTTACAAAGGTTCCGATGGTCAGAAATATGTATAATAATAACGATTTTTTAAATAATTGCGTGCAATAATACGCGTATTTATTATCATTTTTCTGTCCACCTTAAACATCGGATATATCAT